>CM052540.1:123989710-124033214 GCA_028533065.1 Trachops cirrhosus | reverse complement strand
TATTAAAAAAGACAAACTATGCTTTTGATCCAACAACCCCTCTGCTGATATTATACCCTAAGAATCCCGAATCACCAGTTCAGAAGAACCAATGCACCCCAGTGCTCATAGCAGCATTATTTACAATAGCCAAGTGCTGGAAGCAACCTAAGTGCCCATCAGTAAATGAGTGTATCAAAAAACCATCATATATTTACACTGGAATACTGTGCAGAAGAAAGAAAGAAGGAACTCCTACCCTTCATGACAGCATGGTTGGAACTGGAGAGCACTATGCTAAGTGAAATAAGCTAGGCCTTGAAAGATAAATACAATATGATCTCACCTATAAGTGGAATCTAATCAATAAAACAAACAAATGAGTGAAATAGAACCAGAGATATGGAAATAAAGAACAAACTGACAGTGACCAGAGGGGAGGGGTGGAGGGAGATAATGGAAAGAAGGGGAAGAGGCAAGCCAAGGATCATGAATAGAGGATTCATTCATGGGCATGGAAATTGGGGGGATTGACTGTGGGAGTTGGGGGGGTGGGGCAGGGGAGAGTAATGGGGGAAGAAGGCGGGACAACTGTAACTGAACAACTATATACATATATAAAAATTAAAAATAAAAAATAAAAAGACAAACTCTTCTTAATGATAGCCTTGATAAAGATAAAGGACTATGTAATATTTAGCTGTGGTGGCAGCTATGGAGAGATGGCCTGCCTGTGTGTGAGTGTGTGTGTGTGTGTGTGTGTGTGTGTGAGAGAGAGAGAGAGAGAGAGAGAGAGCTGAGAATAATGTTTGAATATCTGGACTTAACCTGCCTGACCAGCTCTAACCATGGGCATCTCTGTTATGTGAATCAAAAAATTACTTCATTATTATTTTCCTTTTTTGCTTAAGCTAGTTTGAATTATGTTTCTGAAACTCATAACAAAAATGCCTCAACTAATTTATGAAGGAACTAGGGGCTGATGGAAGCCCAAATCCGACTTAAACATCTTTCCTTCAATAATAACCATATGAGCAGGTGACAAGAATTCCCAGGACAGTTTTATTTCCAATGTTTCCTCCTATTTTCCTACCAATATATTTTTAATTTTAATATTTTACACTACAAAAAGAAATGGTAATTATGCCCATAGAGCATAAGGACACCATTGAAAATCAAGTTTCCAGGAACAAGTATAAAGGACACGTGGACAAAAACTGGGGGTGGGGAGAAATGGGAGGGAGGTGGGGAGAACTGAGGGGGTGGGCTGGGATGGGAGTAAAATACAGAAAACTGTACTTGAACAACAATTAAAAATAAAAAAATAAAAGAAAATCAAGTTTCCTTGTAGTCATATTGGGCCTTTCCGTATTATTTTATAAATCTTAAATTTCAAAAAGGCTTAATGATAGCTTCTTTTTCACACAGAGTGTTATGTAAGTCAATTAGTGTTTGTAAATACAGGAAGGTATAGACATCAAATAATAGTATATTGGTTTGCATGGTATATAAAATAAAAGGGGTATATAAATGTGTGTTTCAATACTATTATTTCAATGAATAGCTTCACGATGATTGTGAATTGCCTGTGGAGGGCGCTGGCTGCCCAGTACAGCACAGGCCTTGGACACAGTGTCTCCTTGCTGGCCGCATTCAGCGCAGGTGCTGTTGCACATGGAATACCCTTGGTTGGACGCTTGATCTGCTGTGGCCTTCAGGAAAGTTCTAACTGAGAACACTTTACTGAATTGGATGGTTCCCACACAGAAGGAAACTTGGGAGATGCACTTCCAGATAATTCAACCACCCAAAAAAGTAGAAGAAAATTTCCAGAGAAAAGAAGTACGTTATAGAAATAATAGTTCATTGTTTTGTAATTTTGCTTCATTTTACATGTGCAGATGTACTTAATGCTCATGTGGTTCAGTTGGGTTTCTATAATAAAGTCCCTATTTTCTCATTGTCTAAATTTTAAGTGTTCAGAAAAGGTCCCTGGTGGACTCATGTACTTACTCATTTATGAGTTGGGGTACCAGGAAACAAGCTGTAGTCTTTCCAGGAACTCTTCCTAGATCCAAACAAGAACTTACAGACCACCTACTTCATCATCTCACTCTTCACACAAAGAAACCAAGCCTCAGAGAGCATCACTGCTACATGGGTGTTCAACTGCTGCTGTAGCCCATTGCCCTATCCTCCATCACTGTCCTAGATTCTGTCACACAGGAGATATTAGGCATGATGTGGATGTACTTAAATGTGGTCTTTGTTTTAATAATCATGTATCTAACTTAATGTATATTTAAAAACTATCACTAAATCAAACTTGTCATTTCATAAATATTAGTACTTAGGACTACAATAAGTAGAAAATAGTAAACGGAATTGAATGAAGGTAACAATAAAGAAAAATAAAATATTTCATGTTACAGGTATGTGGTTATGGCCAAAATTTACTAGTGTGATCTGAAAATGTTTGAAATCTGAAAAATAATTCTTGTTATGACATACGATTTGGCAAAATATATATGTATACATCTATATTATGTAATAGAAAAACTTCTAAAAAGACATAAACATAAAATAATCTCATAATACTTTGAATAATTGGTTGTATTGAAAATAAAGTGCATGAAACTATAAAACAGAAAATGTGCATCAATTAAATTATATGTGTATACAAATTATCATTTTGACACATTAAATTCACACAATGTTATATGTCAATTACATCCCAATAAATCTGGGGGAGAAGATATACTCTTATTGCCCAGAAAGTTTTTTCTCCTTCTTTTCAGTCAATCCTCCCACTCCTCACTCCAGACAGCCCCTGGTCTTCTTTGTCACTATAGAGATGATAAAGGGGTTATGTGGCATGTGCAATTATAAAGAATTTTTAAAATTTTGTCTTTGTATTGAAAAAATTAATGTTTTAGGAAAACAAATTGTCACTATAATAAAAATGTACCCAGTAAACTGAAAAGAAATAAAGTTATTTATTTTTAAAATGTTCTAATATTGAATATCAACTTTTCAAGAATTTTATTTTCTGAAAACTTCTTAGTACTGTCAAGTACATGTCCTGTCAAGAATAAATAAATTCTTTAGATAACTGAGATAAATCAAACTTATTCATTAGTTAAGGATGATTTTTCCAACTGTTAATTTCTTCATATGATAAGTAATTATTGAGGAATCCCAACATATTGGACACTGGTCTAGACACTGGGGATATGGCAGTGAGAAAAAAGTACTTTTATGGAATTTACATTAAAGTAAAAGAAAAAGGCAATAAATAATTGCATAATATGTTAAAAAGTGACAAGTACTATTGTGAAAAGTAAAGCCGGGCAAGGTGATAGAGACTGACCAGAGAGGGCTTCTGTGTTAAGGATATTCTCTCTGAAAAGACTCATGACCAGAGGCCAGAATAAAGTAAGACAGTGAGTATCTTGGAAAAAAATATTCTAAGCAGAAGGAAGAGCAATTGCCAATCACTCTTATCTACCTCTTAAAGAGTCCATTTTATACTGTTTCTAGAATTCTCACCATCAACATGCATCAAAAGAAATTTCCCATCAGATATGTGGCATGCATGGGCACTCTCTACTTCTAAAGTTCTTTTATGTGCATTGTTGTATTTGCTATGTACATCCATCTTGCAATATTGGGGAAAGCACTTTTTATCATCACTACTTTATAAGAGAAAATTCAGTGTTAAGAAAGTCAACTGGTTTGTCTTAAACCATTCAGATAATGAGTAACAAATCCTAGCCTCAAATCTAGATTTGGTGTAGAAAGTCTGGAACCTCATTAGGAAAAAAAAGAGAGAGTAAGAAATAAAGAAAGGAAAGACAGATAGAAAGATAGGAGGGAGGGAGGAATAGAAGAAAGGGAAGAAAAATACTTTAAAGTTTACTTTTATTTCTTCATGTTATATTTACACATATTTATTTTAGAAACACCAGAAAAACATGTAAAATCAAAAGAAAGAAAATTGTATTTCTACTTGAAACACATTCAATTATTTTTTCATTCAATCAAATAACATTTATTAATTTCCCACTGGGTGTCAGCTACTGTGGCATGAGGTAAGGATACAGTAGTGAACGTTTTAAACATAAATCTCTTCCCTCATTGGCCAGTAGGGTTAGAGGGTCAATATACAAGATAAATAGCTTAAATATATAACATGTCCGATGAGGATAAGAACCAAATAGACTATAAAATCTGTATGTACTATGAAATAGCACTTTACATTTTTTGATGTTTTACAAATAAAAGTTTTGAGAACATGTGGTTTGAATGAAACTAACTTTCCTCTATGGAAGAGTTTATGTAATTTTTCTATTATAAGTTTTTTAGTATCATAATATTGTCTAAGTATACTATGATAAGATTATAGCAAATATCACAATCCATAGATCAATTATTTTTAAAAATTCTTACAAAGAAGTATGGCTAACATGTCATTAGAGAAAATTAAATGGCTTATAATAGAAAAAAATAACAAAAAAGTGAAAATAATAAAAAGTAAAGGGCAAGATGGTAAATTTAAACATATCAGCACACATATTAAATGTAAATGGGTTAAATATACAATAAAAAAGAAGAGATTGACAGACTGACCATAAAAATATCAACATCCAAGTATAAGCTTTCTATAATACATACACTTTAAATATAATGATATAGATAGAAAAAGTGAAAAGATAAAGAAGGCACACCTAGTGAACAGTAAGCATAAGTCCAGCTGGTATGACTATATCAATATCAGACAAAGAATACTTCAAAACAAGGAAAATTACCAGAGACAAAAAAAGAACATTACATAATGGCAAATCAGTGAATTCCTTAGAAGGACATAAAAATACTAAATATAGAGAACTTTTTCCAACTTTGGATAGCAGTAATGTTGAAATACAGGAAATGTTTAGACAAAATTAATTTTTAAAGTTTTACCCTGAAATTATTAAAGCCAAGAGAAAAGTGTTGGGATTTTTAAATTTAGAATAGGAAGTAAAATCAAAATCAAAGATTTCCAAAATACCTTTTACCTATGCCTTATTAAAACATGTTTTCAGGTAAGATAACAGTTCCTCCTTCCCTCCCTACAATATTTTTATTTAAACCCTAATCTCCAAACCTTAAAAATAAAAATATTCAACTAAAAGGAAAAAAGAACTATACCAGCCATAATTTACATATGTGATACATAGAAATAAAGTAAAATATGAAATGTGAAAAAGGATGGGAGACTTTAGCTGGTGGGAACACAATGCAATATACAGATTATGTATCATAGAAATATATGATCCTATGAGCCAATGTCATCCCAATAAATTTAATTTTTAAAGGTGGGCTGCTAACTGTGCCTAAACTTTTTTAAAATACAAATTTTTCTTACGTTAATCTGATTTTTGGAATGCATGCTTGTCACTTAACAAGAGCCATATATTCTCACATTGCTTACATTTTCTATTTTTCCCCTCAAGTTTTCTTTATGTACTTCTGCATTAAAAATGACCTGAACACCTGTCTGGTTCCAGGGATTCTGAAGGGTACACCCAATATAAAGACCTTTCACTTAATAAATGATCTAATCTGATGCAGACACCCGCCCTTAGTGTCTATGTCATTATGGATGAAATGAGACATTCCCACGGACTACCGAGTCTGGTGGAGGAAAAGGGACAGCATGGCTTTTCTCTCAAGGCGAGCAAAAGCCTTGGCCCTTGCCGTGACCGTCCTTTATGAGGTTTCTCTGCCCATTACCTGATGGTCCTCATTAACTATGCACAGGTTCACTTTAGGTGGTTACCTTTTACAGAAAACAAAGGATGCCACTAATCACATCACAGAAGAGGGATATTTGCAAATGAAGAGGCAAAAGTGGCTGAACCGGTTACACTCATCCTTGGAAGGTTTAGCATGGATTTTAGCAAGTTACTTTGCAGTAAATGTCCTCAATTCAGGATGAGGGAGTTTTAGTAAAAAGCAAGACTCATAGTGGCCAAGGTACATTGTGGGCCTGATTCCCCACGGGAGGACGTATCCGTGGGCATGTGTCCTGTGCATCTCTGAGTGGGAGCTGGGCCCATGCCATGTAGCACGGTCTCCTACATAATCAACAGAAGGCATTTCTTGCAAAAAAAAAAAAAGACTACAAAAGTATAGACCTAATAAGAGAGTTTCAAAACTAAAAATAGAAGAAAGCTTTCTCAATATGATAATTGATTTTCTGATGAAAGTTCAAAAGCAGTTCAGTGGAGAAAAAATAATCTTTCCCTGGCTGGTGTGGCTCAGTGGGCCGTGCAGGCCTGTGAACTGAAAGGTCACTGGTTCGATTCCTGGTCAGGACACGTGCCTGGATTGTGGGCCAGGTCCCCAGTTAAGGGCATGTGAGAAGCAGCTGATAGATGTTACTCTCAGACATCAGTGTTTCTCTCTCTCTGTCCCTTTCTCTCTCTCTCCTAAAAAAGTCTTTTAAAAAAGGATAACCTTTTTAATAAATGGTACTGGAACAATGGACATCCATGAACAAAAATATGAACCTTGATTTAGAAGTCACAGTATATATGAACATTAATCCCAAATGGACCAAAGATTAAAATGCAAAGCATAAAACTATGAAACTTTTCAATGAAAAAATGAAAAACATCTTCAGGATTGAGGACAACGACTTCTTAGATATGAAATCAAATTCATGATCCATAAAAGAAAATAATTTGGACTTTATCAAAATAAAACACTTTGCACTGTGAAAAACTATTGAGGATTAAAAGACAAGCTACAGATGCAAGAAGAAATATTTAAATATAAGCCATGACACCATTAAAGTCCTAGAGGAGAACATAGGCAGGAAAATCTCAGATATTGCACGCACAAACTTTTTTACTGACACATCCCCTAGAGCAAGGGATATAAAGGAAAGAATAAACAAATGGGATCTCATCAAAATAAAAAGCTTCTGCATGGCTAAAGAAAACAGTATTAAAATCAAAAGAGAACCAACTGTATGGGAAAACATATTTGCCAATGATACCTCAGACAAGGGTTTAATCTCCAAAATATATAAAGAACTTACACGACTCCACTTGAAGAAGACAAGAAACCCAATTAAAAAATGGGCAAAGGACTTGAATAGGCATTTCTCCAAGCAGGACACGCAGAGGATCCAGAAACACATGAAAAGATGCTCAGTATCGCTAGCTGTCAGAGAGATACAAATTAAAACCACAATGAGATACTGGTCAGAATGGCCATCATAAACAAAGCAACAAAAACAAGTATTGGAGAGGTTGTGGAGAAAAGCGGACCCTAGTGCACTGTTGGTGGGATTGCAGCCTGGTACAACCACTATGGAAAACAGTATGAATTTTCTCAGGAAACTAAAACTGGATCTGCCATTTGACCCAGCAATTCCACTGCTGGTATTATATCCAAAGAACCCTGAAACACCAATCCAAAAGAACCTATACATCCCAATGTTCATAGCAGCACAATTTACAATAGCCAAGTGTTGGAAGCAACCCAGGTGCCCATCAGTACATGAGTGGATCAAAAAACTATGGTACATTTACACAATGAAATTCTATGCAATAGAAAGAAAGAAGGAGCTCATACCCTTTGCAACAGCATGGATGGAGCTGGAAAGCATTATGCTGAGTGAAATATGCCAGGTGGTGAAAGACAAATACCATATGATCTCACCTTTAACAGGAACCTAAACAACAAAACAAAGAAACAAGCAAAATATAACCGACACTGAAACAGAGAACAGGCTGACAATGAGTAGAATGGAGAGGGGAGGGAATTTCAAGGGAAAAGGGGAAGGGTTTACAGGAAGAAGTATAAGGGACATGTGGACAAAAACTAGTGGGGGTGGAAATGGGAGGGAGGTGGGGACCACTGTGGGGGGGTGGGCTAGGATGGGAGTAAAAGACAGAAAACTGTACTTGAACAACAATTAAAATTAAAAAATGTTAAAAAAGAAATATTTGTAAACTATGTATCCAAGATATTTTAATATACCTACAGCATGTAAAGAATTCTCAAAATTCAACAGTAAAAACAAGCAAAAAACAAAAACAATGTAAACCCAAACAACTGGATTATAAAATGGGCAAAACTAACAAACAGATGTTTCATCAAAGGGATAATATGAAGGGCAAAGTAGGCGCATGAACAATGCTCAACACTGTTAGCCAAAACCACATAGATGGAAAATGCATTAATGGTTGCAAGGGAACAGAGACTTGGAATGGGTGGGAGGTGGGCGAGAATACAACGAGATAGCCTGAGGAAGCGTTTTTTTGTGGTGAGGGAACCTTTCTATAGCTTGATCATTGTGATGGTTACCTACATATGTGCGTGGAATAAAATTGCACAGAACTACATATGCAAACACAATATTTTCAGTTTAAACAATGATAAAAACTGAATAAGGTCTATAATCGAGTGAATAGAAATATGCCAGTGTCAATTGCCTGGTTTTTACATTGTACTGCACCTATATAAGCGGTCACCATTTGTGTCAAGGGTGCACAAGACTCTGCTATTTTTACAATTTCTATTGAGCCTTAATTATTTCAAAGTAAAAATTCAAAAAGTATACTAGTCTCACAATGTAAAAGAACAAAGACGTTTCCTGTAGTGAAAGATAACCACAATCAAAGGGGGAATGTTGATGAACCTACAGAATACTTGAAGGATAATGAGAAAAAGTGTAAACAGATGGTTGACTCTAAGGCAGAAAGTGGTATTTGAGTTCAATTTTTTATCTTGTTAAAACTGGAATTAGCTGAAGAGTAACCTCAAGGAAGAATTAAGAGGACATTACCTTCTTGCCTTTTAGCTCTACAAGAGTTATTGTTTGAGACAGGTCTCCCTAATCTGTATAAAGCCATTATGAAGGATGTTGAGCCTCCGATATGTATCACACACAGTGACAGAGCAAATAAGAATAATGTTTGAAGACTACAAGGAAGCACTAGACTTCAAATCAAATCTGAATCTAACAAGTGAATGTTTTGTAAATGTTGGGAAACAGCCAGCTGAGTAATACAGCTTTGAATGTTTGTGACAGGTATAGTCATTCCTGTCTTAGACATTCCTGACTTAGCCAGTCAGCCAAAGAAAAAATGCAGTTCCTAAGAAAAGCTGAGCATTCTGGTTTTCAAGTGACACTTAAGTGATGTCACTTTATGAACCAACTATAGGAATTCAATTGTTACTCTTCTCTTCCATATTCTCCTCAATGCAGTCCTGTTCTGCCTGCTTTCATTAACTCCTGTCCTTTAATACTTGCTTAACTAGAACTGTCCTTTGCTTCGTCATACTATACATATTTACTTTTTCTTATCATCCTCTCAAGGTGTTTTGTTATATTTGTTTATTTTTTTCACACCTTGAGGGCTGAACTTAAAAGAGAATTATTTATCAAGTATTTTGTTAGAGTTTAGCATTTGTTAATGCATATGCCATGAGAAATAAGACAAAAATAGGCAACAAAGATAATGAGGAAGAGAAGGAAGGCACAGTCTGAGTAAGTTAACGGAGTCTTCAGGTAATTTATAGATACCATTATGTTTGTTGACTTGGAACAATGCTCTGGATCTGTGCCACCTAGCCTAAAGACAAACATTTCTTTTAAATCAACAATTTTAGTGACTTTATAGAGTTGTGCAAACATCTCTATAAATCTTTTAACATGACATTGCCCACATTTTAGAAAAATAATATTCAGCTTTATCAATATTACTGGGACTTGAAAGTTGATCTTAAAAGTTTGGCTTAGGTCCTCTTCATATCCACTGTCAGTAGATCAAGTGCATGCCAAAATCACATAAGTTGTCATTACTAATTTGAGAAAAGAGCAATGCAAACAGTCTGTAAAAGACTGTTTAAAATAGGTTCAAAATATTAACAGGGATTCTATTCAATAGATGAAGAAACAGAACAGGGTTTTAAATTTGCTTTTTTAAGGGAGTAAGAAAAAATAGAAGTTTTGCACTAGACAGCCAATTTTTAAGCTAAAACCACTTTCTAATTCAATTAGAAGCATCCTGATACACATATATTTCATAATATAAATACAGGTATATTCTGAGAGCAAAGTAGATATAGATGAATGAATAAAGATAGATCAAGGTGAGGAAACTACACATATTTGCTAAGGTGCATGGAATTAGTATCACTTGTTGCCATATCCTACTTATTTAGTAGCTTTCACAGAGCATAAACATTTTAGTCATTCTTATAAAATGAGCAGGATGACATTCATTTTTACTTCTAAATATGTATATTTCTCCTTGCCTCTCCATCCCCTTGTTGATCATTTTATGAATTATCAAAATTTTAATAGTCTTTTCAATGTTTAGCAGAGTGCTAAACACAGCATATCGAAATATATTATTGTTAATGAAACTAGATAAAAACATCGGTCACACACATAGATGATGGCTTGTACTAAAAGCCCCTAAGTGAACTGGAGTACACAGTGATAGGTCCAACAAGGAGATACCTCTGGTGAAAGTGAAAGTTGAGAAAGTGTTGGTGGAAAGAGTGAGAACATGAAAAAATTAAGTAAGTCAGAATAAAGCAAGGTCATGAAATCCTTGAAACTCAGATTTAGGAGATGTACATTCCTTCCTGAATTATTCAGAGATTTTGAAAACTCAAGGAAGCATTATCGTGTGGGAATGAGTTTCTGTGTGGGAATTAGTTTCTTTTTCCATTCAGTGTCTTGCAGCTTCTTGTATAAATGCGCATGATTCACTTGGCACACCTGGGAATTAGTTGTTTCATCATCCTGTCCACTTTTACTTTTCCTGATGAGGATTTTCCAACATGATGAAACACATGGTTATAATTGTATAACCATGGTATGAGAATTCCTTCTTTGCTCCTGTGAATGCTTGAAAATTTGGGAGGTGCGTGTTTGGAACCTGAGTGGGAGTGCTGCTCAAAAATTGCAGAAAATAACAAGCTAGACAGCATTGCTGGCTAGGTCTCCACATGTTTAGGACTGTCAGTTGCTTCTCTTGTCAAATAGTGAATTTTCATTATCCAAAATGCAGAGAACCTCAGAAATAACACAAGTGATGGCTCATGGGTTTGCCCTTCCCACACACCCATAGCTGTCCCTCTGGTTTCAGTCTCCTTACCCCCTCTACCATCTCCCAGGCTTATTTTCTCACAAGCTAGCAGTTCCGCCATTATCTTGGCCAATTTCAATGCACATGTTGATAATTTGCTGTGTAGTCTGGGCTCAAAATTCCTGACACATTCAAACTCAAGGGATTTTGTCTTTACTCCATAGCCTAGATCCCATTATTACTGCTTGGAGATTGCCATCATCTAGAACTGCCCCAAATTTGAAATCTTGTTTTGGAAATATTCTCTTTTTACTTAAGAGAAGAAATAATTTATCATTATAGAAACTTTTTAAAAAATTACTCATGACCCTATCATTCAAAACCATGTCAGAGTTCATTGGTGCCTCCTCCATCTTAATTGGAGGATCCAGAAGTGAGAATGAGTTTATGTCTATTGACCTCTTCCACCTCCTTCTAAGGATTTAAGTTTGGCTTGGTCTGCCTCCGCTAACTCAATTTCACAATCCGCTTTTATCTTTGCAAATTCTTGACATCTCTTTAGCTGCTGTGTCTCCTTATATTGGTCTTTGTAGGGTTACCTCTTTTTGTTCTTTTTAGTGGTTTTTAGGAGGGAACAGAGATTTAAAAAAAAGTATATTCAGTCTGCCATGTTCAACTTCCCAGCTACAGTGCTATAGTCAGTCCTTTTGCACGGTCCCATTCAATTTGCTTACTGCCTTACCTTCACCGGTCTCTTGCTATTTCCTTCACTAGATTTTCCCCACCCCACATGCTAATCCTTAACTATTAATCTATTTCCAGATATTAGCATCTTCTGATATCACACTTAGGGTACCAGTGTTTGCTTATGGTCTCAGCCACACTGTTAAAGCCATTGAACTATCTTCTAAGACTTTCCTCCTATAATTTCATAATAGCAATTCTAAGACTTTACTATACTTTTCAGGTCATTAAGTACTGTTTTCTGGAGGTATATTGCCTGAATCTGTATCCTGGTTCTAGGACTTACTAATTCAAGTGACCACATGTTGTGTAACTTTATAATCCCTCACATGTAAGACAGGGAGGATACTAATAGTTTTTAATAATATAGTTATAAAGGCACCCCTTTAGTTCAGTAGGCAGTGCATCAGTCTCATAAATAATATAGTTATAGAAATAATATTAATCATGAGATTTTTGTAATGACTAAATGTGTTAATAGACATAAATCTTTTAGAAGTATTCCTTGTATGTAAAAAGTACTATGTTCTCATTCCTTAAATAAATGAACTAGCCCCCTTCTACCCAGAGAAAATCAAAGGTACTTGTTAACTCTATTATTTTATCTTACACTCCTCAAAATGTTATACTTACATATATATATTTCTTTCTTTCTTCCCTATTTCAAAAAGAAATGTACACTCCTGCTTCTATAAAGTAAGGTGATATGATATGTACAAGTTAGATATGTACAAATTCCCTACAGAGGGAATTTGGAAGTACTTAATCATCCTATCATCTTGAGAAAGCTTTTGAGAAGTTACACAGATGGGTTTTGAAGGTTGGATATAAGCCAGATGGTGAAATTGGAGGAGCCATTTTAGGCAAGAAGAATCTCATATACAAACATATGGCTGTGTGCATAGGATGACACTTTGGGGACTCTACCCATAGTTAACAGAGCAAAGAATTCATGTGTGTGAATATTGAATATGTGGTATATGTGAGGGTAGGGGTTGCTCTTCCTTATACAGCCCTTGTGAGCATTTTTATCAGCTGGATTACGTTATTGTTCATTAATTTGTCGAGTTTATATCTTCCCGGTTGTATTGATTTATCTCATGTGGTTTGGGTCAGTGTCTTATACTTATTTTGATTGCTTAGAGTGGTGCCAAAGATGTTGTAAGTCATCGGCAAATGATTATTACATAATTAATTCTTTGAGATTCAAAAAGATCTTTATTCCTAACAGTCAATTATTTTTCTAGTAATCAAGAAAGTGCTTATTTAAATTCCCATGCGTTTAAATTGACAATGAGCATGCAAACACAAGAGACACGAACACAGTTGAGGCTTTGCATGGTATCTGTAGTTAATAGAAATAGGACAAGGAGTGCATACAGACGGCAATGATTTTACATACTCTTATGCTAAAGAAATAACCTATGCTAAGATGCAACCAAAATAGTACATGCTTTAAGGAAGACTTTCTTTATCAAATATGGCCATACTTACAAAACGTTGATGCATTTTAAAAAGCGATGTTGATCAATTATAAAGCTTACATTAAATTTAGTACTCACAGTTATAATGGTAAAAAAAAAATCCTTTAGAACAGCTTTTACTTCCGCCTCGCAAGCATTTCTGTGTAAAACTGGAGAGTCTGCAGTCTGCTCCATCGGTAGCTTTCCCGTATGTACTTCTCCTTTCTGCTCCATAGTGGTAGCAGTATTCTTTCCATTAAGCACCTAGGACCCAACAACCACTGGTGTCACATCCTGTTAACATCCTGTTAACAGATGGAAATGAGCTGATGTAGTTTGGATATGCTTTTCTTAATGCTTCTAGCTTCTTACATGATACTTCTCCTTCCTTTTTTTCAGTGTCCTAGGGTCCTCTTTCTAAAATTGAGTTCACTTTATGATCAAACAGGAAATGATAGTAATATGATCCATTTACATGTGATGAGTTTAGTCAAGTTACATATGAATATGAAAATTTGCATCAACACATTCTTTGCAGACAAGATTTGGTTGTTAATTTTTTTTCTCTAATGGTGAAATGGAAGATTTTTTTTCTATTTTTGGAATTTGGTTTTCTGCCAGTAAGTGAAGAAATTTGTGATTTGTGTTGTTCAGAGATATTCTGAAATCATAGTGAAGCATGTAGCTTACTCAGGCAGAAAACAGCTCTGGTAAAGTAAAATTCTGTAAGTAGCCTGCTCATTTGGTTTGGTCTTCTCAAGACACCTATATCTTCACCCTAATAGTTAGGGATGCAACCGTTACTTCAGGTACTTTAGAGCAATTATTTACCTTAAACTATGGAAATAGAAAAACAAATATTTGTCAAATATTTGCAACATACAATAAAAGCATAAAAATTCATCGCATTCTGGCCAAGCTATTCCTAATTTATTCTTTTATTAGAGTCTATGAATCTCCTTTGAAGTTACCTACTATACTTGACCACATTACTTGCTTCCTGTGTCATTTTTTAAAAACTAATTGCGAGCATTTAATAAACTCCCCTCCCTGTGGCTCCAAGCTACCAGGACACAGGCCCCAACAACACACTTAATCTTCTCAGTTCTTCTGCTGAAGAATTTGACCTTCACAATGATACACTGCTTTGGGAGCTTTCCCTTCTCCAGAACTTTGTAGTAGCCCAATTGCACTGTATCAATGAGAGGAGTCTTGTTTTCGACATCATTTACCTCTCCGTGTCTGCTCACAGATCAAAACTCATGCCAGCCCACTGACAAAGGTCCACAGTTTATCAAGGTGGATAGTGGGGCAGAAGCTCTGGTTCCTCTTTAAGTGGTCATACCTCATACCAGCTTTTCCAGAGTAAACTGGGTGGTATTTGTCAAAGTTGATCTTGTGATGATGTAAGCCACTAGCATTACCTTGGCCTCCTGGGTACTTCCTGTGCTTTCCAGTGTGACTTTAGATGTGGTTCACGTGGCCTTGAAGTTTCTGGGTCCTCCTGAGTCTGGATGGTATGTTGGTGGCTGGCATGAAAGAGTTCTGTGTCAATTAAAAAAAACTATTTGCAGATTATTCTCAGTTTCTGCTAAAGTAATTGTCAAGTATTACTTTTATCTGTATTCATTGATTTATAGGCAAGCCCTTCTTTAACTTATAAAACAGAAATATACAATTTCTATTATGTAATTGTAAAAATATTTTCATGCTCATTTAAAACAGTTAAAATGGAAGAGAATTCTTTAATCTTTCTTAAACCTAATTTCTTTATCTGTTTTTGTTTTGGGATGCCATCCTCTTCTAACTTCTCAAAGATCACCACCTCTCATTTCTACAATTCAGCTTCCCCTTACAGGCACTTTCTCACCAGGAGTTAAATATACTATGTGTTGCTTATCTTAAAAGTATAAAACAAAAATTTCTCTAGATTTCAGTCTCCTTCAGCTACCAGCCTATTTCCCTCCATCCAATACCTCTTCAGAAACAAACTTTCTACAGTTCTTGTATGTGCTTATACTTTCTCCCTATAGTTCATTTCAAACCCCATCACAATTTGGCCTTAAACTCAACAATTCCCAAAATTACTTTTGCTATGATTACAAAATTAACCTGATATTAAGACCAAGTGACTTTTCAATATTGACCTTTGCTATATTTGATCCTGCTAACTTCATATTCCCTCTTGGAAGACTTTCTTCTCTTGCTTCTAAAGACATCACACTCTTTTGTTTTCTATCATTCTGGATTTTCTTATTCAATTGTTTTTGTGAAGTATTCTTATTTTTCTTCTGACTTTCTGTAAAATATTCCTGTTCCTGAGGATTCCATCTTAGGCCCTCTTTTCTCCTTCCTCTATACATTTGTATTCAATAATCTCATCTACTTTTATGACTTCCATTCTATCATATGGAGTAATGAATCTAAATTGTTTTATCTCCCTTCCATTTATCTTTCCTGAGCTTCGTTTATCAATAACTTTATTCAATGGCCCACTCAATGCATCTGGATTTTCTATAAGTACAGAAACTCAACATAGAAAATCATAAGATCCTTGTTACCTTATACAAAACTACGTCTCCCCCAGTGCTTTATAACTTGAATTCAGTCACTTGCTCATGCCAGATACCAAGAAATGATCTTCACTAAAACAGAAGTAATACATTCAGAAAATTCCAACCATAATCTACTTCTATCTATCTTTTTCCCACTTCCCATGGCCAGACAATCACAATTTCTTATTAGATAGATATTTGTCAAAGTGTAACAACTGATGTCCTCCCTGCTTCTGGCCTTATGTTCTTCCAATTCATCTTACATACACAAGACAGCATGTCTTTCTTAGAATAGAAATATGATCATATCTCCTTTTTGCTTCAAATACTTCAATGGCTTGTCATTGCTCTTAGGAAAACATTTAATCTTTTAATCACGGTTTCTGAAACATTTTATGATTTAACCCCAGTATACTTTAATTTTTATTTCTTATCAACTTTCAATTTATGCTTCAACTACATACAAATTTTTTCCCATTCCTTGAACACACCAAGTGCCACCTAGCTTTTGTGCATGTCTTTGACAGGATTATTGATGGCTATCTCTTCCTATTTTTTACCTGGATAAACTTGTATCCACGTTTCTGATATTAAATTAAATGTCACTGCCTTCAGGAAGCCTTCTCTGAATCCCCAGATAGAGCTCAATTGTTCTCCTTTGCATCATTATTCTCCTGTCAGAAATTATCACACTATTGCTTGTTTATTTGTATTTACTCCCTACTATTATGTAAGTTCTGTGAGAGAAAGACTATTTCTCATTTACCGTTGCATCAGCAAGGCTTAGAAGAATGAGGCATTACATGAGTATTTCTCAAATAAGTGGGTAATAAATATCCCTTCCTTGTCTGGTAAACTTTCAAGATTTTTGAGGGCAGAGATCACCCCCAGATTGTTTTTAAATTAAAAAAGTCCTTATATGTTTAATAAGTGCTTCTTTTTGTATGATATCTATTCTCTTAAGTTTGTGAAGGTATGTTTTATGTCCCAGAATGTGTTCCATCTTGGTAAATGTTCCTTGAGAGCTAGAGAAAAAGTGTACATTCTGCTATTGCTCTTTGATGCATTCTATGAATATCAGTTAGATCTACTCGATTAATGGTGCCATTCAGTTCAACTATACCCTTGCTGATTTTCTGCCTATTGGGTCTACAATTATTAATAAAAGGGTACTGAAGTCTCTCAGTGTATTAGTAGATTAATCTATTCTTTCATGTAGTTTTATCAGTTGTCCCACCATATATTTTGATGATCTATTGTTACGCACATACACATTGAAGATTGTTATGTTTTCTTGGTGAATTGACTGCTATATCATAATGTAATGCCACTTTTGATCCTGACAATTTTCCTTTTTCTGAAGTTTGTTTTGTCTGAAATTAATATAGTTATTACAGTTTTCTTTTGTTTAGTATTATCAAGGTATTTCTTTTCTCCATAGCTTTACTTTTATTCTACCTAACCTTTACACCAAAATCTGGTTAGTTCAGTATACTGGCTTGATGTACCTATTGAGGGCTGGATATGCAGAGACTTGCAAGGAACATGATCAGAAAATTGGTGACAAGGCAATTTGGGGAAGAGGTATGTGTATTGACTTCTCTGAATAGGCAAAAATGTGAATATATTTGTTTCCTACGAGAATGCTCACAGAAAGTTGGCCTGAAAGGTATTAATAATCAAGTGAATAGCATGATCCATTCTTCAGATACTAGTCATGCTCTCTCCCTAGCAACCGCCAATACCTCCCCCTGGACTAATGTACAAAGTGGCCATGGTGGCAATGATGAAGGTCATGCTTGGGCTCAGCAACGTGGACTTCTATTCCTCATGGGTGATCTGGCTGTGGCCACTTCTGAGTGCCATGTTGACATATTCTAGACCATGCTCTAATGAGGGTAGAGCACCCAAAATATAAAATAAGAAACCTCAAAGTTCAAAAATTAGCAGAATATCTCATTCATTTTTGCAGCCAGACTTTTTAGAGGATTTTTTCCCCTCATCTCTCAATTTACCTAAATCCTAGCATAAGTCCCCTAAAGCATATTTAAGTCAAGTATCCTCTACAAAACTTTGTCTTTTATTGATATTCACTGTTAATCTCTGCCCCTCAGAATTTTCTGTAGCACTTAAGGGCACTTTGTCAAAGCCCTTGTATGACCTAGAATTTTGCTTTCAGAACAATCCCCTTACTGACAAATAAATTTTATTTGCATTTTCATTAAGATGAACACTATCTTCAGGGATAGTGTGGCAGAGTTTGCTAGCTAAAGAAAGCAAGTTCAGAGCAGAAGGAATTCCATCTAGATAGGAATGTTTTACATTGCTTTTTTGATGGTTACAAGAAGGGGAGGCAAAATTAAACAAAGAAAACATAACTACGTTAGGTTTCTTTCTTCCTTGATGATAAGCAGACACACTACTTATTGAAACCTATCTCAAAATCTGACTGTAGAATTGCTGTGGTCAACAAAATTACTCAAATCTCATCTGTGTTTCTTCATTCATTAAGGGAGATAAAAATATAGAAAGATGAAACAAGTTAAGAAATATGAACATTAGGTAAATATTTTAAGGGAAAATAAATCTAGATTTCTTTTCAATGGGCACAAAACATCAAGAATTTCTTGGAAAACTACCAAAAGTACCACAAGATCAAAGAGGAAATTACCTAAGAGAGCAAAAGTATAGGCTGAGACATTCATTGGCTGACTCCAACTTTGCCATCATCTTTCCTCCTGGCCTCTTTCCAGCACTAACCACGGTAAAAGGAACAATGAAAATCACAGTGAGGCTAGGCTTGGCCTCCTTTTCTACACTGACAATGAGAAGGCTATCAATCAACAAGATCTATAGTGAACCAGTCCTCACCAAGACTATACTAAAGGCCTGCCTTGCATCAGTGCCCCTGGTAGTGTGAAGTACTGGTTGTTATGGGCTGAACTGTGTTCCCCCCAGATTCATATGCCAAACTCCTCGGTACTTCACAATGTAATTTTATTTGGAGATCAGGTTCATAAAGAAGTAATTAAGTTAAAATGAAGTCATACGGGTGGGCCCTAATTCCATATAACTTGTCTCCTTAGAAGAGGAGATCAGGACACAAACACACACAGACAGAAGATAATGTAAATGTACAGAGAGAACAATCTACACCAAAGAGAGAGGCTCTGGAAGAAACCAATCCTGTTGCCACCTTGATCTCAGATTTCTAGTCCACAGAATTGAAAGACAATAGATTAATGTTGTTTAAGCCATACAGCCTGTGGTACTTTGATATGGAAGCCCTAGCAAGCTAATCACTAATGTTGATATAAAGGGAGCCAATGTTATATGATATTTGAGGAAAAGTAGATTTTAAATAATAAGAGGCCTCTATTCGGAAGAAAAATTATTTTTCCTAAGATAGGTGAGAATACAAAAAAAAAAGCAAATCAATGTGCATCCCTCTATTCTTTGTTTATAAAATTAGTCGTGGTTGCCCTTCATCATTTTAACATGTATTGATTACAAAGATATGTGTTCGTATATAACAAGTGATTCAACTTGCAATGTTCATTCATGAGACTTAATCATTTAAAATTTGAAAGCATATATCTTTGAATGGTATTCAGCAAATTTGGATTGTGTTTCTTAAATCTTTACTGACAAGTTAGTTGTCCCTGTTTATTCATTTTAGTTGTTCAAGATTCTCTTAGTAGAGCAGAGAGTAGAGTCCTCCCTTCTCAGGAGCTTCAACGACAGCTTTTGTAGCTTTCCCTATCTCCAGATTATTAATTGTTCAATTCAACAAATATTAATTAAGTGTCTAAACTTCTTTTCCAGTGTTATTGAGTATGAGCAAGCATGCATGTTACACACACACACACACACACACACACACACACAACTGTAAAGTTCCAAGGAAAATCAGATTCATTCAGAAGAATGTAGGGACTTCTACCATAGGTATCTCCAATCAAAGACACCTCCTAGGCTTGTCCCTTTGTCACATTTCAGGACACATTTCTTGTCAACTCTGGTTGAGTTACACATGACAAAGAAACATATCTTTCTCCAAGTTCTCTGTTAAGAGAATTCAAAACACTTCCCTTTAAAATGAGATTGAACTGAAACAAATATTCCTAACTTTAATGTGATTGGAATTCACTTAAATCACTTATGAACAGCCAATATATATTTTGCTCAGTCTTAGAATTGTGTATGGTAAGAGAGTTAAGGTCAATAACAATAACTTCAGCATGTCTGGAAACAGTGACTTCATAAGAATTTTCCAATTTTAAAGGTCATATATGTTATACAAAATGTAATAGTGTGTGTTCTCACTGTATGAGACAGCTCATTGCGACACTTGGGAGGTTGAGCAATATGTCTGGATTACTTGGTGCACACAAAAAAATGCATAACTTTACATACATTAATTTGCACAGGACTGAACATAGAAAAACATTGTGAATGATAGAACATTATCCAACATGTTTTCAGTTTTGACTCCCCCAGTCCCTGAAGTGGAAAATCACAAATAGATTTAGATCTCCAACCATAATTCAGCCATAATAATCCAGCATTATTAAGGTTTTGTTCCAGAATTTAAATCATTGTTCCTTAATCTGTGCGGATAGTAGTATATAATTTATGGAGAGGAGCACAGTAAAGATGGTGTAGAACTTGTGTCAAAAAGCATGAGTTTAAATCTTAAATCTTCTTTAGCTTTGTGACTTTGGGATAGTTTCTGTACTCTGAAATGGACTAATAAACCTTTAAACCTAAGTATCATAGGTATGGAAGCTGGTGCAAAGTAGATACTTAATTTTTTTAAAAAAACAAAAACTTAAATCATATAAGGAAAACAAAGAACTGCAATGTGAATATTTTTTATATTTATTATTGTTCAGTTATAGTTGTCTTGCTATTTTCCCCATTGCTCACCCCTGCCCTATTCCCTCCCATTACCACAGTCAATACCCCCATTGTCCATGCCCATGAGTCCTCTATTTGTGTTCCTTTGCAATATGAATATCTTCAAGATTTCAAAGTGAAAAAATGAAGCCAACCACTATTTGTTCATATTAGATTGCAAAAAAAGAAATTCAGTTAACTGAGAAAAGTGAAACTGATGACTCACATCAAAAAGTGATTCATATTTTACTCTCAAAAAGGAAGTTTAACAATGGTGAACTAAGGAATGTGCTGAAATACTTATAGAAGTTTCAACAGGTTCATATTACCCCATTAAGATATATGTTTATATCATCATGGTAGTCTGTGGTTAGAGAAAAATCTGTCAGAAGCCCAATGCTAACAAATGTCTGCCTGTACATACCATTGTGTCATTTTTAGTTTATTGTTTTGGAGTTACCAGATCCAGTCGCTTAGAATGTCTCCAGGTTGGTGGTTTCAATAGTGTGTTCTGGGGAATCCTAGAGCTCTGCGGGTATTCTTTATGGGTTAAATATTAGGGCCCCACATATAATTTCAGTGAAGGAAGAAAGGAAGGGAGGAAGGCTGGAGAAAAAACAAAAGAAGGAAGAAAAAAGAAAGTAAGGAAAGGAAGGAAGAAATGAATGAAGGGACAAAGGAAAAAAGGAAGGGAATAAGGAAGAGAGGAGAGGAAGACAAGAAAGGAAGAAGGAAAGAAAGGTTGAGACAATTATTGTTCTTGCTGAATTGTGATAATATCTGATTTTAATAATAGAAACAATAGTTACAATCATTATTGTCAACATCATCATTATATAGCTATTGAGAACTTAAATACATTCTCAAAAAATTCTATAAGGAAAGTGCTATCTTCATTTTACAAAGGAGAATATCAAGACTCAGGCAAAGTTAGAAAATGAATGCAGAACTAAGATTAAAACAAGCAAATATTAATTTCAGTGATCTGTTAATTTTCTTACATGTCATTGTGTCTCCATGAGATGCAGGCTATGCAATGTAGATTAGCAAAGTAGTTTATTAAGGAATGCTCTTGAACTCACTATCTCTGAGGAGTAAAGAATGGAGTAAAATTGGGGAGAGGGGAGAAGAGGGTTGTGGTGCAGTCACAATAGTCCCTCAGACAACCTCGCAGGGAACTGTGAAGCTGGAATGGCCCATTAGATTGTTGTGGAAAAGGGGCTGGGCCCACATACTCATTGGTCAATAAGGCATCGAATGAGGTCTACTCCTGGAAGGGGACTTCAACTTGGTCAAAGCAGCTCTCTTCAGCAGAAGCAGTTCCCAAACAGCTGAAGACTGTGACCTGTCATTTGACAGCATTCCTAGAAGTCTGGGGAAGCGGTTCTTCAGTTTAAAGGGAAACCTGATGACAGAGGAGAGCAGTGTTACTGTAATTGTCTTTATAGAAAGAAAAGAAACTTCAGAAGACATAAGCACAGGGAAAGAATCAGCTAATACATAATAGAAAAAATTAGCATTTAGTAGGGGAAGCTCATTTAAAAAATACGTAGGCACGTTTTTCTTGTCCGAGAATAAAGAAAATGATATAATTAACATGTACTCATCACTTAGCCCTGTTAATTAAAAATATTTCATACTTTTTTCATAAGATTTAAACTGCATTGTCAGACCATTCAACCACCTGTGTATTCCTTCAAGATTTCATGTTACTCTCTGCTTTAACGTAACTTCTCTAAGAAACTGAGGCCTTGGCAAAGCCTCTGTGTGGAAGTTTTATCAGAGAATGCAGTCCCACAGCAGCCAGAGCAAAGGAAGAAGGGTTGTAGAGCTGGCATGCAAGAAAAGCAAGTGCAGAACATTTGCATTTTATCCTCTAATTGTTTTTAAAATGTGTTGCATCTAGAGTTATGTTCCATTTTTATTTGTATTATTATTTGTGCCATTTTCTTTTCTAAGTTTTTCATGGTCCACAGAGTGAAATATCTGTCAATTTTATTATTTCTTATCAAAGAAACATCTTTTGGTTTTTCTTACATTCTCTAGTATATCTTTGCACTCCCTTTCATTAATTTACGCTGCTTATTTTATACCTTTTTGGGGTTACTTTGTTGTTCACTTTCTAACTTCTTGAACTGGTTATACTATTAATTTTGAGTCATTTATACCATAAAATTTAATGCTATAACTGTTCTTTTATGTACAACTTTAGCTGCACTGCACACATTTTCACATGTCCTAGTTTAATTATTATCCATGGCACTTTAAAATATTTTTGTGATCCCAGAGGATTGAGTTAAATTTATCCCCTAGTTCATTGTAAACTATCATTATCATTCTGTTCAAGGCTTTCTCATTATTATTGTTTTGTTACTTTCAATTCTACTTCCCACTTTTCCCTTTAGGCATCCACTCTAATGTGTTGATATTTGTCCTTTGATATGCATGTATCTTTGGACATAATGTTTGTTATTATAGTGTTTATTCTACACAGGTGGTACATTACCATATATCTTACTTTCTCTCACTCTTTTTCTTTTTTAAATTCAGCTTTGTTTTTAAGATGTCTCCATTGTGATATGCTTGTGTCTAGTTCATCTATGAAATATGTCTACTACATATTACTTAGCCATTTCCATAAAAGATGGAGACATCTGGGTTTTCTTTAATTTCTCACTACCATGGGGTATAGAAGTGCCATACTGATAAGACTAGTGATGATTAACAAATATCATAAATGTAAAATGCTAAGAGAGTTGCCTGACACCAAGTAAGAACTAAATGAATGGTAACTATTAATATTACCTTTTTAACTAAAAAAAATATTTATTAAAACTTCCAAACTCACATGGCCAAATATGCCTCCCAAATCCATTTGGAATGAAAGCATCAGAACCACATGTCATCACATGTCCAGTCCAACCAAGGGGGAGACACAATAGCTCCTCTATTACCTTCCTCCAGGTTCTTTCCTCCATGCCACTGTTCTTGTTATAAAATTTTCCACCAAGTAGGGAGTGGAGTGTAGAGTAATGCCACGAATCCCATCCTGAGCACTCCCCTCTTTTCTCGCCAAGACATGGAGCCCCAGAAGGGCCCAGAGCAGACAGGCTGCCACTTGCAGCACCACATTGAGATAATTCTGCCAAGAGGTTGTGCTTCTTCCTAATTCCAAAGAAGCATTAGATTCTCCTCAAAGAAGTTGCTGTAAATCCTCTCCTGGCAGCCAAATTATTGGCATCCAGGACCCTGCTACACTAACCAGTTCTCTAACCAAGAGTACACCAGGGAACTAGTGGGAAACAATATGAGGGGAATAAACCATTTAGATTTTATTTAGCAGGAACAATCGATTTAATAAAACAAATGAAAGAACTTCAGGTAGATTACTCTTTGCTTCCAAAAATTTTTTTAATAAAAAACCCTGCTGCCAAAAATATATGCCACAAAATGTGGATGGTAAAACTAGTGGTAGGTGGAAAGCAGACTCTGTGGTATGCTCTTCAGCTCTGGAACTCTGGCAGAATCATCTCAGACACTTCACACTCCTCTTGGCTTAAGTGGTCCACACCTGTAGTAGTGGACATTGGATGAGATTTTATCTATGTTTTCCTCAGAGTCTTGGCACTTTTTTAGAAATATGTTTTATGATCCATACTTATTTAAATGACATCTCTATTTTTAACTAGTATATGCTATCAAATTGAGAGAAGAGAAGAAAGAATAGTATCATATATGGATGTAGATAAGGATGCAGACAAATTGCTGCTGGCTAACACATGCTAAAACACCAGCTGGTCTAAAAACATCTATTGTGCAGGATTTAAATCTTAGAATGTAGAGTTGGAAGAATAATTTTAGATAATCAAACCCAACCTCTTCATCTTATAAGTGAAGAGAAAATGTAGCAAGGAGCAGTGAACATATTTGTCCAAATATGACTGGCTAGTTAGAGGAAGAACTAGGACTAAAACCCAGGGTAGCTGAATGCTTAGTGTGTGGTTGCTGCATTATGTCTGTGACAGACTCAATATCAGTTTTGTGTTGAATACAAAGATGAATCAGTCATGGCTTATAATTTAGGGAAAGAATCAAATTTTCTAAATATGAAGGGGAAATAATTTTTAAAATTATTAAAGGAGTGTGTTATAAAAAATGATGCACTGATGGTAAATAGTTGCTGTCAAAGGCCTACAACATGATGGCCCTGAGTGAAGTCTACTTGTCCAGAAAACTCAACACAACTCATATTACTTTAAATGTCTAGCTTTCCAAGTCAGTGTGACAGATTGATTCATGGCTCTTCCAGGGTTCTCTCCAAGTCATAGTGGTTCCTGCTGATTCTAGAAAATAAAACTAAACTCTAGGGGGAGACTAAAGTATAGGCTGTACTATAGGAAGGGAAGGCAGTACATAAAAAGAATACTGGCAATAACATGAACCAGCAAATGGCAGTTTTCCATTTGCTGCAGTGTTCTTGGGACTCTGTGAAATAGGGCTTGAAATCATGTCCATTTTGCTATCAGAAACAATGTATTACTTTATAATCTTACACATTTAATTTTTCTCTTCTAGCAGGTCTCTGGCACCATCCTTTTTGCAATTTCCCTGTGCTATACAAATAAATCACGGTTCAGTAGTGCTATAGAGATAGGCTAATGGAGCAAGGAGGGAACCTTAAACTTCAGGACTGCAAGACTGCTCCAGAGTGACTTGCATTTGGTTAGATTCAGGTAAGCTGTATTCTGACTTATCTGGGACATCATACTTCATGGTATGACCAGGACTTGTTTGGAGCTCACCTACATAAAGACAATTATATACAGAGTTACATGGTTTCCTTTTTCCACTTGCTTTCAGTTTGGCTCAAATTTATAGTAACTTGTAAGGTGTTTTATCATAGCTAGGTCCTAGACTAGTATGAAGTTCCTTGGGATGGTCTATCAGGAGTCCCTAACCTTTTGGCATTTCTGGTTCACACTGGAAAAATACGAATTGTCCTGGGCCACACATTAAATACGCAAACACTAACGGAAACGAAAAAGTCTAACAATGTTTTAAATAAATTTACTACTTTGTGTTGGGCCACATTCATAGCTGTTCTGGGCCTCATATGGCCAATGGGCCATGGGTTGGACACCCCTGAATTACTTCTCATTGAGCAGTCTACAGTCTGTTCTCTATAGTATTCATATTTGATCCAAAGAGAAATCCACACCCACAGCATAGAATATAATGTGTATATATAGACACACACTCATTTTTTTTGGACGTATGAAACTTGGAAGAATACAAACTGTTCTTTCTACTGTCCCCACCTCACCCCCATTCCCATCCCTGCCAACTCTCCTTTTTTCTCCTCTGTCATTTTGGGTCCCATTCAGGAAATTTCTTCTCATCGGCTCTGAAGGGGGAGACAATACATTATATAAGTGGTGTGATGGTCTGGCCTGACTCCTTTGTCAGGCATGGAAGGGCAGCAGCTTACCTGCTTATATTAGTTCACCTGAGGAAGACCAAAGGACATACCAGAGCCAGGGCTCAGGAAAGTGCATGAGCCCTGTCCCTGCAGTCATCTCTTTTTTTCAATATGAGTGGAGGTTTAGGTCCTTCTATTTCCTCACTTCTCACAAAGCTTACCTCCTGACTGATAATGTTTTTCTGAGAGGCATGTCTGGGATATGCTATGTTTACCCTACACATTTCTCCTTACCAGCATGAACACGTTCACTCCATGGCTAAAATCTCACTTCTGAGTCATATTCCTATACATAATTACTTTTGATACTACATTCCTTACAGTTCTAAATAAATGTCTTCAGGGTCAGGCAGATTGGAAAGATTACCTCTGTAAGAGAAGGACTAAAAAATAAGTTATACACCTACTGTCAGGAGAATGACTATTGACTATACTATTTATTTTCCACTATTTTAATTAATTCAAACACATTTTCCCTCTTACTGATGTATGACCTAGCTTTGTACTAGTAATACTTAAAATTTAACAGGCAAAATTTCTGCACTCAATTTGATTATGAAACTTTCCTGCAAAATGAAATACAAGTGATGAAGCGAATGATATCTGGGGTATCTTTTTACCCATACATGTGACACAGGTGAAAATGCAAACAAAATACATCCAAGTACCTCCAAAATTTAAGTAGGTCTTAACAAGACCTCTGATTAAAAGGGACTGGATATTAGGTAGCATAATTCCTCCAACATTGTTCTTCTTTCTCAGGATCATTGTTGAGGTGCCATAGTAATCAAAACAGCATGGTACTGGCATAAAAACAGACACATAGATCAATGGAACAGAATAGAGAGCCCAGAGATAAACCCACACATTTGTAGTCAATTAATATTTGACAGAGGAAGCAAGCACATATGATGGTCTAAAAATGTTTTATTCAATAAATGGTGATTGGAAAATTGGACAGATACATACAAGAAAATGAAACTAGACCACCTTCTTACACCATACATAAGAATAAATTCAAAATGAATTAAAGACTTAAATGTTAGATGCAAACCATAAAAATCCTGGAAGAAAAATTTCAGACATTGTTCATAGCAAAATTTTATCAGATATATCTCTCCAGGCAAAGGAAACAAAAAGAAAAATGAACAAATGGGACTACATCAAACTAAAATGTTTTGCACAGCAAAGGAAATCATCAATCCCTCATTGCAAGTGGATAAGCCAGGAGGAACAATTGGGGAGTGAGACAAACCATGCAACCTAGCGTTCCAACATGGGAAACTATAGCTTCAAAACCTCTCCCTGTAAAAATCTGTGGGAGTTGTCGCAGCAGGAGAACACCCCAGGCTCACAGGAGAGTCCGTTGGAGAGACCCATGAGGTCCAGGAATATCCCAGGCCCACCCACCTGGGAATTAGCACCTGAAAGGACACAATCTGCTTGTGGGAAACAAGGGAAGTGATGGAAAGTGGGGCAAGAGACTTGCAAGCTAGCAGGTGCCATTGTTCCCTCTCTGACCCCTACCACACATTTAGCAACACAATGCAGCACCATGAGTTGCCTTGCCTTGGTGAATACCTAAGGCTTTGCCCCTTACTACATAACAGTTGCACTGAGAAAAATAAATATGGCCCAAATGAAACAACAGATCAACACTCCAGAAAAAAACTAAGTGACAAAGAGATAGACAATCTATCAGATGCAGAGTTCGAAACACTGGTAGTCAGGATGCTCACAGAAGTGATTCAGTATGGTCGCAAAATAAAGGAAGAAATGAAGGCTATACAAAGTGAAATAAAGGAAAGTATACAGAGAACCAACAGTGAAGGGAAGGAAAATAGGACTCAAATCAATGATTTGGAACAAAAGAAAGAAATAAACATCCACCTGGAACAGAATGAGGAAACAAGAATTCAAAAAAATGAGAAGAGGCTTAGGAGCCTTGGGACAACTTTAAACATTCCAACATATGAATCATTGGGATGCCAGAAAGAGAAGAGTAAGGGCAAGAAATTGAAAACTTATTTGAACAAATAATGAAGGGAAATTCCCCAATCTAGTGAAAGAACTAAATATGCAAGTCCAGGAAGCTCAGAGAGTCCCAAAGAATTTGGATCCAAGAACAAACGCATCAAGGCACATCATAATTACATTACTCAAGATTAAAGACAAGGACAGAATCTTAAAAACAGCAAGAGTAAAGGAGATGGTTACCTACAAAGGACTTCCCATAAGACTAGCAGCTGACTTCTGAAAAGAGATTTTACAGGCAAGATGGGCTTGAAAGAAGTACTTGAAGTCATGAAAGGCAAGGATCTAATTCCAAGATACTCTATGCAGCAAAGCTATCATTTAGAATGGAAGGGCAGATAAAGTGCTTCCCAGATAAGTTTAAGTTAAAGGAGTTCATCATTACCCAGCCCTTATTACATGAAATGTTAAAGGGACTTATCCAAGTAAAAGAAGATCAAAAACCATGAACAGTAAAATGACAACAAACGCACAACTATCAACAACTAAACCTAAAAAAACAAAAACAAAAAGTAAGCAAAAAACTAGAATAGGAACAGAATTACAGAAATGGAGATCACATGGAGGGTTACAGTGGACAGGGGGAGAGAGAGAATGGGGGAAAAGGTACAGGGAATAAGAAGCATAATTGGTAGGCACAAAGCAGACAAGGGGAGATTGAGAATATATAAGAAATGGAAAAGCCAAAGAACTTATATGTACAATCCATGGACATGAACTAAGGGGGAAAATGATGGAGGGAGGAGGGGTGCAGGGTGGAGGGGGAAAGGGGGAGAAAAAAATGGGACAACTGTAATAGCATAATCAATAAAATATACTTAAAAAATAAATCATCAACAAAATAAAAAGACAACCCACTGAATGGGAGAACATATTCACTAATACATCTGATATGAGGTTAATATCCAAAATTTATAAAGAACTTACAAAACTCAACACCAAAAATACTATCAGCACAATTAAAAAATGGGCAAAGGATCTGAATAGACACCTCTCCAAAGAGGACATACAGATGTCCAATAGATGTATGAAAAGATGCTCAGCATCACTCGTCATCAGAGAAATGCAAATTAAAACCACAATGAGATACCATCTCATACCTGTCAGAATGGCTATTATCAATAAATCAATAAACAAGTGCTGGCAAGGATGTGGAGAAAGGGGGACCCATTTGCAATGTTGGTGGGAATGCAGAATTGATGCAGCCACTATGGAAAGCAGTATGGAATATCCTCAAAAAATTAAAAATGAATCTGCCTTTTGACCCAGTGATTACACTTCTGGGAGTATATCTGAAGGAACCCAAAATACTAATGCAAACACTAACACTACATAAGTTCCCCTTAGTTCATTGCATTATTATTTATAATCACCAAGATATAGAAGCAGCCCAAGTATCCATCAGTAGAGGAGTGGATAAAACAACTATCCACTAGTTTTGTACTTTTGGGACATTTACACAATGAAACACTACTTGGTCATAAAAAAGAAGAAAATGTTACCCTTCGCAAGAGTATAGATGGACATGGAGACCATTATGCTAAGTGAAATAAGCCAATCAAAGACAAACAGCATATGATTTCACTCACATGTGGAATCTAATGAAGACACTGAACTAACAAGGAAAATAGAGACAAACTCAGAGATGGAGAGTAGGATGACAGCTAAGGGTAGGGGGTAGAGGTATTGAGCAAAAAGGAAAAAGGACTCATGAACATGGACAACAGAGTGGTGATTGCTGGGGGAAGGAGGGTAATAGGGGAGTAAATGGTAATGTGAAAAATACAGTAAAAATAAATAAATAGCTTTTTCAAAATTAAAAAAAACTGACATGGAACTAACCCTTTTTCCATTTCTGACAGAAAAAACTTTATTTTTCATATCCAGGACTTCATTATTGACTGGACAACAGTCTTTGACTGATGATAACACCAGATTTCCATTTTACTCTTACCAGTTCCTCAATCTGATATTTTTTCCCACCCATCTTCCCACTTTCACCCATCCTGAAAGACATAAGAGGCCTCAACATTACTCTCTCCTCACATTCCCCTGGCAGATGTATGAATTGCTATAAACTTTCTGAAGGACAGTCATGCCATATTGATTTAAACAAAATACCCATGTCTATAACTAAATACAATACACCTACCCTACTAGTTATCTATTCTAAAGAAACACCAATATATGTAGACAAAGAGAATTGTCCAGAAATGTTTGATTAAAGCTTTCTTTGTAACAGCAAAAATCAAAAAGAACCTACTAGCCTTGAGCTTGGGTAATATCAGTGAAGACAGTGAGCAGGGTATAAATAGTAAACCAAACTGAATAGTTTGGTTTAATGGGCATTGTTTGTAAGATGTGCTGATTGATGAGCTAAGGGTGGGAGATAAAGTGTAGAGTCCTGAATGTCTCAAACATCTTTGGCCTAAGGAACTTGAGAGAATGGAGCTGCCCTTTACTGAAATGAGAAAAATCTGTTGTTGGAGTTGATTTGAGAGTGGTGGTGGCAGATGAGAGGAATTGGGGGCTAGTTTTTGAATGAATTAAGTGTAAGATTTTTATTAAAAATATGCATAAAAGTGTCAAGTAGGTCATTGGATATATGAGTCTGGAACTGAAAAGAGAAATCTAGGCTAATGGCATAAATTGTGGAGCAATCAACAAGTAGTATTTATAGACATGTGATTGAATGAGTTTATCTAGGCAGTAAATGTAGAGAAGAATCTTAGAATTTAGAGAACAGAAAGATAGGCTGAATCAAACAGGCAGGAGAAAGAACAGCCAGGTAAGGTGGAAATCCAGGAAAGGTTACCTTGGAAGGCAAGTAAGGAGTGAAGTACAGGAAGAAGCTAGCAGCTGTGTGAAATCTTGAAAAGGCTAAAATGGTGTTAAAGACTGTTAAAATTTAAAAACACCAGGGGAAAGAAGGGGAAGAGTCATCAAGGAACATGTATAAAGGGCCCATGGACAAAGACAATGGGGGAGGGGGGTTGAATATGGAGGGTGGAGTAGGTAGGGCAGGGGGAGAGTAATGGGGAGAAAATGGGGCAACTGTAATTGAACAACAATAAAATTTTTTGAGACGTTCTATCATATGTAAAGAATTTGAAAAATCTAAAGCATTTAGGAGTGGAACCTGTTAATCTGTGTAGCTCATGGCCTTAGAAACTCCCCTATTTGCAAAGCAAAGTATGTTGCTGGAATTTTACTAGGGTGCTTACAAAATTCATAGTTTATTATTAAGAATAAACTAGATTTTCATGCAATGATAGGACTAGTTCGGTAACTATAGAATTAAGTTTCCAGTCATTGTTCAGAATGGTTACATAAATGAAATTCTGATAGCTTGGAGCATGTCTGACACGTGTAAACCTGCTTTTTAGGTAGTTGGGCAAGCTCTCAGTATCAGGAGCTGTAGTGTTTTTCAAAGACTTCCAGACTTCCAGTTTACCTGAATTGCATATGGGTTTGCACATGTCAACAAGGAGTCAGTGTGTGTGTGTTTGAGGGTTTTTGTCTTTTTTTTTTTTTTTTTTTTGTATTTGGGTCTTGCACCAACTACTTATTTGCTTATTGCCACAGGAGAAAATCGCAAAACTATATAGTTTAATGGTACTATAAACTTATATTCCCCAACTATAACTCCATTCTTGATGTTGCCTACAAATCCTTCTAGGTTTCCCAAGAAAGGTATTGTTTCTATTTTCTGCAGTCTCCATTTGATTCAAATCTTTAATCCCTTTATGTCTCCCCTATTACTTCTCAAAAAAGTCACCACATGCAAACTTTCTTCCATGTCAATTCTACATGCTTACTTGCATCCTTATTATCCTTTCTTCCTTCTTTCCTACATGTGGAAATGATATCACATTTGTATGTAGGTATCCTCCAACAACTGTATTCTGGATGTCCCCTTACTCAGAAACCTCAGTTTACTGATTTTTACTTATCTTCCCTATGTCTTCAATACTTTTCTCTTTATTGCTTTATTCTCATCAACATTTAAATATTTTAAGTTTCATTTTTCCCCCTGAAGAAAATTCTCTATTTTCTTCTAGCATTCATACTGCTGGCCAGAAGTCCAAATTTCAGTCCTTTTTAGATGATTTGTTTCAGGTTCAGGCAGTTTTAGAATGGTCTTTCTTTTCTTTTCTTTTCAATATTTTGTGCTCTGAAATTTTGTGAGGTTCTAAAACTTAGATAAGTGTATTCTAAGTACTGATTACTTTTTTTAAATTATGGCAGTTTTCATCTTTAAGAATACTTTACTTTCTTATGTTTCTTCTTTTTGAAACTGCTTTTTAAAAATATGGCTGCAATATCTTTTCAAATCTTTTAGAGAGTGTTAGGTATAATTATTTATAAGTTCTCTTCTGTTTCCTGGTATATCTCTACTTTCTACAATGTTATTAATCTGTTCCCATTGAACTTCATAGTTTGTGCTGTATTTTTTCAAATAACACATGACCCTTGTTTTTCTGTTTTGTTAATAGTGAAGGACTAGGTTTATCAGTTCCGTTCCCTCTGTAGGGCTATCTGTCTGCTCTGACAGCTGGCCTCCCACTTGATTGAGAGCCCTGGCTTTGAATTTGTGTTTGTCGATGCAGTTTATTTCTGTATCAATCAAGGTCCAATCAGGAGACAAAAACAGCTCACTTACTTTTAACAAAGAGAAATTAATATAAAGAACTATTAACCAGGTATTACGGAACTAAAAATGCAAAAAGAAAACACTGAGTTATCACAAAGGTAATAACTTAAGTAAGTAATTTATGACACCTAAGGTTAGGGAAAAGGGAAGAATTTGACATTATTATGACCTTGAAGCTTGCAGGGCATATCCTATTGCACTAAGAGTTACGCCTCTCACAAAAGAGCACTGCTCAGTTAGTACAGGTGCCTGAGGAGCTCAGTTTCTAGGAGCTGGGGTCCAGCCCTCTGAGAAGGAAGCACCCCTCACCTCATCCTGGGTCTGTAGAAGCTGAAACCCAAAGTCCCTGAAGAGGGGACTCACCACAGCTGGTGTCAAAATCTGAGGGGACACAAGAAAGCTGATTCTATGCGTGCTGGAAAAACTGCAAATGAAAGCCAACGACTACTACTGGATGAACTGCTGCTGTCCAGGTGAAGCAGTGCTGCAGCTGATGTCATCAGGAAGCCTTCTAGTCTGTCTCTAGTGGCCCCTATTGGCAGAGCCTAACAGGAAACACACCAACAAAGGATAAGTTTGTAAAGTACCAGCCCCAGTATCACAAAAGGGAGCACAGTTGGGTGGATTGAAGCCAAGAGATCATAGCTCAATAACCTGGATAGTTTAGAGAAGCTGCTTCTTAGCTACACTCATCCACCTTAATGCCAAAATAAAGGGATTTTATTTTAGATTCCAACACTCACATTAGGTAGCTTAGTCCTCTTTCAAGTGTAGTTCTGTTATTTTTACCCCTAGGTTATTGCCACAGGTGTCCTCTCTGTGTTCACAAGAAGGGGAGTGGTGGACTGTATGCAGGACATTGTAGTTCAGTATATCATTTTTGAAATACTAACCTCAATTATTATCTCTGTCCTATACACAATCCCACACTTCACACTTGTTAATTCTTTGTGGCCCCTCTGAGATACAGATCGGTTTTCATTCCTGCTCACACAAGGCACATGTACTTAGTTTGCTTTTATGCCTTCAAGCACTCTAGCCTACTGATGTCCTACACTTGCCGTTCTCAATTCCCTTATGATTTGTGTCCTTCAGTGCATTTCCATATCCATCTGTGGGGCCTAGGAGGGAGGACCAGTAAATGCATGTGCTCCATTTGTCATGGAGAATTGAAATCGAAACCAATGTCTTTTCAAGGGCATAAACACTGAACTGTTTCACAAAAATATTTGCTTATGGTTGCTTATGTTATCATTTGTCATTTAAATGAAGTCTTAGGAAAAATCTGAAGTGCTTATTAAATTCTGAAAATCAATATTATATAATATAATATTATATTATGGTAATAAGGCAGGCCGGGTCATAAAAGACACCAAACCTAGTTCATCATTTTTGGTTTTTAGCCTTAAGCTTTGCAAATAAAAGGGTAGCTTGGGTAAGTAGCTCTATGATTATCAACAATCATTTGCATATTTTTATTTGAGGGTCATATCAAAATGCTATCACCTAATTTTTTACTGGATTCCGATACACAGCAAATCCTCAAATAATATATTTTGTTCAATGTTGGTATAAGCAACCATAGCAACCATAACTTTGAAGAGAAAAACAAATCAATTCCTAGCCAGAGCCACTGTCTGTGTGGAGAGTGTACCTTCTCCCCATGACCGTGTGGGTTTTCTCTGGGCACTCTACTTTCCTGCCACATCCCAAAGCTGTGCACATTAGGTTCATTGGAGTGTCTGATTGCCCCAGACTGAGTAAGTGTGGGTGTCTGTGAGTGGCCCCGCGTAGAAGGGTGTCCCATCCAGGGTTGTTCCCCACATGTCATCCTGAGCTGCTGGAATAGGCTCCCACCACCAGCAACCCTGAACTGGAGTGAAAAGGTGGGAAAATAATGATTTTACTTGGTTTTTTATTAATCTTTCTTAAATATATATATAGTTCACATTTATTTCAATGTTAAATATTAGAAGAGTTCAGAGTCTTTGTTTACAAGTTTGGTGATATTTTTGTGACCAGAAATGTCATAGAAACATAATTCTTGTTTATATCAATTAGCTTATGGTGAAATTTGTTTTGTTATAGATTGTTTCACTTAAAGTCCCAGTTTCCAAGAATCCATTGACAATGTAAAATGAGGACTCACTGTAATTTGAGCAAATGAGTCCAAATCAGAAAATGAAACTGCTGAGTGGCTCACATTAAATAGCTAATGGTCCTCGCAATTCAATACAGGTCTACAGAAAGGAGACAAAATTGAGCGTGTGATTGTGTAACAGGATAAAGCACAAAATGTGTTCCTTTACCTGATTATGGCAGATAAGTTGTTTGGAATTTTTTCTGAAACTAGCCACATAAATCTGACCATAATTTATTGAAACTGTTGGTTGATCTTTCTGTTATCTGGGCCCTTTCAAAAAGCTTTCAGGATATACAATTGATCTGTAAGAGTAATATGGGAACGAAGTAATTTCAATAGATAAAGTTTGATGTAAATTATAAAATTCAGCCCACACCACTGTAGTCTCAGAAATTTTAACTTATTTGTCTATGGTTACATAAAACTTCTATAAGTGGTTATTATTTTAATTTTGCCTTAACTAGCCTACTTTTAAACATTAATTACGGCTTTATTCTCCAACAAAATACAATATATTTAAGCAATTGGGCATTATAATTTGCCATGTAAGAAGATAAATATCTGGCTCCAACTTTTCCCTCGTAAGACAAAGGCACAAACTAATATTAAGAGGTAAATTCTATGATAAGCAATAATTAATGTAATAGAATTAGAAACCAATGATGATTTCTACTAAAGAAATAAGTATATTTTTGTGAATTCTGTTAGAGTTATTTTAAAGTTCCTGAATCCATATACTAAACTACCTGGTTTTGCATCCCAACTTTGCCAGTGCTAATTACGTGTCCTTAAGCAAATCATTTAACATCCTTCGGTTCGGTATCCTCATCTTCAAAATGAGGATAAGAATACCTAAGTCATAAGATAATGTGATGACTGCTTTAGGTTATAAATGTAAGCAATTAAAACAATACTTGGAAGATAGTGAGTGCAAAATAAATATCAGAGGACTGTACTGCTGCTGCTGATGGTGATGTTAAATTTCAACCCACTAAACATTACAGTTCTACATGGTAAGTATATTAGAAGAGTCTTAGAAAGTTGGATATCTTTTTTGAGTTTAACTGACATTAAAATGTCGAAAGAAAAGTTGACCATTGTGACTGAGTACTGTGTAGGCAGCCCTGACCATTCACTATATCGGTCATAATCCAGGCTGGAAAATTGTTTGCTTCTTTGTTTGTTTGTTTCTTTGTTTGAGTCCTCCAAGAGCCTCCTCTTATTTAAACATTTAACTTGACAGTTTAGTTTGGGTAGAATGAAAAAAAGAACTACAAAGAACACATTGTAGATAAGTGAAATTTAAGATAAGGTGGGTTGGTTGAATTATTTAAGAAATTCAAACCTCAAAGTTTCAACTTTATATAAGTAAAGTGAGGATGTGAATTATACTGACCCTACTTTGGATATTAAAACTTTTTCAAGTTATCTTTCTAAAAGTAGCCATAAATTGAAACCCAATCTTTACCTAGGAATGTTGGAAAACTGGTAGTTTACTTAAAAGTTTACAGATTATAAAGTACTGTGTTTAGGGATTGGGTATTATTCATTCACTAAGTATCAAGTACTCTAGGTAAACGGTTTTCCTGACATAGAGAAATAGACTAAATGACATGGGTCCACAGAAAAAGGAAATCAACATGACTGCTACAACCAGAAAAGAGGAGAAGTGAAGCTTGATTTGTTCTCTAAAGGATGGGTAAAATTTACTAGTTGTACGTGGTGATTGAATTTGAGGTCTTGAGACCAGAAAGAGCAACAGGTATGAATGAGTATGAGGAAGAGTGAGAAGGCTAGGGAGAGTTTGGAATGGTGTAGAGAGAGGTAAGGTGATGAGCAGTTGCAGAGGTTCTGGATCTAATCTTACAAGCAAGTCAGAGGTTCTCCAACATGGAAATAAGAAGAAATAAACCATTTCAGAATATTCATTTGACTAATTGGATAGGCAAGAAATTGAAGACAAAAAGTCTAAGAATGTGAATCTAATCAAAAGCGTGATATTTTAAAGGCTTTGAATATGACAGAAAGTTTGCAGGAGGAAATAGATAAACAGTGATTAAATATATGCTATCACAAAGTAGGAAGAAAGGAATCATTGAGATGTGAGCATGGTTGTTATTAACATAAGTGGGGCAGTTTAAGAGAGAGGGAAATTTTGTTGGTACAGATATTAAGTTTTTTATTGAATCTGTGCCTATGGAAATACGGATACACTGTGGAGAAAGGATTTTTTTCTTATCCTTCTCAGCATCTAGCTTAGTGCTATAAACATAAAAAAGAACTTATATGATATTTATTAAATGAACTAATTACAGATTTTTACTTGAATTGCGACACTCTATCATTATGTGTGTAACAATTTTATATCACCAGTAAAAGGATTTCCCTTTTTATGAAATTGGGTGGCTTACAAAATGACACCGAGGAGTCATACATTTAATTCCATATTTTTTATTAGATTGAGCTTCTTTATCCACACTCTTTATCTGAGGCAGTTTCCAGAGATATCACAATTTATACCTAAATGAAAGGTTCTCAGATTTCATTCTAATCATTTTAGTTCTGACCATGCAAGAGTAACTGGTAAGTGCTGGACTCAACCAACATCTATAACATTTTATTAAACAATTTGCTAAATAATTTATGACATGTCTTAATTGTCTGGGAATAGAATTGTTGCAGTGACAGTTTTTTATTGCAGCTAACTTTCCTTATCGGGATATGGTTTTTAATAATTACGTCTCATTAAAAACTTCAGATGAACTACAAATTGGGCTGTGAAAAGGTTGCAATGATGTCAGACAGGATATAGCATTTGAACTCCATTTAGTTTCCTGGAAAAGAAACTTTCTTCAGAAAGCATGCTATTGTCCTTCCAACATGATGATGTTAGGTATTACTAGTAGTCTAACATTCCTGCAGTACATGAACCCTTTGATCTTATAAGTACTTAGCTTTGTAGTGCCAAAGAATATACAAAAGAAAAAAGAAAAACAAACCCATAAGCTACAACCTAAAACCTGTTGCTGCACGTGAAGAAAGCTGTTTAGACAGTTAAGATGTCATAAATTTTATTAGTTGAGTGGCATAAATCTCTCAATGGTGCAAGTGGAGTGTCACACGGAGAAAAACTTCACAAATTTTTTTTGCTGATATTACGAAACTGATGAATTATGCTAATAATTTACCCTATTCATCTGAAATTACAGTGCAAAGTCATTAAACCACTGCTTTGAAAATTCTCTGATTAGAACATTCAGTCTGACCTGACATAAGTACTTAAGTATATAGGAATCACAGTATGATTCAGATCCATGGACATTCCAGCCAAATGATCTATGGCCACTACTAATCCCCAGGGCATGGATGTCTTTCCGTATGGTGATTTCTAGTGAAGTATATTCCTGATTATTTTAAGAGGATGATTCTTTCATTTGTAGATTTAACAAAACATTTTCATTAATGCATACTTTCTGTAGTAATTCTTGGATCAATTGTTTTTATTTACTCATTATTTGAGACAAACAGCACTTTTGTTGCTCAAAATTTACCTCACATAAGTTCACATACGTTCTTTGAGTCATCTGATGACTTTCTGTTCACCTTATTTGTCTTATTGAGGTGTCCAAGTTTCGGGCAATGATACCCTTCTCAGACTATGACTGCTGTACTAGGGAGGGAGAGTATGGAGAGAAATTCAGGTGGATAATGTAGCCACAAAACACCTTTTGCTCTCTTCTCATTATAGAAAAGCAGCTCTACTTCAGGGTCAATATTTCATTATAAACAGCCCCTACCAGAATGGGGTCTCCTTCAATTGCCAGCATTCGTGGTCAGCAGTCTGACCTGTCAATGAAGCACAAGGTCTGCATCTTTGAAATAATTTCGGAAAAAAATTCCTTTTTCCTCTTCTGTAAAGTTTTGATTGCTTTACACACAGACTATAAAATCAAATGTGAATGTCTTGTAGCCTCCTCTATTTTTGAGAGCTTGTGTAAAATTGTTATTTCTCAAAATTAATGTAAACTTGTTATTTTTTCTTCCTTAATATTTGTATAAGATTGTTATTATGCAAGAAAATTCAAAGTAAAACTATCGGAGCCTGGAGGTTACTTCTAAGTAAGGTTATTGGTTTTGAATTCAATTTGTTTTCATTGAATTTAATTTCTTTGACAAACATAGAGCTATTCAGATTGTACATTTCATGTTAGTTTTGTTGCTGAGTTTTTCAAATAATTTACCCAGTTCATCTAAGTTTTAAAATATATTGACAGAAAGTTGATTATACTATTTTGATTATCCTTTTAATATTCTGCAGTGATATTCCTTTGTTTATTAGTGATACTTCTAATTTGTGCTTTTTCTCTGTTTTAGTAAAAGTTCAGTCACAAAGCAAAACCACTAGGAGTATTATAGAATAAGTGATTTATTTTCTAGTACAGTTTCAGGGGATTGGAGAAATAAAAGTACTGAAAGTTCTGTTAGTGTGTCAGAGAAAACTCCAGTTGTTCACCCTCCTAAAGAACTGCCTTTAACTGGAACATAATCAACAAAAGAAAAAAGCAAACAAAATATAACCAGAGTCATTGAAATTAAGATCAATCTAACAATAGTCAGAGGGGAGTGGGGAGGGGACAGTAGGGAGAAGGGTTTTCACGAACTACTATAAAGGACACATGGACAAAACCAAGGGGAAGGGTGAAAGCAAGGGAAGGAGGTGGGTTTGGAGGGGGTGGGGGAAGGGGTGGGGAGAAAATACAGACAACTGTAATGGAACAACAATAAAATGATTTAAATTAAAAAAAAAGAACTGCCATCATTAGAAAATTTGGAGCTGGCAAGGGAATTTAATGAGTCAAGCACTTTCAGCTGCCAGATCTGATGTACTTCAGAAAGTAATTTCTTTTCTGCTTTCCAAATTTTGTGTAAAATTCTCATTTGTCCAATTCTCACTCAAAGACATGTATGGAAATAAATTATGGGAAATTATATTGGAGATTTCATTGTGTCACTCTAATGAAAGCATGAACATAAAACACTTAACAAGTGTTCTTGACACCTGATAAGTGCCTCAATAATTGTAAGCTGTCATTGTGATCTCCTGTTGAACCTACCTTTCACATAAGGATACATCTGTAGGAGAGGAGGAAGTGAATCTTGCTCAAGTTAAAGGAAACTGGGGAGAACAGGGACTCATAAGGTGACAGATGCTATAACGTCCTTGAATATCTAAGGATGTCGTATGCCAAGTATTATAAGAGGACCTAGTACCACCTCATACCACCACCTGAATCTTTTCCTCAACCCAGCAATTTCATTCAGGGCTGCATAATATTTGAACTTCCACATAAAATAGGAATAGAAGAAAGCAGGGTATAGTAGAAATTCTGAAAAGAGGGGAAAGTGAGTATAATTAAGAATGCTTCCACAGTAGGGATGAAAAACATTACAAAACAAAAACATTACAAAACTTATGCCGATAAACAAAAATAATGATGAATTAAGACTGGCTATTAAAATCCATGGACATGAGTCAGAATAGAGTCAGGCTACATGCATATACAAGAGAAAAATGAGAGTATATAATCTGCTTTAGGCTATTAATGAGTGTTTATTTTTTCAAAGGAACTATTGTAAAGGATCATAATAAATACAGTAGCTACACAGATTATTGAACAATATCTCATGTCACTGTGGCTCTTCTACACATCAATGAAGGAAGCTCCTTACAGGCATAGGGATAGTAAAAGTACCGTCAAAGTTCCTCCACACCAGCAAGCAAATTGTGATAGAGATACTGATCCGTCAACTGGTTTTTGTTTTTTTTTTTAATACGTGAGTCAGGTTTGTATCATTTGCAATCTGCCCTCAGATCAAGATGGCTGTCGGCTAATGATTTTTCAACATAACTTTTAACTGTTTTCATTTCCTTTGGGTGCACAACTAGAAGAGGAACTGCCAAATCAGATAGCCATTCTATTTTTAATTGTTTTAGGACCTCCATACTGTTTTTCATAGGGGCTGAACCGATTTACATCCCCCAAATTCAGCAGTACTTTAAAAAGATCATACATCATGATTAAGTGGGAATTATCCTTGGGATACAAGGGTGGTTTAACATATACAAATCAGTTGTCTATTCTGAATGGTTTGTCTACCCTGTATCAATACTATTTTAATTAATATATCTTTATTATATGTCTTGATGTTCAATAAGGTATAATGCTTAAAACTTCCCATATTAAATTTAAGTTCATCTTATATTTCACAAAGAGTAATATTTTAATAAAATTAGAGGTAAATTTAGTAAAAGTTCATATCGTTACACTATTGAGTCTTCCTACTTATAAGCATTCTATCTCTCTCAATTTACTTCAGTTTTCTTTTATATATTCCATACATTTTCAGATAGTATATCTATATATAAAAGGTTTGCTCCAGTTGTCTTTGGTTAGGTTTATTTCACATATGTGATATATATGATTTAAGAGACTATATGATCTAATTACTACTTTATAGAAATCTCCTTTTCTTCATTGACCTGGTATATAAGAATATTTCCTTAAAATGAAATAGTTTGGCTTAGATTCTCCTCTGAGATTACTTTCTTTATTTTTAATAATATGTATTCATTGAGTTTTATAGCTCTTATTTCAGCAGTTTTCAGGGAGAATATTGACTTTATAGAGAAGTATTTGTATTTTTTACCTACTTCATGTGGATATTTTTATGGTTTGTATTATTCATCTTCCTTTTGTTTGGCATGTCTCATCTTTTTTCTTGTTGGTTCCTTTCTGCTTAGTACTCATTAAAATGTTATCCATTTTATTATTATTATTATTATTATTGTTCATGCTGTTAAAATTTTTCCCACTTTTTCTCCCTTTCCCTACCTCCACCCAGCCCTACCCTCTCCCCTCCCAAGTCAATCCCCATATTGTTTGTGTCCATGGGTTGTACATAAACATTTTTTTGGTTAACCCCTTCACCACCTTTCATCCTCTCCACCCCTTTCCTTTCCAGCACTTCTCAGTCTGTCCTATGTATCTAAGCTTCTGTTACTATTTTGTTCATTAGTTTATTGTGTTCATTTGATTCCATGTATAAGTGAGATCATGTGATATTTTTCTTTCACTGACTGGCTTAATTCACTTAGCATAATTTCTCCAGGTCCATCCACACTATTGCAAAGTGTAAGAGTTTCTTCTTTTTTACTGTTGCATCGTATTCCATTGTGTAAATGTACCATAGCTTTTCTTTTTTTTTTTAACCATTTTTTAATTTTGTTGTTCAAGTACAATTTTCTAACTTTTACTCCCATCCCAGCCCACCCCCCAGTGCTCCCCACCTCCCTCCCATTTTCACCCCCCTGGTTTTTGTCCATGTGTCCTTTATTTCTGTTTCTGTAAACCCTTCCCCTTTTCCCTTGAAATTCCCTCCCCTCTCCACTCTGCTCATTGTCAGCCTGTTCTCTATTTCAGTGTCTTTGGTTATATTTCACTTGTTTCTTTTTTTTGTTGTTTAGGTTCCTGTTAAAGGTGAGAGATCATATGGTATTTGTCTTTCACTGCCTGGCTTATTTCACTCAGCATAATGCTTTCCAGTTCCATCCATGCTGTTGCAAAGGGTATGAGCTCCTTCTTTCTTTCTATTGCATAGAATTCCATTGTGTAAATGTACCATAGTTTTTTGATCCACTCATGTACTGATGGGCACCTGGGTTGCTTCCAGCATTTGGCTATTGTAAATTGTGCTGCTATGACCATTGTGGTGCATAGGTTCTTTTGGATTGGTGTTTCAGGGTTCTTTGGATATAGTCCCAGCAGTGGAATTGCTGGGTCAAATGGGAGATCCATTTTTAGTTTTCTGAAAAAAATTCCATACAGTTTTCCATAGTGGTTGTACCAGGCTGCAATCCCAACAATAGTGCACTAAGGTCCCTTTTTCTCCACAACCTCTCTAATACTTGTTGTTTTTGTTGCTTTGTTTATGATGACCATTCTGACCAGTATCTCACTGTGGTTTTAATTTGTATCTCTCTGACAGCTAGCGATACTGAGCATCTTTTCATGTGTCTCTGGATCCTCTGTATGTCCTCCTTGGAGAAGTGTGTGTTCAAGTCCTTTGCCCAGTTTTTAATTGGGTTGCTTGTCTTCTTAGAGTGGAGTCATGTAATTTCTTAGGTATCATTGGCAAATATGTTTTCCCATACAGTTGGTTCTCTTTTGATTTTAATACTGTTTTCTTTAGCCATGCAGAAGCTTTTTATTTTGATGAGATCCCATTTGTTTATTCTTTCCTTTATGTCCCTTGCTCTAGGGGACGTGTCAGTAAAAAAGTTTCTGCATGAAATATCTGAGATTTTCCTGCCTATGTTCTCCTCTAGGACTTTATTGGTGTCACGGTTTATATTTAAGTCTTTTATCCACCTTGAATTTATTTTTGTGTATGGTGT
>CM052540.1:123957367-123989210 GCA_028533065.1 Trachops cirrhosus | reverse complement strand
GAAGTGGTGAAAGTGGACAGCCTTGTCTTGTTCCTGATCTTAGTGGAAAAGATTTTAGTTTTTGCCCGTTGAGTATGATGTTGGCTGTAGGTCTGTCATATATGGCCTTTATTATGTTGAGGAATGCTCCCTCTGTTCCCACTTTGCTGAGTGTTTTTATCATAAACAGGTACTGTACCTTATCAAATGCTTTTTCCACATCTATTGATATGATCATGTGATTTTTGTCTTTGCTTTTGTTTATGTGATGAATTACATTTACTGATTTGTGAATATTGAACCATCCTTCCATCCCTGGGATGAATCCCACTTGGTCATGGTGTATGATCTTTTTAATGTATTGTTGGATATGGTTTGCCAATATTTTGTTGAGGATTTTAGCATCTATGTTCAGCAGCGATATTGGTCTGAAGTTTTCTTTCTTTTTCGTGTCTTTATCTGGTTTTGGTATTAGGATGATGCTGGCTTCATAAAAAGAGTTTGGGAGTCTTCCATCTTCTTGGATTTTTTGGAAGAGTCTGTGAAGGATAGGGGTTAGCTCTTCCTTAAATGCTTTGTAGAATTCTCCTGTGAAACCATCCTGTCCAGGACTTTTGTGTGTTGGGAGTTTTTTAATTACTGCTTCAATTTTGTCTGCTGTTATTGGTCTGTTCAGGCTTTCTGCTTCTCCTTTATTGAGTTTTAGAAGATTATATTTTTCTAGGAATTTGTCCATTTCTCCTAGGTTTTCACATTTCTTGGCATATAGTTCTTCATAGTAATTTCTTACAATCCTTTGTATTTCTGTGGTGTCAGTTGTAATCTCTCCTCTTTCATTTCTGATTGTGTTTATTTGGGTCCTCTCTCTCTTTTTCTTGATGAGCCTGCTTAAAGGCTTGTCTGTTTTGTTTATTTTTTCAAGGAACCAGCTCCTGGATTCGTTGATCCTTAGAATTGTGCTTTCAGTCTCTATGTCATTTAATTCTGCTCTGATTTTGGTTGTTTCCTTCCTTCTACTTGCTCTGGGCTGTCTTTGCTGCTGTTTCTCGAGTTCTTGGAGTCATAGGGTTAGGTTGTTTGTTTGAAATGTTTCTATCTTTTTTAGGTAGGCCTGTATTGCTATGAACTTCCCTCTCAGGACTGCCTTTGCTGTGTCCCATAAGTTTTGGGTTGTTGTGAGTTCATTTTCATTTGTTTCCAGAAAGTTTTTGATTTCTTCCCTAATTTCATTCTTGACCCATTCATTGTTTAATACCATGTTATTTAATCTCCATGATTTTGAGTGTTTTGGATTTTTTCCCTTGGGATTGGTTTCTAGTTTCAGTCCCTTGTGGTCAGAGAAAATGCTTGATATGATTTCAATTTTCTTGAATTCGTTGAGGCTTGTTTTGTGCCCTATCATGTGGTCTATCTTTGAAAATGTTCCAGGTGCATTTGAAAAGAATGTGTATTTAACTTCTTTGGGATGGAGGGCTCTATATATATCAGTTAAGTCCATTTTATCTAGGGCATTGTTCAATGCCACAATATCTTTGTTGATATTTTGTTTTGAAGATGTGTCCATTTTTGACAGTGGGGTGTTATAATCCCCTACTATAATTGTGTTGCTGTCAATATCTTTCTTGAAGTCCTCTAAGATTTTCTTTATGTATTTGTGTGCTGCTATGTTGTGTGCTTATATATTTACTATGTTTATGTCTTCTTGGTGGATTCTTCCCTTGAGTATTATGAAGTGACCTTCTGGGTCTCTCTTTCTGGCTCTTTTTTGAAGTCTATTTTGTCTGATATGAATATTGCTACCCCGGCTTTTTCTTCCTGTCAGTTTGCTTGGAAAATTTGTTCCTAGCCCTTCACTTTCAGCCTGTGTAGGTCTTTTGTTCTGAGGTGGTCTCTTGTAGGCAGTGTATGTGTGGTTCCTGCTTTCTTATCCATTCAGCTATTCTATGTCTTTTGATTGGAGCATTTAATCTGTTTATGTTTAAGGTTATTATTGATAGGTACTTATTCATTGCTATTTTGGTACCTGTGTTCCCCTTTCTCTCTCTCTTCCTTCCTTTCCTTAAAGCATCCCTTTGGCATCTCTTGCAGAGCTGGTTTGGTGGAGGTGTATTCTTTTAGACTTATTTTGTGGGTGAAGCTCCTTATTTGACCTTCTATCTTGATTGAGAGCCTTCTGGGTAATGTAGTCTTGGTTGCAGGCCTCTGGTTCTCATTACTTGGAATATTTCTTGCCATTCTCTTCTGGCTTGGAGCATTTCCATTGAGAAGTCAGCTGCCAGCCTTGTCAGGGCTCCCTTGTATGTTACTTCCTGTTTCTCCCTTGCTGCCTTTAAGATTCTCTTTTTATCTTGGAATTTTGCAATTTTAATTATGATGTGTTTTCAAGTGGGCCTCTTTGGGTTCCTCTTGAATGGGACTCTCTGTGTTTCCTGGATTTGTGTGACTTTTTCTCTCATCAAATTAGGGAAATTTTCCATTATTACTTTTTCAAATACATTTTCTATCCCTTGCTCTTATTCTTCTCCTTCTGCTATCCCTATCATATGGATATTATTACATTTCATATTGTCTTGCATTTCTCTTAATCCCTCTTCATTCTTTCTGAGCCTCTTTTCCTGTTCTTGCTCTTTCTGGGTGCTTTTTTCAACTTTGTCTTCTAATTCACTGATCTGATCTTCTGCTTCATCAGTCCTGCTTTTGATTCCTTCTACTGTGTTCTTCAGTTCAGAAAATGTATTTTTCATTTCCTCTTGGCCCTTGTTGATAGTTTCTACTCCCTTTTTCATGTTGATATAGTTTGCAGTGAGTTCACTGTTGTTTACCTGTAGTTTCTGGTAGCTCATTGTGAGCTCATTGAGCTTCCTGGTAAGCATTGCTTTGAACTCAGTATCTGATAGTTAAGTTGACTCTATTTCATTTAGAATTCTTTCTGAAGCTTCCTCCTTTTCTTTCATTTGGGGTTTATTTCTTTGTCTTCCCATTGTTTGTGAGACTCTTCTTGTTAGCTTCAGCTTCTTAAATTGATCTGTTCTGGCTTCCTGTGTTTATGGTGTGAACTTCTGTGGTAGAATACCTGTGAGATCAGTGGTGCAGTCTCCTTGATCTCCTGAGCTCACTAGTCTTGGGCTGTCGTTTAAGTTGGCTCTGTGTTTGTCTTTGGGTTTTGATTGTTGTTGGGTCTTTCTTTGGTGGGTCCTTCCCACCAGCTGGTTAAATGAGGGTCACTCTGTCTACCACCTCTTGTATTTTGTTGTGCTGGTGAGGGCAGGTTGTGTTGAAGCTGGTTTTTCCGTGTGTATAATGTTTTGAAGATTCTCACTTGCTCTTGTTCAGTTGTTTGTACTGGGTAGTTTCTGCACTATTTAGTTGTATTTCCAGATAGGTCCTGGATTGAGGTTTGTGTGGTTTCCACTCCCTCCTTCACCCTCTTCTGTTGTTATCTGTTGGTGGTTCCTATGTTGTTGGGTTTCCTCTTCAAGTGAGTATCCTGGTGTTCACCACTTCCATGTACTCTTTTTTATGATCAGTTGGAGGGGGAAGGCAAAATAGTTTAAAAGAGCAGGAGAGTATTCTGTGATATTTACAGTAGCCATCGGTAGAGAAAAGGTAGGAGATCATTTGGCTATGTATAGTGTTAACCATGATCTTCCACCCAACTAGCCACTTTTTAGAAAGGCTGGAAAGAAGATAAGACTCTTGTTGGAGAGGGAAGGATTGTAAGTTGGATCTAGAAAGCAGTGAGGTTGTGGGAGGTCAGATTCTGAGGAAAGGTGAGAGTAAAGGATAGTAAATAGGTGTAGTGTGTGACCGAATAGAGTTAACCTCTACAGTAATAGAGTTCAGGAAACTGTAAAGTGGGCTAAGATCGGGGGAGGAGTGTACTGAAGTATTTACAATTGTATGGAACAGCTATTATTTACAATAATATCAGAGCAATAATCATATGACAGAATCTATGTGATCTGGATAACAAGAATAGGGAGTATAGGACCTTGAGTAGTGTGCTAAAGAAACACAAGTGATGTGAAGGATTGTAAATTAGCAATACACTATGAAAGAGAGAAGAGGGGAAACCTGTCAAATGATACAATATAACCAGCCAAGCGAAGAAGACTATACAGAAAGAAGAGGAATACAAAAATACTATTAAAATAAAAGATGTGCCCTGGCTGGTGTAGCTTAGTGGATTAAGCGCGGGCCTGTGAACCAAGAGATCACGGTTCGATTCCCAGTCAGGGCACATGCCTGGGTTGCAGGCCAGTTCCCAGTAGGGAATGCACAGAAAGCAACCATACATTGATATTTCTCTCCCTCTCTCCTTCCCTTTCCCTCTAAAGATAAATAAATAAATAAAATCTTTAAAAATAAATAAATAAATAAATAAATAAATAAATAAAAGATGTAATAATGGAAAAAATAATAATACAAATATGCAATAACTTGCAGATTCTCTTTAATAGCAAAGTGAATTTTGTCTCACTGTCTCATCTGTTGGTGTAACAGGATGCAGCCAAGAGGGGAGCCCCAAATAGGGATTTGTAATGGGGTCCAGAAGAGCTTGGTGATAATTGGCTCCACACCACAGGGTCACACCTGCCCAGAATACTGGCAGCTGTGGCCAATTGTGAGAGGAGCTGGAAATGGGGCTGCAGAGGAAGATTGGCGCTGGGATTTAAATGGAGGCACGGCAGCCATTGGGCGTCTGTCTCTCTTTTTGGGACTACACATCTGTTTAGGACCATTCGGCTTTGGTGTCTTGGTTAGGACCATGCCGCTTGGGTGAAAGTCAGGACCATGAGGATTTGGAAGTGCTCCCTTTTGCCATGTGAGGGTGCCAGGAGGACTGTGTGCATTTGTGGGGAACTTTAGTTTGTGTTATTTCAAGTAAATAATAAATTCCTTTCCTTTTCACTGATCTCTGGTATTAAGAAACATCTTCCCTCAGGCGGCGGGCAAAACGAACCCAGTAGGTGGGGAGGACCCCCTGGAGAAAAAAGTGGGGTCTTTTATATCATTCAGCCCCGCCGCTCTGTTCTGTAACATTGGGATGCCCCCTCTTTGGGTCCAACTCTGGTCTTTTCACAGTTCCACGGTTTTTTTGTCTCACTTGTGGGTACTTAAAAAAAAAAAAGGCAGAAGAAGGGAGGAAGAAGAGATAAAATTAGAAAGAAATGAAGAAGGAATAAAACAAGAATGAAGGAAAGAGAGGAAAAAGGTATTGGAAGATAAAACAATAATAAAAATTAAAAAAATAAAAGATTACTTAAATTTAAAAAAAAACCCTCTTGTTGGTTTCAAACTGGCCAAACTGGTTTTTCTGGTCTTGCTGGCTGCAGCAAGCTGAGGGGCCTTTGGTATGGCTTTTCTCCCTTCCCAATCTGCACTCAGCCAGTCTTAGGCCCAGTCTCCCCAGAGCTAGCCTGCTGCCTCTCCCTGAAGCCTTGGTTGTTGGATTCAGGTCTTCCTGAGAGTGCTCTTTCCCCTGGGGTTACAGCTGTGGGCTGGGGTGCAGTGCGCAGGTGCTTGGCCAGGCTGCCCAGGTCCCGCAGGTGGGGGCTCTAACCCTTCCTGATGGTATGGGGGTGTGCAGGGCCTTCTGTGCAAACTTCCGCGCCACCTCGGGATCGCTGCCTGGCTGGGCGGGGGGGGAGGTTGAGCGGCTGTTGCCAGATTATTCCCCAAACAGTTTTTCATTTTGAGAAATTCCTCCTACTCAAGCCTGCCACTCCGTACAGCCCAATTCTCCAGCCAGACCAGTGACTATTGGGGTCAGTGCCTGTCACTGCGTGACACTCAACTCTCCCAAGCCGGTATCCACAGACTCTGTGAGTGATCACAGCCCCTGTGTGTTTGCCACTTTATCTTTTTTCCCCTCTCTGCCTCTTCAAGCAACCAGGTCTCTCCCAGCGCTGTTTAAACCGTGATTGGCCAGGGAGGGAGGGAGCTGTTGACCCGGTTCACTCCCAAGGACTCTGCGGCAGACGTGGGGGCGGGCAGGGGTGGGTGAAGGACCTGGGGCTGCAGCCTCCATGGTCCCTGAGCTGGTCCCTGGGACCTTATTGACCTGAAGCACTCTCCTTACTGTCTGGTTTTTCAGTGTCCACTACAATTTTTGGTCTCTTATTTTCATATATGCTGGGGTACTATTGGCTGTTTGCTCTGTTCCTCCGTAGATCAGCTAGGTTTTTCTCCCCTGTGTAGGGGGAAGTGGAATCTGCTCCCTCCTACCCCATCACCATCTTCCCTCTCCTGTACCACAGCTTTTCTATCCACTTGTCTACTGATGGGCACTTAGGCTGTTTCCAAATCTTGGCTAATGTAAATAATGCTGCTGTAAATATAAGAGTGCATATATCTTTTTGTATTGGTGTTTCAGGATCCTTAGAGTCAGGATCCCACTGTCATCCATTCTTAATAGGCAAATTATCTGTTGAAGGATAGTATAGAGTAGGTGCTAAAGAATTGAAGTAAGCCAACATACTTGAATGTTGTTATAGACAACATTACCTGTGGGTAATCTACACTCTCAAAAATCAGGTATTCTTCCTGGCTGGAAGTGAAATTTCATATGTTAAGAGTTTTTTTATAAGAAAATTTTGCATTTCTCCCAAAAATCATCAGCAAAAGAGCTATTGCACTTGTTATACTTTACTTTTCCACATTGGAAATCTACTTTTTGTAAAGATGGCAGGCTTATCTATATATATTTACAGTTTCTGCCATTCTTTGGAGTCAAGTGTGAGTCAACCATACTTTTTCAGGCTCCCTACCCTCCCAGATTCTGACTTGCCAAATGATAGATCATTGGTTCAGACCTTCAGAGGAGCTATTTTCAGGGGACTCTGTACCTTACCCAAGACCTACATGGCTTAAATTTTCTTTGTTTTTCTCCAATTTTCTGCTATTCCCAACTCTTCTACATAATCTTGATAGTGTCTTACTGCCATTTAACTTATAGCTTTATTTTCTAACTTCTGTTCTAGTTGTTTTTATTGGTTATTTATTGAGATTATTGAGGTGCTAATTTTATTAGTATATAAGCTTTAAATTATGTCAAAAATGTTTCTTCTCAAAAATTATGAGGGAATTATGGAGTTGATACTATATATATGCTATAGGTTGCTATTTTGAGAGGAATATATTTCCTTAAAATGTTAATTAAACACTAAAATTTGCTTCATTTTTCATAAGTAATGGAACCTTATTTTTATGGTGAAATACATGTTGGGGTTAAATGTAAATACATGGTAATTTCTCCTATGTACAAGTGTGTAATATTCTTGACCTGTTATCATACATATAACTTACCTTTTAAAACATTTGAAATATATGAATATTAAGAAGTTTGGAACTAAGGTGCTAATCCCATAAAGAGGAAACAACCTCTGATTGCGTGGTTGAAATCATTTTCAGGAATTTCTGTTTCTTTGATGGGACATACTTACCCTTATTAAAATGATACCTGCACTGCTGTGTTTATTGCCACATTATTCACAATAGCCAAGATATGGAAACAACTTAAATGCCCATCATTGGATGATGGATGGATAAATAAATATATATATTTATAATTATTTATTATTATTTATAAATAAATAAATATATATGGTTTGTCCAGAAGGTATCCAGCCGGGTAATGTGAAAAATAAAGGCATGTATTGAAGAAGATACAAGATACAAGAAACGTTGTACATAGGACAATGATGCCTCAGTCCCCTTCAAAGTAGGCACCTTGGGACCTCATGGAGTTCTCCCAAGAGCCATCAGCTGCCCCATCATATTTTCCTGAATCTCATCAATAGCCTGAAATCTATTCTCTTTCAAAGGTGATTTTAGTTTTGAGAAAAGCCAGAAGTTGCAGGGTACCAGATCTGAACTGTAGGGGGACTGAGTCACCTGAGTGATTTGATGTTTTACCAAAAAAACTCTGCACCAGACCTGAGGCATGAGTGGGCATGTTATTGTGAAGAAGCTTCCAATCACCAGTTGCCCATAGCTGCAGTTTTCTGAGTCATCCAAATAGTTTTGTGGAAGAATGTTTAAGCTTAATGCAAAACTTAATGCAGATTTGTTGCTCTACTCACTCTGTCATTTTGAATACAACAGCCACACAGTACACATCCTCACTTAATGGCATCTACTACCCCCACTGACTAATATAGTGAAGTCATCACTGTTCATGCATATGCATTACAGTCCACTCTCCTTGGCTGCCAGGTTACATTGATGTTGCACAAACCATTCTCATTATATTAACAATAGCTGGACTTCATATATATACACACACATACACAAAATTAATGTTATTCAGCCATGAGAAAGAAGGAAATCTTGCCACTTGAGATAACATGAATATACCTTCAGGGCATTATGTTAAATGAAATAAGTGAGACAGAAAAAGACAAATAACATATGCTCTTACTTATATGTGTAATCTAAAAAAGCTGAACTCACAGAAACAGAGAATAAAATGGTGGCTATTAGGAGCTAGGGGTAGGGGAAGTGAGGAAATGTTGATCTAAGTATAAATAGTTCTAGAAATCTAATATACAGCATCGTGATAATGTAATAAACACTTCAAAGTTTCTCCAAGACTACTTCTTAAAAGTTCTCACACAAAAAAAGAAATGATAATTATGTGAGGTAATGGAGGTGTTAGCTTACACTACAGTGGTACCCATATTGTAATAAATACATCAAATCAACACATTGTATACCTTAAACTTACACAATGCTCTATGTTAATTATATATCATTTTAAAAAATAAGACTTAAAAATCCCTAAATCATAAAAGATCAATAAATAGAACTACAATAATATTTAAAATTTCTGTATGACAAATACCATAAATAAAATGAAAAAGCAAGTCATTAACTATAATAATAGATCATTTTTAAAAATATATAATCTTTATTATATTTTTCCATTACCATTCAGTCCCCTTATAACTCCTACCCCCAGTAATCACCACACTGTTGCTCATGTCCATGAGTCCTTTTTTCCTTTTTGCTTAATCCCTCCACCCTCTAACCTCCCCTCCCCACTAACTGTCATCTGTTCTCCATCTATGAGTCTGTGTCTGTCTTGCTTCTTTGTTCAGTTTGCTCATTAGATTCCACATATGAGTGAAATCATATGGTATTTATCTTCCTCCAACTGGATTATTTCACTTAGCATAATGTTCTCCAGGTCCATCCATACTGTTGCAAGGGTAAAATTTTCTTCTTTTTTATGACCAAGTAGAATTCCATTGTGTAAATATCCCATAATTGTTTTATCCATGTATCTCTTGATGGACAGTGTGCTGCTTCATTATCTTGGTGATTGTAAATAATGCTGCAATATAACAACAGATCTTTAAAAATATATAACTGCCAAATAATTAATATTAAATTATATTTTTTAAAAAATAAAATGATAAAAAGCAAACGATCTAAACAAAATGATCAACATATATAAAAATATTACTCATAATAGAAAAAACTAGTGGCCAATTAAAATTTCCATATGATTTCACTCATGTGGAATCTATCAAATACACTCAACTAACAAGCAAAATAGAGACAGACTAGAGAGAGCAGGCTGACACCTATGCAGCAGGGGTGGGGGCTAGTGTTATCTAGCAAAAAGGACATAGGATTCATGGACATGGATAACTGTGTGGTGATTGTGGTGGGGGAAGGGGATTAAGGGAGACAAGTTGTAATGGGGAAAAAATACAATAAAATAAATTTTAAAAAACAAGGCCCCCAAAACATTTTATATTCAAACTCAGTCATACAAATCATGACCACATTGAAATTTTATCCACACCAATCAGAATTGATGTAAATAAATACACCTAGTAACAGATATCAAGAAAGAGAATCTCATATCCTGATGATGGAAGTATGAATTGGTATAAGCCCTTTGGAGAATCATTTGGTTATATTTATCAGAGATGATATGTGCATACCCTATGAAACAGAAACACCTCTTCTATGAGTCAACTCAGAAAAACTCTCATACAAAAATATATTTACTAGGACATTCAGAGCAACAGTTTCTAAGAGCCAAAAAATTGATAAATCTAACTGTCCTTCTAAGGGTAGAGAATAAATAACTATTTTTTAAAATGAAAAACTATGCAGTAGTTAAAATACACTAAATGGTTCTACATGTATCATCATAAGTAACACTTATAATTTCACTTTAAAAAGTCAACACTGAAAGAATCAATATGATACTATTTTTAAAATTCTTGATTCAAAAACCAGTCTATCTTGCTTATGAAGACAAACATTGATAGTCATAGATCAAAAACATACAAAGACAAAAAATGCGATAATATCAGGATAGAAACTAACTTGTAATGAATGCATGGAGAAGGAAAGGCTGTATTGTTAATATTTAATTTATCAAAAATAAATGTAAAGGGAATATGCCAAATACTAACCGCTCACTTAAGTGTCAGAGATATATTCACTACTATATTAGTTTCTGTTTATGTACCTTGCTGCATGTTCATAATTCATTTATTCATTTGTGTTCACAGTTTAAAATAAGAAGCATTAGAAAGATTGTGCAACAAAATTGTCAAAAATCTTGACCAAATAGATCTTTTGGGGATCAAAGAACTTAAATAATATGTGTTGTTTTCTTTGATCTCTGAAAAGAGAGATATGTAGGCTTAGGAAAGAAGTGCTAGATTAATGGAAGGGGATTAAATATGACTTGATGAATCTCAAAAAGCAAATGCAATAAAAAAGCAAGGAAATGTGAATTTTTTAAATCATGAAAAAAGTATATTCATTGGGAAGTCAGATAGATGGATCAATTAATACATATGAATCTAACATTGCCCAACAGAAATATAATGTGATTTTAAATTTTCTAGTAGCCATATTAAAAAGTAAAAAGAAACTGGTCTGATAATTTTAGTGATATATTTTACTTAGCCTAATACACCCAAAATATTATCACTTTACCATATAATCAATATAAAAATTTTGAATGAATGATTTCACTTTTTTTCTCTAGGTCTTTGGATTGTAATGTACATTTTGCACTTAAAGCACATCACTAGCACCTCACTAGATACATTTCAAGTATAGCATGAGAATTATGAGAACAACCAATAGGTGATCTAAAAAATAGAAACAAGAATTGAGCTTTTTGTATTAAACTCATGTACTCGCTAAATAGTTATTCAATATCAAATGTGTGTGAGAGGTTTTCATTTTTTAAATTATGTTTTTATTTTCTGTAAATATTCTTTGACTTTTCTGGGATATTATTTAATTTGGGGGGGTGGCATCAAACATACAAGAACTAATGGAACCCAATACATCATAAACTATATTTACTACACTAAAAGTGGGTACATTTTATTACATGTTACTAATGTGTTTCTTGGGAAAAAGTGCTTATATATGAAAAATAAAGGAAGAATTAATACCTTCAAAGTATTAATGCATCTCCTTAACTTCTTTTGCATTTGCAATCCCTTAGGGCTAGAATGTGTTTCTTCCACTTCCTTCTGGCTTTTACTCAAGTGTAATCTTCACATAAAGCAAGCCTTCCTTGGCTCCCTAATCCAAAATGCCAATTCTACCAACAAATTCTATCCTCTGAGTCTTCTATTTTATCTATCATGCTATACATTTTATGATTTATCTTTTATATTGTCTATTATCCCTGATGAATATAACCTCCATACAGGCAAGGGTGTTATTTTCCGGCCTGTCTGGTTTACCATTGTATCTCTAGAGGCTAGAATGTGTCCTGTGTCTGACACAGAATGCGTACTTGTTAAACTTGTGAATGAATTTGTATATTTATTCTATCACTCTATTTTAGGAATTCATTTATTCATTTAACAAACCTTAATTATCTCCCTGTTAAGCCCAGTACTAGGTTCTGAAGAATGGGAGCTTGAATGCAAATACAAGAATAATTTAAACCAGGAGTTGGCAATCTATAACTAGCTCACTGGCCAAATCCAGCCTGAAACCCAATTTTGTAAATAAAGTTTTACTGGTTCATAGTCACACTCAGTCATTTATATGTTACCCATGACTGCTTCTACACTACAATAATAGCGATGAGTAGTTGTGGTGGAGACCAATGGCCCTCAAGGCCGAAAATATTTGATGTTTGGTCCTTTATAGAAAAAACATGATTGGGGCCTAATGATTCCTGCCCTAGAGCGGATAATACATCTCAACTTCTAAAGCCTTTGTCCTTGCAGATCAAAATTTTGAAGGCCATGATTACTGTAACAGCATTTTTAGCATATAAATATTACCTTGGGTTTACTATGAAACCAAGCTTTGAATACATCAAACTAGAAGTCACACACTTTCATGATGACTATACTCTAAATAAGTGCTAGCCAAACACTTATCTAAAGCTGCCAAGAACTCAGCTAAAAGTGCATGCTAACAGTAAATTTTAATGATTCATAAAGTAATTATTCACCAAAATAATTTAGTAAGTCATGATTCTATTTCTATAACATGACAAATAACTATAACATTCTGGGAGATAATTTCATGGAGTCAAAAGGAGTTTAATCTAATAAACAGTAGTGGAACAATTTTTTTTTAAATATGTTTTTTTCCCAATTGCTGACCACATTTGTTGTTTACATTTTCTTCTACTGAAACAAATTTTGGATGACTTCCTTATCAGGAAGTAAGTACATGTCACTGGTTGATGTGATCTTGGCTCTCACTGGAGCCTCCCACTGCTGGAAAGCAAAGTTTCAAAACATTGTTTTTCAAATTCCAATAGAACTATAACTGTTGCTAATTTTAAACTTGTGATATAAAGAGAAATACCCTGACTTTCACATTTAATCATACAAATTTTGTGCTGTTAAGCATATTTCTGTACAGGAATCTGAGGAATAAATTGCATTTGTAGTGTGATAAAGAAATCATCACTTCAAGTGTTTTCTTCTATCTTGTAGCAGTTCCTATTTTGCTATTATTACTCTCTCTTTTGTTTGTATTGTGTGTGTATGTGTGTTTCCTAATGGAAAACTTAAGAATGAATCACTTATTGTGCAACATACCTGCATGAATGAGCATAAGTTGATGTTGGCCAGTTGTCTCTGTCAAGTGAGGAAAACTACCCCAGCATTCGTGGCAGTGGTGAATCAGCCAGTTAACTGGAGCTCTGACTAAACAATGATCTGAAACTTGCCCTGAGCATACACACAATCTTTTCACTCCAGAAAAATCCTTGTAAAAGGAACTTCTTTTTCCATTTTCAAAGAAAAGTTGTATTTTATAAAAGTGAGAGAAGAAACACATTTATGTCTACAGATGGCATGAATCATTCAGGTTTTCTTTTTATGAACAAGGGTGAAGAATAAGTCAATCACCAAAGTTAGGGAAATTTTGGTGGTTTTTTTATCTGTTAATGAACAAGCCTTGTTTCAAATCTTTTCAAAGGTTAAGTTTTTGGAGAGGGTTTCAGAGAGAGCTGAAGAGAGGCTTTAAAAATTTAGAAGGACTCTTACTTGTCCTGAGCCAAAACTGTTTAGTATTGTTCTTCAGGGAATAAAGTGAAATAATAGTAGAAATAACAATATTACTAATAAAACTTTTAACGAGATATAGTAAAAGGTAGAATGGGCAAGTTAGCATTCTAGTCCTTATAAATTATTTTTTGTGCTCTTCTTTACTGTTGGAAGAGAAACACTTTTGCTAAATGCTGTCTCATATGTACAGCATTTATCTTACAGTTTTAATTATGAGGTTGTAATTACCAATGAAAAATAATTTGTCAACCCAATGAAAAACAGCATACCTTATACAAAAATCTATCTTCCAAAACCCAAAGCTACCTGAATTTTCACTGTTAGAAATTCATTCTTTGCCATCTGATTTATCTTATAAACCTAATTAATAATGTTTCCCTCTAAGTTCCTTCTCCAGAATCATATTTCAGTTCATTGAAATCATCTACCCATTTAAGCTATAAACCTCTGTGTCTTTTTAAAAATCATTGCATCTTTACCATATACTGCACTTCAAACCTCTGTTATTTTCTCTTCTTTCTCAATTGTCATTACCCAGTTCCAAGCCCCTTGACAATAATCAGGTAAGTAGCCACCATCATCTCAGAACTGTTCTCACTCTTGCAAAACTGCTTCTGTCCAATACCTCATGCTGCTTCCAGACTGCACCTACCCTGGACCTGAGCAGGACATCTTAACTTAAAGGAAAAAACAAAACAAAACAAAACAAATGAACAAACAAAAAACAGATGGTTTCTGATGTTATATTCAGAATAACTATAAAAAACTCTTCCTGGAGTAGTTGATGTTGGAATAAAGATGGAGAGATCATTGGTTTTACATGGTTTTTCTAGTATTTATTAGTTGTTTAATCTTAGAGAAATTATTTTAACTCTCTAGACCCTAATTTCTTTTTTTAAGTATTTTTAATTGGTTATGCTATTACAGTTTTCCCAATTTTCCCCCTTTATCCATCCTGTACCCTGCCCCCACAACCCACCAGCATTGCCCCTTTAGTTCATGACCATTGGCTGTACATACAAGTTCTTTGAGTCCTCTGTTTCCTAGACTGTCTATTTTATACCTACTAATTATGCTGCTTCTTCCCTGTATATTTTCTCCCCTATTCCTCCCTTTCCCCTCCCCACTGAAATCCCTCCATGTGATGTCCATTTCCCTGATTCTGTTCCTATTTTGGTTGTTTGCTTAGGTTTTGTTTTCGTTGTTTTTCTTTTCTTTTAGGTTCATTTGTTGATAGCTGTGAGTTTGTTGTCATGTTACTGTTCATAGTTTTGGTCTTCATTTTCTTACATATGTCCATTTAACATTTCATATAATAATAGCTTGGTGAGGATGAACTCCTTTAACTTGACCTTATCTGGAAAGCACTTTATCTGCCCTTCCATTCTAAATGACAGCTTTGCTGGATAGAGTCATCTTGGATGTAGGTCCTTGCCTTTCATGACTTCAAATATTTCTTTCCAGCCCCTTCTTGCCTGCAAGATTTCTTCTGAGAAATCAGCTGATAGCCTTATGGGAACTCCTTTGTAGGTTACTGTCTCCTTTTCTCTTGCTTCTTTTAGGATTCTTTCTTTTTCTTTAATCTTGTGTAACTTAATGGTGATGTGCCTTGGTGTATTCCTCTTTGAGTCCAACTTCTTTGGGACTCTCTGAGCTTCCTGGACTTCCTGGAAGTCTATTTTCTTCGCCAGATTGGCAAAGTTTTCCTTCATTATTTGTTCAAATAAGTTTTCAATTTCTTGGTCTTCCTCTTCTCCTTCTGGCACCCCTATAATTCAGATATTGCAATGTTTCAAGTTGTCCCAGAGGTTTATAAGATTCTCTTCACTTTTTGGAATTCTTGTTTCTTCCTTTTGTTCTAGATGGATGTTTATTTTTTCCTTTTGTTCCAAATCATGGCTATGAGTCCTGATTTCCTTCCTGTCACTGTTGGTTCCCTGAATATTTTGCTTTATTTCATTTTGGGTATTTTTCATTTGTTCTTTCATTTTTCGACCAAGCTCAATCAGTTATATGAGCATTTTGATTATCAGGGCTTTAAATTCTCCATTGGATAGGTTGGCAATCTCTTTCTCACTTAGTTCTCTTTCTGGAGTCTCTCTGTTCTTTCACTTGGGCCATATTTCTTTGTCTTGGTGCAGCTGATCAGTTGTAAGGGGGCGGGGTCTTAGGTATTCACCAGGGCAGGGCAACCCTCTTTGTTTCACTATGGTGCTGCCTGCGGGGGAGCAGCCAGAGAGGCAACAGTGCAGCTTGCCTGCTCATCCCTAGCCTGCTTTCCAATGGACTCTTGAATGAGAGTGGGAGTTTCTCCCACCACAGCAACCACCATAGTCCATTGTCAGCTCTGAGTCTCAGTTTCACCTTCAGTCAACCCCACCCACCTGGTCTGCCCAGGTTTTTCTGAGTTGGCCCTCACCATTCACTGCCTTACTGGTCTGATTGTTCTGGTTGATTTTTTCTTTAATTCCTTCATTATTGGAGTTCCATCCAGTTTGATTTTCTGGCACTTCTGGTTATTTATTGATTTTAGATTGGTTTTTATCCTCCTTTTGGTTGTGTGAGGAAGTAAAGGTTTTCTAGCTACACCATCTTGGCCAGAACTCCTGAACCCCAATTTCTTCAAAAAAGCTAGTAATACCTACTTACGAAAGTTGCTGTGATAGTAAAATGAGACCATTCACATGAGACTGTTTAGCAAAACAGAAAATCCTGTAATCAGCTTTTCTTCTTTCTTTTCTCAATATATCCTGGGACTGTGTTTTAGATTATCTGCTACCATGCCCATCACCTTGCAATCCAAGCTCTAGTGTTCCAGTTTCTGGCAAACACACATGCATCTGAGGTCTCGGCTTTCATCACTCAGCCAACTTCTACTCATCCTTTAATACCCAGTCCAGGTATAACCTCTTCTGGGACATTTCCCTAAACCACTGGCATTTCCCAATCAGGAGAGCTTTATGAGTCCACCGGGCTGCCAATAGTATATTTCTGTGTTTTCACACACTTTTTGTCAAGAACTGTAAATGATGTGAATTTTTATTTACTCTCAAGCTATTAAGATAGCACATCCCAGTTTCATGCTGGCAGAAGACAACAGAATCCTGGATTAGACACTGTGGATTTTATTACAGCACAACAAGCAGCATGAGCTTTAAATCTGAGTTGGTTCTTCTTGCTCCCCAACTTCCATGGCGTTGATGCAGAGGGGGCCTAGGTAGACACAGAGCATGAGATAGAATCCTGGGCTTAGAAAACCTGAATCTGTTAATTGACTAAGAGTAAACCTGCCCATCTTTGCCCCAGAGTAAAATATTATGTTTATTATACTGCACAATAAACAAACCTGTTCTTTGCTCTGTGGAGTTAATTCTGGAGACTGGCCTGGACTGTGTTCAAGGAGTGACTATATGGAAAATACTAAGCAGAAACCACCAAGCAGAGATCGAAAGACCCTAAGTCACACTTCACCTACCTTTCCACTCTGTCTGACATCCATTCTAATTGCCAATAACATGGACCACAGTGTTTCTCTTTTCACATCACAGGAAGCTTGAAGTGGGCTTTCTTTGGCAGAAGAGACATGGCTACTTAAAAATGCAAACCAATTTTTCGGCATTACAAATATATTAGTATATCTATTTCTCAGATTATCATTGTCCATAAAGCTTCAGATAATTGCTTTTCATTACTCATCCACTCAGCTCTCCTTTTAGTCAACAAATATTTGTGCCAAGCTAATGAAGGCCAGACAACTTTAAAGAATTACGAGATGAATTAGCTTAATGGAAGGAATGTGAACTTGGAAATTAGAAGGAGCTTATTTGAATTCTTGCCTCTGCCACTTGTAAAACAAATGATCTAACTTCTCTGAGCCTCTACTTCATTTCATGAAAAGAGAAAAATAATAATCCCTTTCTCTAAGACTGTGTAAGGATAAAACCAAAGAAGTATGTCTGTTGCCTGAACCAAGAATGGTGTTCCCTTCCTTTCTCATTCAGATATTAAAAGGCTATGATGTAATATGTGCTACTTCTGTAAGGTTCATGGATATCATAGATAAAGAAAAATTGGTCTCAGATAACTCAAATCTTTAATTTTAGGTGAAGCTGATTGTGTCCCAGACATGGACTTTGGATCAGAAATGAAAAAGCTAATCTTATGCTTAGAAATACCATCAAAAGAACATCCAATAATTATGCTCAGTGCTGTTTTCCAGAGGAAATTCAAAGACTGGTTGAGGCATTTTAAAAGTTGAATTATTTGTTTGTTACTGTTGGTCAAGTGAGTGGAATACATAGAGATGTGCAGCAGACTGTTAAGTTGGCTAGTATTCAAAGAGAGAAAAACTTGCAGAAATTCTGTGAAACATAGGTGATAAAAAAAAAACTGTGATCCTTGGTGAAACTAAGAAAAAGCATATTCTATTGCAACTTTTCTTTGTCTATAAAGAATGGCAACTACAAGTATTCATGGTTATCTGGAAGTGAGAGAGAGAGAGAGAGCAAGCACTTGGGAATTTTCACTGCAGACAATGCCCAGGTCTTATACCTACTTCAGTAGCTGCTATAAAGCTGGGTATTGAAAATGTTCAGCCCTGGCTGGTGTAGCTTAGTGGATTAAGCACGGGCCTGTGAACCAAGAGATCACGGTTCGATTCCCAGTCAGGGCACATGCCTGGGTTGCAAGCCAGTTCCCAGCAGGGAATGCACAGGAAGCAACCATACATTGATATTTCTCTCCCTCTCTCCTTCCCTTCCCCTCTGAAGATAAATAAATAAAATCTTAAACAAAAAAAAAACAAAAAACTATCTTCTCTAAAAAAAAAAAAGAAAATGTTCAATATGTTATTGACTCTGATATACCTTCTGCTATTGATGAATGTGTTCCTTAAGTTCAGTATACTGGTCATTGTGGGAACACTGGCTGGGCTATTTCTTTTCCTGATGCTGAATCAGATAAGCATTTAGCACAGCTTCTAGTGAAATTATTGTCAGATGTTCAACAGGTTACCCCCATATGGTTGGAACATATGTTCCACATATGTTCCTGGCTTGAGTAACAGTACAAAAGGAAATGTGTTTGTATAAGTTGATACTCAAGTGAATTATCAGGGCAAGAGTTCTTCAAACATGGAAGATTTTCTTTACAAACTCCCAAACCAAGATGATGTCATGGGATTAAAGCTAAAACATTTAAATTCGTGGCACAGTTTTAGTGCAGAGAAGAAAATAGTTGCAGCCCTGGCTGGTGTGGCTCAGTGGATTGAGCACTGGTCTGTGAAACAAAGGATTGCTGGTTCTATTCCCGGTCAGGGCACATGCCTGGGTTGTGGGCCAGGTTCCCAGTAGGGAGTGTGTGAGAGGCAACCACTTAGTGATGTTTTTCCCCCTCTCTTTCTCCCTCCCTGCCCTTCTGTCTAAAAATAAATAAATAAAATCTCTTTAAAAAATAGTTTGATTTTTGAGTTTTTCATGCAAGTGTGAAACCTGATATTCTTGTGTGTCCTGTCCTCTTGTTCCCACGTCTACCCTTGAAAAAATAAATCCTTACTGACTAGTTATGTGAGGTCCTAAAAATTATAGTGTTGCAGTTTCTAATACAAATTGTGTTAATTGGAAAGATTAAAGTATTCTGATTATCTTACAAAAAAAAAGCACTTTAAGAAGCTTACAGTTTGAATGGACAGACTACCAGTCAAGATGGAGGCATAGGTAAATATAGTTTGCCTCCTCACACAACCACATCAAAATTACAACTATGCTATAGAACAACCATCACTCAGAACCATCAAAAATAGAATTGAATGGAAGTCCAACAAGTACGAAATTAAAGAAATCACATCCATCCACACTGGTAGGTGGGGTAGAGGTGCAAAACAGGCTGGTCCCACATCCATGCGTGGTAGATAAAAATTTGGGAGGGATGTGTCAGGAGTGAGGGGTCCAAAGCCGACATAAGTTCCCACAGGCTAGGGTTCCAGTGCCAGCAAGATAAGTCCCCATAACTTCTGGCTGCAAAATCCAGCAGGTATTGAGTTAGTAAAAGAAACTTCTGGACTCCCAAGCAGTTCTTCTTAAAGACCCTGTACGTGGACTTACTCAGATTCACTCCCTCTGAACTCTAGCACTGGCACAGAAGCTTGAAAGGCACCAGTGGCATATGGGGAGGAATTGAAGTGTCTGGCATCAAGCTAAGAGCTAGGGGACAGCTTTCTCTGACACAGAAAAGAGGGCAGAGGACATTGCTACTTTTTCGAACTCTCCCCACACAGAACCACAGCTTATAGGCATGTGTCAGGTATACTACTCCATCAACATGGCTAACAGTGTTTGCCCAGCCCTGGAGATCCCCTGGGGTTCCATCTTATGAAACTTATGGGCCCACCCAAGCTATTAATAGTGGCTTTTCCATATGAATGGCTGGTATTGGCTCATGCTTCACAAACTTCCTAAATCCTCTTAAATAAGCAACAGCTGGCCTTAGTGAATCCCCAGACCCCATACCTCTTGCTAAGTGGCCCCAGCCCTAGCACTAGCAGCAGCCAGCTTAGGTCACAAATTTGATTTGCCTGAGAACCTCCAAACCCAGCACAAGTAGCAGCCATCTGCAGATTGTTTTATAGCTCATGCAGGGTGGCCCTGGGCAGAACACAGGTGGGATGTGACCTTGACCTGCACCACCTGGAAAACCCCAGAGCCTGCACACCCAGTGGACAGCTACAAGCCACAACAGAGCACCACCACCCTGCCCCTGCACTAGTGATCCTCCATGGAGAACAGAGGTTGGAAGTCAGTGGTCACAGCCAGTTCTTATAGCTGACTGGCCTGGGTACATCTCTCCCATTGACCTGACAACAGCAGTTGAGGCTCAACTACATGAGGAGGTTGCACTCAGACCACACAAAGGGTACACCTTGATTACCCATTTTGGGTGACAGGGGAGTCTGTGCCATTGGACACTATAGGACACCTACTCTATTAGGCCATGCTACCAAGACAGGGCGTCATAGCAGCTCTACCTAATGCAGAGTAACAAACACAGGGAGGCTGTCAAAAATGAAGAGACAAAGAAACATGACCCAAATAAAAGTACAGGTCAAAAATTCAGAAAAAGAACTAAACAAAATAGAAATCAGCAATCTATCAGATGCAGAACTCAATATACTGGTTATAAGGATGCTCAAGGAACTTAATGAGGGTCTCAGCAGCAAAAAAAAAAATCTAGTCAGAAATGAAGGATACACTAATTGAAATAAAGAAAAGTTACAGGGAAACAACAGGAGAGTGGATGAAGCTGAGACTCAAAGCAATGATCTGGAACATGAGGAAGCAAAAAACAACCAATCAGAACAACAAAAAGAGAAAAGAATCTAACAAAAATGAGGATAGTGTAGCAATCTCTGGGACAACTTCAAGCATTCCAACATTTGCAATGTGCCAAAAGGAGAAGAGAAAGAGCAAGAAATTGGAAACCTCTTTGAAAAATAATGAAAAAACCTCCCCTAATTTGGTGAAGGAAATAGACATACAAATCTAGGAAGCACAGAGAGTTCCAAACAAGATGGATGCAAAGAGGCCCACTCCAAGACACATCATAATTAAAATGCCAAAAGTTAAAGATAGACTCTTAAAAGCAGCAAGAGAAAAGCAGTTAGTTACCTACAGGAGAGTTCCCATAAGAATGTCAGCTGATTTCTCAAACGGAACTTTTCAGGCTAAAAGGGATTGGTAAGAAATATTCAAAGTCATGAAAAGCAGGGAGCTACAACCAAGAGCTCTACCTAGAGCAAATTTGGCAAAGCTATCATTTGAAATCAAAGGGCAGATAAAGTGCTTCCCAGACAAGAAAGGAATTCATCATCACCAAGCCATTTTTATATGAAGTGTTAAAGGGCTCTATTTAAGAAAAGTAAGAAAACCAAAACCATGAATAATAAAGTGGCAATAAATATGTATCTATCAACAATAGAATTTTAAAAAAACTAAGCAAACAAGAAGAACAAAGACTGAATCATGGATACAACATGGAGAGTGTTTTGATAGATGGGAGGGGTTGTAGGGGAAGAGGTGAGGGGATTAAGAAATACAAATAGGTAGTTACCGAATAGCCATGGAGATGTAAAGTACAGTACAGTACAGTAAGCTCTTTGGCAGTAGCCAAAGAACATACCCACATGATGCATGGACATGAACAATGATAGGGGGATTGCCTGAGGGAGATGGGGGTGCTGAGTGGAGGGGGGACAATCAGGACAACTGTAATAGTATAATCAATAGAATATAACTTAAAAAATAAAAGCAATGGAAAAAAGCTTGCAGTTTACTGGGAGAGAATAAAGGATAAAGAATAACCAGAATAGATGACAAAATATTCTTCAGGCCATAAAATGGAAAGAAAGTTTGGTGCAATAAGAATATAGAGCTTATTAAAATCCTGTGAGTTTGAGAATTTCATTAGTGTGAACATGCCCCTCCTAAATCAATAGTAATGACCTATGGATGTGTCCTTCCCACCATCTGGTTTAATTGCCCCCTCTTGGCCTCTTCATTGACTGTAGCATAATGAGAGGAAGAGAGAGGAAGCAGTTAGATGGAAAAAAAGAATAGGCACAACTTAAAAGAATCAACCTTTGTTGCTCTTTCCAGAGAGGAAGTTATTTTCTTCGGTCTTCACCCAAATTTCTGCCCTGTGATTTTGCCCAGTCTATATGTGGTATTTGCTGGATTTTTCTTTTGAGTATCATTCCTTTTTGAGGAAGCAGAATTTTATTTTATTCTTTTATTTCAAAATAATTATAGCTTCATGAGTAGTTGCAATATATCCTTAACCCAGCTCTCCCCAATGGGTCTATAATTATTATTATCAAACCCAGAAATTTGGCATTGGCAAAATATATGTATAAAGGCAGATTTTTTTCTGTCCTTACTGCTTTTTCTTTAAATACTTGTTGTAAGACTAAGAAGTTCTTGTTGTGGTTAATCTCCAGGTTCGGCTGAGAGTGTGCAGGAGTCACAATGATGCCAAGCATATTCTGTGCCAGTTTTTCTGTGAGCACAGACTTTCCAATATAAACATGTCCCTAAGATCAGGAATCTTCTATATAAACTTTGTCAAGATAGTTGAAACACACACAGTGCAAGCAAACAAAAAGAAATGTGTGTTGCTTAGGAAAATCTCACAAGATATTTGGTAAGCTTCAATGTATTTTTATTGTTATCATAGCCAGGAACTCCGGAATATAATAAAAACACTTTATTTTACTTTATTTTGGCTACTTTAAGTCACCTTTGTGAAATCCTTTGCAATTAACAAATTGCTGATATACCCATTTTCTCATTTTATTTTCACAATTACATTATGTTGAAAAGTATATATTGTTTCTTTTCTATTTAATGAATGTGAAACTGTGTGGCTTAGAGGCAGTATGGAGGGTAGGTGGAATGGGAGGAAAGAAATCTCATGCTGTAATAAGATTTGTCCTACCCAAAATAAGAGCATTTACCAATTCTATTTTTATCTGAAAATAAAAGCAATCTGGTTAAAAATTGAGTTAAAGTAAACCAACTCCCCCCCACCGTCCCACCATACCACCCCACTCTTCTCATGCTATAATAGCAATTTTTGGTGCGCAAGTAACATTTTCAAACTCCAGGTGAAGACTAAGAAGTAATTAAGAAAGACCTCTAGATTGACAGTTTTCTCTAGACTGACTGGCACATTAGCTGTTTCCCCAAGATTCAGAGATCATTGACTGCTATCAGGTCCAACTGTTTTCTTGGATTGACTTAGTCATCAACTGATTTCCCTAGAATGAGGGCTCTCCCTGCCATCTGGTCATCAATTGTTTTCACTAGACCAGCTCTGTCATGGACTCTGTTCCCCTGACTAACTCAGTTATCATTATTCTTCCTGAAGTGATTCAGGCATCCATTGTGCTCCCCAGAGTAACTGTCATCAATGGGCTTCACTGGACTGAAGGAATTATTTCCTGTCATCTTATCAATAACTGATTAGAAGGACAAAAGGAAGGAAGGAAGGAAGGAAGGAAGGAAGGAAGGAAGGAAGGAAGGAAGGAAGGAAGGAAGGAAGGAAGCCCTCTGTTATGGACTGAATGGTTGTATATCTTCAAAAGATGCATATATTGAAGCCCTAACCTGCAACGTAATGATATTTGGAGATGGGGCTTTGGGATGTAATTAAGATCAGATGAGGTCATAAGGGTAGGGCCCTCTTAATCAGATTAGCGTCCTTTTAAGAAGAGACACTAGAGAACTGTCACCTCTCCGCTACACCTTCCAGGTGAAGACTCAGCCAGAAGGCACCATCTACAAACCAAAAACAAAGCCCTTATAAGATAGTCCTTACTAGAATCCAACCATGCTGGCAACCTGCTCTCAGACTTACAGCCTCCAGAATGGTGAGGAAATAAAGTTCTGTTGTTTATGTCACCATTCTATGATATTTTGTTGTGGTAGCCCAACTTGACTAAAATAATCTCTGAGGCTTTGGAATAGATGTCTCCAAATTTATATACTCTAAAGCCCAATGAAAACCTCATGGATTTACCTGCTTACTGATGTCCATGGTAGTCACAATACTAAATATTTTTGGTTTCTTGAGTTTGGAATATGAGAACTGCTGGCTGATACCATAATTCCAATTGAAATGACCTCCAAATTGCTGTCTTTAGAGAACAGCATTATAAGTAACGTTCTCTGAAGAAAATAAGAAAAATTAAGCTACAGATTTAAGTTTCAGTTCTTAAAGCAGAAAGCATTCTTTACTTGAAAATGTATTTATTTGAATATTTTATTTCTCAATAATGTCAAATAAATAACTTGTTTTTATATTATTAGGTTCATATTGCACAGCCTAACACAGACAACAGGGTCATGTTAGCCACAGGGGAAGGGGAGCAGGGGGGGCCAAAGAGACAAAATTGGGGGTATCTGCAATAGTGTCACAATAAAAATAAAGAAAAATAAAGAAAAGGAAATATAATTACATTTTTATGGCCCTATAGTATTTCTTATTAAGATTTAAATTATAACATAAAATAGATGCATCTATTTTTCAACATTAAACAAATTTTTTCATGTTCCATCACATCAAACTAGAAAATATGCTTGAGATATTAGAAAAATAAAAATCTTAAGAAAATGGCCCTGCCACTAATTTGTTGGTCTTAAGACTTGGTCTTTTTGCATTTCGTTTCTTCATCTGTACAATAGGAATAATAATAGTGTCTATCCCACAGGGTTATCATGAGGAGTAAATTAATTGTAAATTAGAGCATGTAAAACAAAGTCTGAGATGCAGAAAAGTGCTGGTGATATAGCAGCTATTTTGAGGTCCTTGGGTAACAACTGAGTGGACAAAAGCTACAACTGAAGGTAAAACCGGGAAGATAGAAAGAGCCTGGGTGCCTCATGGCCTGGTGGATCTCCCCACTAATCTTGAACTTTCTATTATTTGATGATGATAAATGCTCATTTGGTTGTTATTTATTTTAAATACTTGCAACTAAAACTAAATCCTAACTGATACAAGCAGTTTATTCTATATATAATGTATATTAGAGTAAAATAACACAGAGGAAAACATAAATGTCTGTATAAAATGGGTCAAATAAATGACCACCAAACTTGGAAATGTGCTTACCCTCAAGAAAGAAATTAGACATGAGAAGGAAAATGAAAGTATACATTAAAGGGAAAATGCTCTCATTTTGTTTATTCTATCTTGTATTGAATCCTTTATAGTGAAGGTATTTATGTAATTTTAAACCAAAAAATAGCAAGTTTTCCATTCCTTTATTTTCATGTGTGTGAGGGTGCATTTTGTTTTTCAAGTTGTGTCAGGAAAAATAGATGAACAAGTTTGGAAATTTAGGCTGTAACCTTCATATGATTTTAAAGGTAGCAACTCAAGCCAAAAATATTGCTTTAGTCTTCCTTGACCACAAATCATCACCATTAAAAAACCCCAATAAGCAAGCCCACTGTTACACTGAGTCACCTGCTCCTGTCTGCACTGCTCTGACCATCGTGATTATATTCGGAGCCATCTGTAGAAGATTGCAGAGTCTGGGAAAAGTCACTCTGTACTCCTCTCCAACATTTTTAATGAGAATAAATATTTGTAAATCATTATCAAGAACTGTATTCAAGGGTAAAGCCAAGCTAAATAACACAGTGTAAATAAGAGGACTGTACAGATATGAGTCCTGAGTTGTAAAGCCAAGCAGGCAGCCCCACATCTGAATGGGAACGCCATCCATCATCTTCAGGATCATTGACATCTCTCTCTCTGTGAAGTTGCTGCAGCTAATTTTCTATAGCAACACAGGCTAAGAGCACAGTCAGCTTTGGCTTAAAAAGAAAATTGCTCTTTTTCTAGATCATGTTCATGTATTTAACAATTCAACAAAAATATATTGAATGCCTGTGATGTCCCAAGCACTGACTGGACTAGGTGTTGGGTGAAAAGCATGGGACAAGGAGAAGAGGACACAATCTAATGACTGTCTAGACACATTTCTCCACTGATCTCTCTCCTATGGGAAGCTGACAAATTACTTGTTTGACAGGCATTCATGAGTGGGTAAAGAAGACTGTGAAAAGAGCAAGCAGATATCAACAGTGAGGCTGGCTAAGAGTCAAAAGCAGAATGATGAAAGTAAGTCATAGTAAATCTAAGACATTTGTTCTTCTAGCCACCTGTCTATTTCTGTTAGCACTAACCAAAAGTCTGCTTAGCCCACGCATCATGGTGGCTGTTGTGGGGGATACACAAATACAAAAATCATAGGTCTCCCCCTCAAGGGGCTTACAGACTAATGAGAATAAGTATAATCTAATAATTCTGACACACATAAGTATGCATTAAATGCCATAACAGACATTCAAGTCAAGGGCCAAGAATCTCATGGGAGGGAGAGAAAACTTCTGGCGGGGCAATCTAAGAAGTCTTCATGGTAGAAGTAGCTATTTGAAGAATCATTTTAATAGGCCCCAACAGGGATGGAAGAAGTAGAGAAAAGACATTTTTGGCTGTACTACTGGCAGAAAGAAGGACATAAAATCAGTCAAGAAAAAAATAGAGGCACTCTGTTCCCTGGGACCAGTGAATAGTCCACTGACCCAGAAATGGATATTCAGACAACCGCCAACAAATCTTAAGGCAAGGGAGCTGGATCAATTATCTGTGGACCTCAGCCCTCCTGTGGTATTGTCTTCATCTCATCCAGAACTTGACTTTCTACACAAAATTTTATCTGGGAAAACAAGGCTCTATTCACTAAACATATTTTAAAGTCTGAAAACCACTGAGCTAGTGCATTGATTAATTAATTTAAGGAATAATAGAAATGTCCTCAGAAGAAATTTTGGGCCAGATCCTGGAAGTCATTTAATGCTCAGGAGAATGCCTTTTATACAGAGAGCAATAGTAAGGTCTCTAGGAAATTTTTAAACAAGAAATTTAACCACTAAAAAAACCCCTGACATAATAAGTAACTGTTGGGCACATCAGGAGGGAGAAGAAACTGAGGCACAAAGATTAATCAGAAAGAAATGGCAGCAGTTCAGGGAAAATACTCAGGGCCTGCATTAAGGATAGAGAAAGAAGAAAAGCCAGGAATTGTCGTACGATGTCTTTGTTGGTAAGAGGCTGACTAATAATCTAGACCTCATTTAATACTTGCTTAATATTTATATTTGCTAGTGGTACACACATATTTTTAGTGGACTTTTAGATTTATAGAAAATTTTCAAAGATAGTACAGAGAGATCCCATATACCCTACAATCAGTTTCCCCTATTAACATCTAACATTTTTATAATTAATAAACCATTGTTGATATATTATTATTAACTGAAGTCTATACAATATTCATATGCATAATTGCAATAATAGTTTCCACATACTCTCCACCCAGTTTTCCCTAAGTTACACAGCCATAATACATTTATCAAACTAAGAAATTAACATTGGTACAATACTATGAACTAAACTACAGATTTTATTCTGATTTTGCTATTTTTTCCCACTAAGGTTCTTTTTCTGTGGTAGGATGCAACCCATGACTGCCCACTGCATTTAGTCACCATGTTTCCTTCATCTCCTTTGACTAAGAGAGTTTCTTGGTCTCTCCCTGTCATTCATACCCTTGACAATGTGGGGGAGTACTAGTCAGGTAGTTTGTAGTCCATCCCTCACTTGGTGTTTGTCTGATGTTTTCCCATGATTAAACCTGGGTAATGGGTTAGGAGGAAGACCACCATAGAAGTGAAGTTCTCCTCTCATTGAATCATTTCAGGGGTGCATTGATATCTGTATGGTGTGATATCAGATGATGTTAACTTTCACCATTTGATTAAGGTGGTAAGTACCCAGTGTCCTTCATTCTACAGATATTATCCTTCCTTCTTCATATTATATTAATTTAAAAGAATCACTAAATCCAACCTACCCTCAAGAAGAGGAAAACCGATTCTACTCACTGGAGAAAAAAACATGCAATAATTTGTGCATGTTATTATAACCACATCAATATACTAACAAATATTTGAAGGAAATATTTGGAGGCCATGCAAATATCCTCTTCCTTCTTAAAGTTGTGTTTACTAATATAGCATTCACTAGTGGATCTTGCCTGTAGCAATTATTACTGTAGTGTTCTAATGGTGATTTTCTATTTCCCTCATATCTTTTCTATTTATTAATTGAAATTAATCTATAGGGAATATGTATCCCTTCTTCTTCATGTAGTTTTTATTATTTATGAACTCAATTATTTATTTATATAAATATGCACTTAAGCATGTTTATTTTATTTTCTGGGTTATAACTTTATACTATTTTTATTTATTATGTTGCTCAAATTATTCCAGCTTTAGCCATTCCAACTATTTTATATTGGCTCCTGTTACCTTTTGAAGTGCCTCTATCGTCTTTTTTGGGGGGTCTTTTTCTCTGTTATTTTTAGCACTGCCTTACTTTTTGTCCCTATAAGATGCTTCAGAATCTTGTATTTTCCTTGCCCTAGACCTAGACTCAGCCATTTCCCCAAGGGGTCATGGTTCCTTTCATTGGAGCGTGGTATATAAAAACCAAGATTTGTACATTATATGTGTGTGTTGCTACTGAAGTGTCAGTCTTTCTAGACCCACTTAGTAGATAGGCCTAAGAAATACATGTATGTATACTACCCCATATACACATGCATATCTATGTTTATTTCTGTACTTTAATGTCTATATACCTGTTAAAATAAATGATATCACCAACTCTAATCCATCATCACAAGATTCACTTTAACCTTTCTCCTGCTCCCTCTAACTCATTTATAACTTCTTTCTCTGACAGTGAGAAATATGGTTCCTATTATCTACAATATATTTATTTCTTTGTTCATATGCAGTATACAAGCTTCAGATTTGCTATCACAAATAGCTATAAGAGACAAATTTACCAGCCTGAGTACTATGTTTGTGAATAGTTCTTTTTTGTCTTTAGACTTACATTACCCAATTAAAATGCTGTTTTCCACAGTTCTTTACATAAGCTCATTTTAGTCCTGGTCTCTGCAGTGAAGTTATGTCATACATTTGTGGTACAGTTAAATTACAGTCTGGGTTCCCCAAATATCTGAGGTTCTCCCAACATTATGATTGATACTTTTATAATTTATATACAGTAAAGCATACTCGTTATGGTGTACAATTCTATGAGTTTTTGCAAATGTATAATCTCCCACCTCCACAGTATCATACAGATAAATTTCACCACAATAACAATCCCCTGAATGGTGGTGAAGCCAACCAAATGTTAAAAAACCTCTTATAGTTTCAGCCTTTTTCTCAGGCACAGTTTTACTAGTAGCTTAGATCTCACAGAGTTTTAGAGTAGCGAGCATGCTCCACAAGAGTAAAGGAAAACAAAAATGAAGAAACAGAAGTATTTTATAGGAATAATGACCAAGTTTGCTAGAAGATGAACTAAAATTCAATTCAAATTGTTTGGTATATACACAGTAAAAGACTCACCAGAGATAACAATTTTGATTGTTATCAGCTTTACAAATTAATGTGTCTGATGGAGCTCCAATAAAATGACTCATAAAATTAAACTCCTTAATTTTCCACTGTTTCCAAGGATTATTGCTGTGATTCAGCTCATTATTATTTCTCATGTAAACAATTAAAATAATTTCCTAAAACTAGTTTCCTTCAGACAAATGTCTCCTAAATGCAAACCTGTGCATGTATAAATTTACCTTTTTTAAATCCAAGTCTGATTATGTGTCTCCCTTAATTAAAAACTAGATAGCTAGTTTGCCATTAGGAAGATCCCCAAACTGCTTAGCATGGCACATATGTGATCCACTGACCCTTCTAGCCAAGCCTGTGCTCTTCACAAACACACACATCTCTTAGTCATTCCATGCACAGACTATCTGGCTTCTCCTTCATCCCTCTCTCACATTCTTCTCTCTTTGCAAACACTAGCACATTTTTCAAAACCTAACCAGATATCACCTCCTCTGGAATCTTGCACTTCTCAAAGTGAATTCAGTCTGTTTTTCTGTTTGATGTGCTCCCAATACCCTTCATAGCATATTGTATTGTGTAGTACTTATTTATATATCACTTTTTCATAAATTTGGAGCCCCAGAAAGGAAGGATGATGCCTTCACCATCCCTAAGACCTAGAACTTGCCTGGCTTATTAACAGCCATTGGGTAGCTATCCATGGCATGAGTGAATGATTGACAAGCTAGAATATGAATTTAGACAATCATACCAAAAAATAATATGGCAGAGAGATGGAAGGCTTTCACTGGCCTGTTAGTTTATTTTTTTCCCTAATGTTGTATGTTGAATTAGGATAGTAAGAACTGGATTTTTGTTTGTTTGTTTGTTTTCTTTAGGGGAGGGGAGAGTAGAGAGACTTAAAAGAGGAAGAATATAGGTGGAAGTAAAGTTCCACGATCCATGATCTTGGGAAAAGCCTTTTAATGAGGTCATCTGCTTCCATAGCCTGAGGATTTAAAGTCACCTATTGGGGTAATCTTCCAAGTGCCCTGGGAGGGATGATCTGGGCCTAGTTTGATGAGACTCTTGTGAACCCAGGAGGCTCTAACTTTTATTTTGATGGTAGTGTGGGTGGGTGGCAGTACTTTGTAAGAGCCTTTACAGTGAGGTGACAATGACTACCTTTTTCCACAGACCTGAGGTATATACCTCATCTGGTGGAAAGGAATGGCAAGGCTTATCAGTCAGTGGGGGCCATGGCTTTTTTATCTGTTCATGATGTGCTTCAAGTGTACTGGTTAGTTTTTGCATAGAACTGGTTACAGCAACAAGCTGTCCAATTTAGTCCCCATAATGTTCACTCAATCCAGGAGTAGAAAGTTTAGATATGTCAGTAGGTATGGAATGACTAAATACTCTTTCAAAAGGGATTAATCCGTGTCTACTGTCAGAGCTATTCTGGATCTTCATAAGGTCAGGGGGTAATGCTTTTATTCATGTAAGTACAGTTTCTTGATAGATTTTTTCCCTAAAATCTGTTTCATTTCCAAATTTATGCATTACATTAGAGGATGTATGAAACTTTGATGAGTACTCCAGAGTTTTTACATGCACATAGCTTATTTCTGATGTAAAATCAATTTCTTGGACTGATTCAGTTCGTAAAGGAATGCCAAAATAAAGAATAATCTGTTGTTGCTTTCTTTATCACTGTTGTGGTATCAGCAGTAACAGGAGTTGGAGAGCATTCAGTCCATCTACTAAGCATGCAGACAGTCACCAAACACTGGGGACAGCTGGAGACTGGAGGCAAATGCGTAAAACCCATTTGAGGTGCTATACATAGCAGTACAGGCCTTAGAGGAGTTCCTGCGGTATGTTGGTTTCCTCCAGAAATTTAGTGAGAGTTTTATTAGTGTACTGGGAAATAACTTGGTCAGAAATCTTGTGGGTGCTAGGATAGAATCAACTATATTAATTCCTTTTATTATCCCCTACCTGCACATATGTCTCATCTGATGGGAGATAAATGCAAGCCAAAAGTCAAAAGAAAGGGAGCTACAGAAAATCTGCTTGACCTGTTAAAAAACGAAGCTCATTCAAATACATTTGAAGATCTAATTGGCTTTATTAAGTCATTCATGAATTGGGCAATATCCCAAATGGAGACTAGAAAAGTGCTATGAGGTGTTGTACAAAGTGGAAGTTTTTTTATAGGAGGAAGGGTGGGACAAGGAAGCTATTAACAAAAGAAAAGGAAAAATGAAAAACAAGAAAGGGAAGGGAGGAGAGGGA
>CM052540.1:123928527-123956867 GCA_028533065.1 Trachops cirrhosus | reverse complement strand
AAGGAAAGGAAAGGAAAGGAAAGGAAAGGAAAGGAAAGGAAAGGAAAGGAAAGGAAAGGAAAGGAAAGGAAAGGAAAGGAAAGGAAAGGAAAGGAAAGGAAAGGAAAGGAAAGGAAAGGAAAGAAAAGAAAAGGAAAGGAAAAAAGATTGTTTTGGGGTTGGGACAGGTTTTCTCTGGGGAAGAGTATAAAATTGTTTTTAACATACAAATTGCCTCTTCTTTCTATGGGGGATTAGAAGGACTACACAAGAGATTTTGCTAGTGCTTGACCAGAAAATTCCAGACCGTTGATTAGTTATGTTTCTGGGAGAGATTGAAACTGAATTTAGGTCAAGTATTAAATGTAGGTTTGATGGTATGGCCTTTTAGCAAAAATGATGCCATTTTGGGCTTGTGGTCTTCTCTTTAACATGTCCAATATATAATCTTTCTGATAATTATTTGGCACTCTTTTGTTTTCATTTCTGCCTTTCTTCAGATTGTAGGGCTTTGTTTGGTGGTTAATACTATCAGTCAGGGATAAAAGCAGGTTTATAAATTGGGTAGAAAAAAGGATAAAGGGATCCACATTCAGCTGTATATTCATCAGCTTTGTCAGTCCATTATTTTTATGGCAATATAGGTGAAAAGATTTGTCCAACTTAGGTAATTACCTCAAGTTAGGTAAAATTTGAATAGAGCCGAGGATGTGGACAATGTTAATGTAAGGCTTCAAAGACCCTCAGTGCCTATGAGAAACATGTTCTGGGGTGCCATATGGGATGAGGGCATATAGAGGTCCAGGAAGAGCAGCAAAATTGGGAGTCCACTGGCCACAATAGCCAGCTTCCCCTGAAAATTTACATAGCTGTTGTTTTGTTTGGGGGGAGAGATGGACAAAGTTGACTCAAGGTGCTTTAGGGTGAGCTTTTGAATGTCCTGAGATATCTTGCATTCTAAGTAGGTAACAATTGTTTGCACACATTGAAGTTTAGATCAATAGTCTTTATGACCTCATTCAGGTAATGCCTTGAGAAGAATGAGATTGTCCACAAGAGCACCCTGCTTAGCCTGCCTCCAAAGTGAGAGATCAGCATCATATAGAACAAGAGTGGAGCCTTTGGGTAAATGCTACAGAATCTGAATTGGTTTTATGGATTTGGAAGAATATTGAGGGAGACTGCAAGTCTGTGCTAATTATCTCCCTATTCAGGTCTTCAAGGATTGGATGAAGCAATCTGCTTTGTACAGTCTACCAATTCAAACGTTAATCTCATCCAGAAACACCCCTACAGACAAACCCAGAATATTGTTGAACCAAGCAGCTGGGGACTCTGTGGCCCAGTCAAGTTGATGCATTTTAAATTAACCTTCACAACATCTCATTACATCTTCTGTCCCTACTTCACCCCCAGGCCATGCACGTTTTTCTATTTGAAAATAAATGAATTACCATTAAAGATTTCAATTATTTCTGCTAAATTTGACTTAGTTAATTTTATCCTATAGTTCCAACACCTGTAGATCCCTTTGGAATCTAATGCTTTCATGTATTATATTAGATCCCTTTTATGGTTTTGTATCATTGGAGTATGATTCTAAATATCAGAATTTTGTATCTTCTAAATTAATAATAAAATTTTTAGAAGCACAGAGCAAAGGATAAAGCCTTGTAAAGTCTGATGATATATGTCAAACCATTACTGGACATTCTTTAAACTATAGTATAACTACAAATCCATAAGGAACTTATCTAAATGGGTAGTCTTCAACGAGTAGAGAAAGGGTGATGTTTATATGTGGCCATGTGTGCATGCATGAAATTTAATGAGAAATGAAGGTATGTGTGAATTTTATAAACCCTAAAGTAATTCTGATATAAATTCAAATCCCAGTACACCTCAATTTAATGACTAGCAAGCCCATGTTCAGAAAAAAGCAGAGTCTTATACTTCAATGAAACTGTTAAACTATGTAAATTGATCATTTATACTATTAGAATACTCAATTTCTGTATCACAAATACTACCTAGTACATTTGTTCTTGGATGCACCTTGGATGCAACAAACTATGAGTTTTGTGAGTATTTAACTTTAAATAAATGTTCAATCACATGTGCCTTTATAATATTAACATTGTTGTTAGGTTTCTGTGTTCCCCAAGAACTAGACACAATATATTAGAGTGCCTAAATTTGGTGAACAATTCAGACACTCCAGAGAAGAACTTAAGCATTAAAAAAGAGGCCTGTTGGGCTGCAGAGTCTGCAAAGGGACTAGTCAGAAGGGAAATGAAGAGTGCCATGATCCATCCAGTGACTTTGCTTAAGAATATAATGTGCCTGGCCAGGGCTTCTGAAATGGTTTGGGACAAGTGCAATGTCACTATCACTTCTAGTGGAGAATGCTATACAGCCCCTCGAAATGCTTTTCATTTTATATGAGAAAATGAATTTAAACACAAATTATGCAATTCATTTATAAACTAACAAAAAATATTACATATTTATGTCATCATCTGGACATTGATTTTCCGAATTTGGAGACACAATTTGAAGGCAAGAAATTCTCCCTCATGATTTACCTTGTCTCTATCCCATTCCTCATCTTCAACCCACACACTAATAGGAGAATAAAATTCTTTCCTTGTCCAATTGAATTCCATCCATATCCACCAGAATGTAAGACAAAAGTCAAATACTGCTCTGCTTTGTGGATTTCAATTACACAAAAAAGAAGTTACCACCAAACTGGTGGTTCTTCCTGATGACCATAGGCAATATCTCTTAGATTTGGCAGTGGTGCAATTTTAAGGCCCTTTCACTCAGCCTTAGAAAGAGCACTGTATACCCATAGTTTCTCCTGTTTCCTATATTGGTAGCCTGTTCTAAGAGTTACTGTTAGTCAGTTATAACTTTAGAACATTGCTATATTTAAAAATGCTGTCAAATTTTTAATAAGTCTTTCCAAAGTGGTCCAAGCATCCACAAACCCATCCAATCCTCCACAATTTAATGATAAAAATATGGCATCTTTTACAGAAAAAAATACTAAAATTTATCTGAAATCACAAAGGACTCCAAGTAGTCAAAGCATCTTGAGAACAGAGAACAAAGCTGGCATCACATTTCTGATTTCAAACTATATTACAAAACTATAGCAATCAAACAGTATAGGGTCCTAGAAGAAAATCCATGCATATATGGTAAACTAACCTATGGCAAAGGTGTCACAAACACACAAAGGAGAAAGGATAGTCTCTTGAATAAAAGGTGTTGGGAAAGCTGGATATCTATATGTAGAATAAAATTGGGCTCTTATTTTACCCAATATACAAAAATAAACTCAAAATTGATTCAAAACTTAAAAATAAGACCTGAAACCATAAAACTTCTTTAAAAAAAAACAAGAAGAAACTCCTTGACACTGGCCTTTCACTGTTTCTTGGCTATAGCACCAAAGTACAGACAGTAAAAGCAAAATAAACAAGCTTATGTACAGTGAAGGAAACAACCAACAAAATAAAAAGAGCAACTTATGAAATGGGAGAAAATATTTACAAATCATATATCTGATAAGGGGTTAATATTCAAAATACATAAGGAATTCTTACAACTCAATAGCAGAAGAATAAAGAACCTGGTTAAAACATAGGCAACCTAAACTGACATTTTTCCAAAGACCAAACGGCCAACAGGTACATGGAAATATTCTGAACACCACTAATTGCCAGACAAATGAAATAAAAACCATAATAATATATCACTTCATACCTGTTAAGATGGCTATTATCAAAAAACAAGTGATAGGTATTGCCAAGTGTGTAGGGAAAAGGGAACATTTTTACACTGTTAGTGGGAATGTAAATTGGTACAGTCATTACGAAAAGCAATATGGATATTACTCAAAATTAAAAATAGAGCTATCATATGATCCAGCAATCCCACTAGAGGGTATTTGTCCAAAGGGCATGAAATCAAGATCTCAAAGAGATGTCTGCACTGACATGTTAATTGCAGCATTAGTCACAATAGCTGAGATGTGGAAACGACCTGGTATCCATCAGCTGATAAGTGCAGAAAGAAAGCATGGTGTGTCTGTGTGTGTGCACATACACATATATGTGCATATACATATATATATATCATAGCATGGTCTCTGTGTTTCGTATTTTTTAATGTTTAAGTGTGAGGTCAGGCTGGAACACTCACTCCTGGAAAGAAGTTAATAAAAGCCCTCTGGAAAGCCCAGGGAAATCAGAAAGAAGATAGAAATGAAAAGATGGCTTTGTGAGTCCAAAAAAAATTAAAGTTTTTATAGTTATATTGTATAATCTGATAGAAAGAAGAAAAGAGAAAACAAAGAAATTGAAACCAGCAATCACCAACTAAAAAATTTATCCACTGAAAGTTAATATACAACAACATAAATAATTTCCTTTATTCTGGTTTTATTAATGTATCATTAACAAATAAAAACTGTATATATTTAAAGTGTAGATGTAATAGTTCTTTATATACATTACATATACAATGGAATTTATTGGACCATAAAAAAAGAAGAAATCCTGCCATTTATGACAACATGGATAAACCTCAAGGACATTATACTAAGTGAAATAGGTCAGACAGAGAAAGATAAATACTGTATCATTTACTTATATGTGAAATTTAAAAACATTGAACTTGTAGAACCAGAAAGTAGAACAGTGGTTACCAGAAGATAGCAAGTGGAGAAAATAGGGCGAAAGGGTACAAACTTCCAGTTATCAGATGAATAATTTCTAGGAATCTAATTACAGCATAGTGAATACAGTTAATAATATTTACTTTATACTTAAAACTTGCTATGAGAGTAGATCTTAAATGTTCTCCCCAACACCTACCCTTAAATGGTAACCATGTATGGTGATGAATGTTTTAATTTGCTCAATTATGCTAATCATTTTAGAATTTATACCTATATAAAGCATCACATCTATACCTTAAATATATATAATTTTTATTTTTCAATTATTCCTCAATAACATCCAAATAAAATAAGTTATTTATGTTGTTGCTTATTAATTTTCAGTGGGCAAAATTTCAAGCTAGTGATTTCTGGTTTTAATTTCTTTGTTTTCCCAATTTTTTTTTCTATCAGGTTATATAACCTATAAAAACTTCAAACTTCTTGGAATCAATAAAGCCATTTTTCAGCCCTGGCTGGGTAGCTCAGTTGGTTAGAGCATCATCCTGATATGCCAAAAAAGCCTTTTTCCATTTCTGTCTTCTTTTTGATTTTCTGGGATTGCCAGAGGGCTTTTACTAATTTTTTTCTTGAATAGTGAGTGTTCGAGTCTTGCACTGAAAAGCATGCAAAACAGAAAATACACCATGTAATAAATTAATTTCCTCTTATCTGACTTCTATAATCCATATTTATGATAAATAGGAAAACTGTGAAAAAGTAAACTTTGCCAAAAATGGTAATACACTTAGTGTTCATGCTTAATAGAAGAAGTAGCCTCCAGTGTATTACTATGGGATTGACCATTTATGCCTTCTCATTTTGAAAATTGTTTCTGCTTCCCTGTCCATATGCCTACAGGAGTGGCCAACCTAATGCCTTACTCTTGTTTTAACTGGGTATCGGGTATTGGTCTGGATCTTACCATCTTACCCAAGTTGAGCCAGTAAGAACCTACTCTGAAATTTTGCAACTGCCTTTGAATTTTATCATATGTACTCCAAGTGTCAGTTTCCTTTCCAATTTCTTGTTACCTATGTCTACATGTAAAGAGATTACCTCATATCTCTTTCTGTGTCATCCACACAGCGATCACATCACAGGTCACACTGAGGTCCACTCCAATACTTCCAGCTCCTCCGTAAGAAAACTTCACATCACTGCTGGTCCCCCCGCTGTCTTCCAGGACGTACTCACTTCAGTAGCTTACAGCTCTCTGTGCACTGTTATAAGAAAGTTACTCTGTTTCAGGACTCATTTCCTGTACTGCCCGTTCTTTAATTCCACAAAGTACTCTAACAAAAGGCTGAACAGCTGTATCAGTTATTACAGAAGGACTGGAGTAACTAAAGGAAATTACAGCACTAAAATGGAGAAAACTAAACTAGATAATGAATATGGCATCTACTGAAGTGTTTTGCAACACCATGTGGAAAAGTTGTCTAGTCCATGGACTATAAAAAGACAATCACCCAGAAGTATGAATAATTCGATTATGTTTCAGATGACTTCTTTTTGGTCAAATGTATTCTGGTAAGTTAAATGTGCTTAAACATGCCTTGTTGAAATGTAAGTATTAATATGCCTCTGACTCACACTAAAGGAAGGGGCATATACAGTGACAAAGGAAGGTGGCAGGTGGTTCCCCAGACTTGCAGAAACCCACATGGTGCCATTCCCTCCATATACCTGGTGAAGTATGTGTCTGTTGGTCTATGAAGCTCTGTGGGACCATGGAATATGTGGGGATGGTCCCTGTAACCACGCTGATGCTGCATTGTCTTGGTTTTTATCTAGACAGTTATCCTTTATGACTAAGAAGCTTTCTATGATGATACATTTGTTGACTGCTATCTTTTGTGTACACTATCTAAAAGAAAAGCAACCAAGAAGTTTGAAATGTCTAGAGTAGTGTGGAGGCACAAAAATAAATTTTCTTCTGCCCTTCTTCCAGCTGGACTAATAATCAAATTAACATGAGACAGTTTAATAGGAGAAAATAACCAAATTTATTACATATATACACACAGTGTTCCATAAGAATATGGGGGCCTAGGACAAATTAGGCTTTAAGTCTTATATGCCATGTTGAGCTAAGCAGAAGTGGGTGGGGAGTTGTGGTTTGTGACTTCAAGTGGCAGAAAGGCAGTTCACATGGAGATAGAAAAGTAAATGTTTGGTAAACACATGTTTGCTGGGCTGGGTTATCTTTGACTATGGGACACAGAGGGGACTTGATTAAACAAGCCTTCTTGGTTCCTCCCTGACTGTCGCACCTCGTTCACATTTCATGACAGTCTTGTATGACCATAGCTTCCTTCCTGGAGCAAATCCTCCATCTAATTTCTTTTAAGCAGTTAGGGGCAAGGACAAAGATTCTTCCCGAGTCTTATATTTCTTGGCAATAACGTGTTTCAAATAATATCTCAAAAGACATATTTGGGGTTAGCAAACTCTGCTTCCCCTCAAAAGCCACTCACAGATGTCCTGTATCATCAACCTCATGCCCTTCTCTTCAGGTCTGTTCCTCTCTATAATGCTGTGTGCCTTTTGGGAAACTATGCCCGTGATGACAGGAAACTGTTCTGCTTTAGGATGCATATGACTTCTCCCTGCAGTGTATTTTTACAGGTTTGAGTCATTCAGTCTGAAATTACTACCTAGGGGTTCTAAAATTCTCTGTACCAGAAGTTATCATAGAACTTGTCTGCTTAGTCTTTTCGTCTTCCTACTTCCAGCAGCTAGCAGTATAAACACACACACACACATACACACACACACACCCCTCCAAAGAATAAGTATCAATTCTTATAAAACAGTATAATCTCAACCAATAGGCAGAAAATAAATATTTTCCACACCACAGAATTTGCAAGACCAGCATCTCACAGTGAAATGTTTAATATTCTTAGCATATCAGTGCTAATTCCTTCCTTTCATCCCCAATTTATACATTCAATCTTACCCCAACAAACTGCTAGAACTTAAAAATAAATTCATTGTCAAAATATACAATTTATAGCTCCTTTGGCCAAAAGATATCCTACTTAAATTGTCTTTTTTCTTCTTCTTTTTATTAAAAGGAAGAAAGACACAGTCTCTTTCTTCCAATTACAGTTGCGTTCGGGTGTTAGTGAGCGGTCGTGTTTTCTACCACATGGAGAAAACCAGTCCATAAGCATGGGGAAAGGAGTCCATGGGCAAGGAGAAAGGGCCTTGAGGGCCCTGCAGAGCCTGGGGTGGGCCTCTCCACCCCAGCTGAATTCTTTCCCTTTTATACTGGGTTGTTCTCTTCCTTTTATTTCACCAGATATTGTTATATCTCTCGAATCAATTTTCTTACTAAGGCTAATTCAAATCTGCTCATCTCGCTTACAAGAAAAGGAAATATCACTAGTAGACAAAACTAACAAAAAAAATATGCTTTCTTTTCACGGAGCACCTGGTCCTGTCTAAGGCAGACATTTACTCCAGATTTATCACCTGCATAGGTGTTGTAAAGTGTCTGCTCAAAATATTAGTATGATTGCTTTCTATGCATTTTGCTTCCCCTTTTCACTCACTCTTACTCAAGAGCTAGTTTCCCTCCTCCAGCCTACAACAAAACAGAAACAAAGTTAAATATAACAGGAAGATTCAGAAATCTAGGCTTGCAGAGCCAGCTTTCTTGTTTGATAGAAAAAAGGAATTAGGGAGTGATAGGACAGAAAGTAAGGAGTAGATATAAGATAAAGCAGAGACAGAGGGGAGAGAAAAACCAGTAGTCTTTGAGGAGAGAAGGAACACCTCTGTCTCAAATATCAGGAAGCAGAATAGAAGGGATGATAATGACCAGTCACCTCCTGTTATCTCCCTAAGGACATCCCACAGTTCAACAGTTCTGGAAACTTCCTAGCCCCTAAACAGGATAAGAAACATTTGGACATCTTGTGTGGGGAAGAAGGCGTGAAGGGAGCATATTGACCCTGACCTATGGGGAGCAGAACATAACCATTTGGGGGTATCTCTGTGTGGATCATTTGTAAATGCGTTGCTCTGGTATAGAGGAAAGCCAGGGCTGTCCAAAAAGAAGAACTTAATATCCCAGTCACTTCTCTGAAACTAAAACCTAATCAAGAGAATCTTCAGGGTTTACTCCTGAAACATAATTTCCCAGAAGAAGAGATAGAACCAAGTACTAGTTGGCTTCAAAATAGAAAGCTTAATAATTGGTTTCTGCTTTTTACTTATCTACTTTCCCAACTGCCTTTACTGTCTGCCATTTTATAGGACTTAAGTGTACTAATCAGTTTTTTAGGAGTTAGTAGTCATCTGCTACTTCTTTCCCTCATCCTGCCTTTCCTGAGAATGCCCAAGGGCCCTATTTTGTTCATTTGTCATGTTGAGAATGATTAAACCAAACGTAAGAGTTTTGTGAGAACATTCCTAGCCCATCTTCACATTCACACCCTAAGAGCAGCAAAACCACATGGAATCTTCCCATTTTAAAAATACAAACTTGCACTTATCTATGACCTATGTAATATGTATATACAATAAACAGGAGATAAGACAGCAAAGGTCAACCTTGTCAACACAGTTGAAAGGCTTATGTTTCAACAACTTAATTCAGTAGTGGTGAGTTCCTTGGAGGTCAAGGATTTACAATGAACAACTCTTCCAGCTTTTCCAAAGAAGACATCTGAACTCCTTTATATACCTCTTTTTTGTCATTTATTTTTCTCTACTACCTTTTCTTTTAATGTAGATCCATAGAGTTTATTATATTATATCAGCAATCTAAACACGATGTTTCTTCTCTGTTCTTATATATTTGGAGTGGTGGCAAGAAAAGTGAAAAGAATCCATTAGGTCACCTGATTTTTTAATATGGGAAAGTAATAGGAAAGATGGCAGCACATGGCATTATTGCCCTGTTGTTAAATGGGCATATGGGGAACCACTCTGCTCTCTGAGCCAGTAGGTATGTCTTCTCCTCCTGAGTCTGCTATTGACCAGCTGTAAGGCCTCTAGAAAAGGGTGCAATATCTCTAGGCATCACAGAATCAAACACATTTTTAGCTGGAGTAACAACCAATCTCTCATTTTGTAATTGAGACCCAGAAATCCAAGCACTAAACAAAAGGAGAATGAATTTGTTCACAAACACTTAAAGATAAGAGTGTATGACTCATTTTAAAAACAAAATTGTCCTTTTGGAAGAAGTCCACTGCCTGAAGTTAGATTGGGTATGAAAGCCAATCTTTTCAGGTACAAAACAGGGATAACTGTATTGCTGCATGTAGTGGTAGACACAAGAAAAGAACCTAATTCACTTATATGTTTAATTGTAGCTAGAAAATTAACATTCAAGTAATATCTCCTGAAGGTAATGAGAACTTCTAGGTTTTGTGTGTCCATGAGAAAACTGAAACACCAATACAAATATCACAAATTTAGTAATTAGAATAAAATAAGAAAATGAACATTAAAGAAAAGAGATCAAAAACAAGTCCAAGGTGATACTGAATTTTGATAGGCAGAAGCATAAAACTATCAATAAAACTAGAAGTAATATAAAAACTGAATCTGAAGCTTATAGATCCACAGAGAATGATGAAATGTGCATTTACTGTGTATTCAATAGGTGTCAAGCACTATGCTCTGCACTTTACATTCCTCATTTAAAACACAAAGCAACCTAGAGGAATGTAGTGTTAATCTCATTTTACAAGTGACAAGCCTATAGTTCAGAGAGATAAAATGATTTGACTAAAGTCAGGGCTAATTTATGTTATAACCATTGTTCAAATTCAGATTCATCTGTCTGACTCAAAAGCCTGTGGGTTTTGTATCCTGACACTTTGCTGAATTCATTTATTAGCTCTAGTAGCTTTTTGGTGGAGTCTTAAGGGTTTTCTATGTACAATAACATGCCATCTGTGAATAGTGACAGTTTTACCTACTTCTTTCTGATTTGGATGCCTTTTATTTCTTCCTGTCTGATTGCTGTAGCTAGGACTTCCAGTACTGTATTGACCAAGAGTGGTGAAAGTGGACATCCTTATCTTGTTCCTGATATTCAGAAATGAGTGACATTTCTATACACCAATAATGAACTATCAGAAAGGGAAGCTAAGAAAACAATCCCATTTGCTACTGAAACATAAAATAATAATAAGGTACCTAGGAATAAATTTAACCAAGGAGGTAAAAATTTGTGCTTGGAATTGTAGGACATTGAAGAATGAAATTGAGGAAGATACAATCAACTAGAAGCATATACTACGTTCATTGATTGGAAGAATTAGCATCATTAAAATGTCCATAACACCCAAAGCAATCTATAGATTCAATGCAATTCCTATTAAAATATCAATGGCAGGCCCTTGTTGGTGAGGCTCAGTTGGTTGGAGCATCATCCTATAGACCAAAAATGTAATGGTTTCAATTTCTGGTCAAGGTTTTAGATTTGATCCCTGGTCAGGTCACCTTCAAGAGGCAACTGCACTGATCAATGTTTCTCTCTTACAATGATCTCTCTCTCTCTCTCTCTTTCTCTCCCCCTTCCTCTCTCTTTAAAAGCAATGAAAAAAAATGTCCTTCAGTGGGGATTTAAAAAATACCACTGGCATATTTCACAGATCTAGAACAAATAGTCTAAAAATATATGCGGAACCATAAAAGATCCTGAATAGTCTCAAAAATCTTGAGAAAAAAGAACAAAGTTGGAGGGATCACCATACCATACCAGATATCAAACTATACCACAAGGTCATTATAATAAATGGTACTAGCATAAAGACAGACATACAGATCAATGGAACAGAACAGAGAGCAAGAAATCAACCCATACCTATATGATCAATCAATATTTGACCAAGGAAGCAAGAGCATACAATGGAATAAAGGCAATCTCTTCAATAAATAGTGTTGCTTAAATTGGACAGGTACATGCAAAAAAAATGAAATTAAACCACCAACTGACACCATACAGAAGAATAAATCCAAAATGGATAAAATACTTAAATGTAAGTCACATAATGATAAAAATCCTAGGAGAAAACAGGCAGTTAAATCTCAGATATCTCTTATAGCAATACTTTTACCATTATGTTTCCTAGTGCAAGAAGCTTCTGTACAACAAAAGAAACCATCAACAAAATGAAAAGGAACCCACTGTATGAGAGAACATATTCATCAATGATACATCTGGTAATACATAAAGAACTATGCATTACCAAAATATGTAAAGAACTTATACAACTCAATACTAGGAAGGCAAACAATCCAATTAAAAAATGGGCAATGGACCTGAACAGATACTTCTCCAAAGAGGACATACAGACGGCCAATAGCCACATGAAAAAATGCCCAACATCACTAATTAACAGAGAGGTGCAAATTAAAACCCCAATGAAATGATATATCATATCACACCTGTCAGAATAGCTACCATCAATAAATCAACAAACAACAAGAGTTGTTTGAGGATGTGGAGAAAAGGAAACCCTTGTGCACTGCCAGTGGGAGTACAGACTAGTGCAGTGACTATGGAAAACAGTATGGAATTTCCTCAAATAATTAAAAATGGAGCTGTTGACCAGCAATCCAACTTCTGGTAATATATCCTAAGAATCCAAACATACCAATTTGAAAGAATATATGCACCCATATATTCACAGCAGTGTTATTTACAATAGTCGAGATTTGGAAGCAGTCCAAGTGCCCATCAGTAGATTAGTGAGTAAAAAAACTGTGATACATTTATATGTGGAATACTACATGACCATGAAAATGAAAGGAAATCTTACCCTTTGTGACAGCATGGATGGACCTAGAGAGTATTATGCTAAGTAAAATAAGCCAGTCAGAGAAAGACAAATACCATAGGATCTCACTTATACGTGGAATCTAATGAACAAAATAAACTGATGAAAAAAATAGAAACAGAGGCATGGACTGACAGCTGTTAGAGGGAAAGGGGGATAGGAGGCAGGATGCAAGCACGTGAAGGGATTAGCCAAAGAATATATATGTATAACCCATAGACACTGACAACTGTTTGGTGATGGCGAGAAGGAAGAAGAGGCAGAGGCTGCATAGAGGCAGGCAAAGGGGAAGAAATGGGGATATCTATAATAGCGTCAACAATAAAAATAAAGAAAAAACCCCTTGTGGTTTCACTGGAGCTCTCTCTCTTTTCCACTCACCTTTATCATGGTTTAAAGCCAGAGGGATTGGCAGACCTAGTAGAAACAAGACACTGGTTTTGCTCCTTTAATTCCTTGTTGATATTCTATGGATAGAAGTGGCATGGCTCCTTTTTGTTTCAGGATATGTTAATATATTTATCTGATCTTCTCTTTTCCCTCTATTCCCCATTTTCCTACAACTCACCCACATTTTTCTATTTTTTCTTATATTTCTCAACATCTTCCTTCAAAAATCACTTCTTATTCTTCCTTCATTACTCATTCAAGGCTAAGGAGCTTGGACCTCATCCTGATTGGAGAGGCATTGAAAAGGCTTAAGCAAAGGAGATGTTACAATTACCATATTTTACCATGTGCAATGCACATATTTTGCTCAAATTTTTGAGGGAAAAATAAGGATGTGCATTATACGTGGGTAGTACTAATTGGTTACCAGTATATAAAATTTCTTGTACCTTGTATCTGTTCTTGTTTTGTAATTATTTGTTACATAAAATTTCTCACACCATAATATGTTCAAAAATAAATGCTAAAATCCCTTATAATACAAAAAACAAAATATTAATGAAATATTAATTAATTAATTAATTAATTAATTAATTGATTAATTAATTAAAACAAAATATTTTTTCCTGAAAGTTTGGGGCAAAAATGTGGATGCACATTGTACATGGGAGCACATCATTCATATTAGTAAAACTATTCTGAGCACAATAATCTGAACAGTGACCACAAGTGGAAAATTAGTAAAGAGGCATAAAGAGGCATTTCTCCCCAGGCTTATCCTGACTGCAAATAAACTCTGAATGCTTGAGCTTTCTATTCACCAGAGTAACATCAGCTGTTATCCCGACTATTTGGGAACCAAAAATGCCTGTAGATCTTGAGTCTGTTTTCTTTGGTCACTGTCATTAAGTTCTTACACTCTTGTATTCTTCTTATTTTCCTTTTTTTATGTGATTTCTTTTCTATGATCCAAAATGCAACTGTTCAACTCACTCCTCAACCTTCCTTTAGGAATTCTCTATTCCAAGATTAATAAACCATAAATCTTCACATTCTTTGTTCATATTTTTTACAATGCTTATTTACTAAAATTTGATTTTTTTTCTAGGGGAAATGGATTCCCTAAATGTATTTAATTTTTTCCTATGTTTTAAGTACATCAACACCCTATAAGGATCCTTCTTGTTCTACACTGCCACTTGTGAACAACTACTACTCTCCTCACCTGCTAAAAGCTACCTGCTACCCCTTCTCTTCACTGTCACCAATCAAAATCATTCTCACTCCCCCTTATTTATTAAAAACATTGTCCTTCTTCCCATCCCTGAATCTTGTTATCACACTGAGGAATACACAGCAGATTCATCCCAAATCTTTGCTCCTTAGATTTCATCATCACCAAATCCCTTAAGGATCCCTCTCAGCTCTGATTCAGGCATTCACATCTATGGCCACACCCTGTGCCTAATTCTTTTAAATAATATTTTATTGATTATGTTGTTACAGTTGTCCTGATTTTTCCCTCTTTTGCCCTCTCCATCCAGCACCCCACACTCCCTCAGACAATCTCTATACCATTGTCCATGCCCATGGGTCATGGGTACAAGTTCTTTGATTACTCCCTTTCCTATACTGTACTTTACATCCTTGTGGCTATTCTGTAAGTACGTATTTGTGCTTCTTAATCCCCTCACCTCTTCACCCATTCTCCTCCACCCCCTCCCATCTGGCAAACATCAAAATGTTCTCCATACCCATGATTCTGTCTCTGTTCTTCTTGTTTGCTTAGCTTGTTTTTTTTATAGATTCACTTGATGATGAATATGTATTTTCTGTAATTTTGCTCATAGTTTTGACTTGCTTCTTTTACTTAAATAACTCCCTTTAACATTTCGTATAATAATGGCTTGGTGATGATAAACTTCTTTAGTTTTTTCTTGTCTGGGAAGCTCTTTATATGCCCTTCAATTCTAAGTGGTAGCTTTGCTGGGTAGAACAATCTTGGCTATAGGTCTCTGCTTTTCATGACTTTGAATATTTCTTGCCAGTCCCTTTTTGCCTGCAAAGTTTCTTTGAGAAATCAGCTGACAGTCTTATGGGAACTCCCCTGTAGGTAACTAACTTCTTTTCTCTTACTGCTTTTAAGAGTCTACCCTTAACTTTTGGCATTTTAATTATGATGTGTCTTGGAGTGGGCTTCTCTGAGTTCATCTTGTTTTGGGTTCTCTGTGCTTCACAAACTTGCATGTCTATTTCCTTCACCAAATTAGGGAAGTTTTCATTCCTGAGTTTTTCAAATACATTTCCTATTTCTTGCTATTCCTATCCTCCTTCTACCAACCCTATGAAGCAAATGTTGAATTGCTTAAAGTTTTCCCACAGGCTGTTTACACTATCCTTAATTTTTTAAATTACCTTTTCTTCTTGTTGTTCTGCATGATTGTTTTTTGCTTCCTTACATTACAAATCATTGATTTGATTCTTGGCTTCATCCACTCCACTGTTCTTTCCCTGTAAATTGTTCTTTATTTCAATTAGTGTATCCTTCACCTGACTTTTTTTATGCTGCTGATGTCCTCACAAGTTCCTTGAGCATCCTTATAACCAGTGTTTTGAACTCTGCATCTAAATGATTGCTTATCTCCATTTCATTTAGCTCTTTTTCGGGAGTTTTGATCTGTTCTTTCATTTGGGCCATGTTTCTTTGTCTCCTCATTTTGACAGCTTCCCTATGTTTGTTTCTATGTATTAGATAAAGCTGCTTTAACTTTGTGACTAGTGTGGCGTAATGTCATAAGTGTCCTATAGGGTCCAGTGGCTCAGCCTCCTCTTACACTCAATCTGAGTACTCAAGGTGCACCCTTTCTGTGGGCTGAGTGCACCTTCCTGTTGCAGGTGAGTCTTCGTTGCTGTTGGCAGATCAATGGGAGGGATTTACCCAGTCCAGTCAGCTGCAAGGATTGGTTGTACCACTTTCCACCAATCTCTACCCAACAAGGAGAATCATCTGTACAGGAGGAGGATGGTGGTGCTCTGACATGATCTGTAGCTGTCCACTGGGTGCACTGGCCCTGGTGTTTCCCAGGTGGTTCAGGCCAAGATAAGCCCCTACCTGTGTCAGAACAGTTTTTGAACTTATTAATTTTGATGCCTTTTAGTGCTTCTGCCACTTTTTGTTTCACCTCTTCCACACCGGGAAAACGTTTCTTTTTGAGGACTTTTTTCATCTGGGGAAACAAACAAAATGTTTCTTGTGGTGAGATTGGATGAATAAGGAGGGTGGGGCATGGGGTCATGCCATTGTTTGGACACGAATTGCTGAACACTCAGAGCGATGTAGGAGTTGTGCATATAAGTCACTCATCATGAAATGGGCAAACATGTTGAGTCTTCAAAAAATTCACTGAAGCTGAATGCAGCCTTTCAAAATAATGCCAGATAGTACACTAATACAGCTGGGTTCCTAGAACACTCAACAATTTGAAGAAACCTGTACTAAAAGGGGCCCACCTTCTAGAACATAATTGCAATTTTGGGGGAGTCCCATCATTAAAATACAATGATGTATCATGCCCAGTCATTAAGATCTTCAGTCTATGAATTCCTCTAATTTTTCCTATCAATCATTATTCTCTTCCCTCACCATTCTCCCTGAACTGATTGAATTATATAGACCAGATGACCAGATGTGAAGGAAAATGTCTGTAAATTTGAAACAGGGTTTACTTCACTGGAAGATAAGTAATTTAACAAGTAACACATTCAATTTCTCTCCATCAAATGTTCAAAAATTTGGTCCATGAACTCTGCTGCCTTTTTTCCTGCACCATGTAAGCATTGTACATCTCCAGTTATACATTGGATCCCATCCATTTTTGCCTTCCAAAAACTCAGTGCTTGCAATTATGTCTTTTCACTTTTGCCTCATCAATATTTATCTCTTCACTATATCAGTCTCACCCACAAGCACAAATGATTGTCCATCTTTTACCTTTAAACATTTTTATTGTTGTTCAAGTGTGCTTGTCTCCATTTTCCCTCCACCACTCCCTCCTGCCCCACCCATCCCTGGCTCCCATACTCGAGCCTACCACCTTTGGCTTTGTCCATGTGTCCTTTATACATGTTCCTCAATGGACCTTCCCCTATTTCCCCCCATTGTCCCTCCCTTTTTTAAGTTTATTTATTTTTAGAGAGAGAGGAATGGGGGTAGAAATACAGGGAGGAAAACACTGATGTGCAAGAGACACATCAATCAGTTACCTCTCACATGCCCCCGACTGAGGACCTGGCCTGCAACCCAAGCATGTGCCCTGACCAGGAATCAAACCAACAACCCTTTGATTTATAGTCTGGTACTCAATCCACTGAGCCACACCAGCCAGGGCTTAAACATTTCCTTAACACTTAATGCAGTAGACTTTCTCTGTCTTGAGACACTTTCTTCTCTTGTCATCACCTACATTTCCTATATGTGCATACCCACAACTGCTTCCACAGATTTGCATAGCAGGTTTTTCTTGCCTAGAATTTTCAAAGCCTACCAGGCCCAGATCATCTCTTCCTTCCTTTGTAATACCTTCCATACCTCCTGCAGCCTATAGTGAGTTTTCACATTTTATCAAATAATTGATACTTAGCATATGTATCATGTAAAATATGTCCCTAATTTGTCTATGTCTTCATATTAAGATCCCATTTTGACAATCATAATAATAATTATATACAAGGCCCAGCACAAATTATGCCTCTTTTTTATTATAAAATTACAAGCATATAATTCTGTAACATAACAATATCTCACTCAAGTGCACTATATAACATTTTAAGTAAAAGGTTCACATTAAAAGTATAAATTATTGCACCTATATTACTACCTTACCAACCAGACTCAAGCAAGCATTACTTTTGCTGGACCCTGTATATTTATAATGATGACAATGCCTTTACCTAGAGCTTTGATTGGCAAGTAATGACTAGCTATTGACCCCCTGTACTACCAATGAAAGATAAAATTAGCAAGATGGTAGTGTTGGTAAATATGGCTCATCTCCTTGCACAAACACTTCAAAATTACAACTAAACTATAGAACAACCAACGTTCAGAACTATTAGAGTTTGAGCTGGATGGAAGTCCCACAACTACATAACTAAAGAAGAAACCATATCAAGACTGGTAAGAGGGATGGAGACATGGAATGGTCCGGTCCCACATCCTCAGGTGGCAGATAAAAATCAGGAGGGATATCTCAGGACTGAGGGGTCCCATCCACACACCAGGCCCCTGAAGCCAGGATTCTACTGCCAGGAAGATAAGTCTCTGCAACTTCTGGCTGTAAAAACCAGTGGGGATTGAGGCTGTGGAATCCCAGGCAATTCCTCTTAAAGGCCCTGCACACAGACTTATTGGACTCACTTCCTCTGTGCTCCAGTGAAGGGAAAGCATAATGAAAGGCATCAAAAATATATGGGGAAGAACTGAATTGTTTGGCAGCAGGGTGAGAACTTGGGGGCAGCTTTCTCTCAGACAAAAGTGCTGGCAGAGGCCATTGTTCCTTTGATGAGCCCTCCCTGCCCACAGAACCAGAAAGCAGGTACCATATCTGAGACTCCATCAACCTGGTTCACACTGTTTGCCATGCCCTGGTGATTCCCTGAGGCCCTGCCACACCTAACTTTCAGGCCCACTCAAGCTGTTTACAGTGGTTTTTCCATATTAATCGCTTGTCTTGGCCCATGTTTCAGATTTTCCTAAATTCTATCAAATCTTTGTTTAGTCTCTCCCTTGAGGAATTTTACCTGTGGTTGGCTAACTGGTCATCCACCGGGGGCCACCAGGGTGAAGCAAAGCCAGCAGAGGTGGCACGTTCCGGGAAGATAAACTTTGTCTCCTTAGTGGCTTATGGTTCCAAGGTCTTTTACTCAGCCTTAGCCATGGGGGGTTACAACTTCCGAAACCAGGCAGGGCAGTTCCCAACAATCTGGTACTGGCATAAGAACAGATACGTAGACCAATGGAACAGAATAAAAGGCCCAGAAATAAACCCATGTCAATTTGGTCAGTTAATATTTGATAAAGGGGGCAGGAACATAAAATAGAGTAAAAATAGCCTCTTCAGTAAATGGTGTTGGGAAGAATACTGTGTGCATTACTATTACCATGTATAGTATTTTGCATCTAAAATTAAAACAAACCTAAAGTCTCTACCTCATCAGTACTAAATTCAATTATTAAAAGATACTAGTATAGAAAACAACTTTCTCTTCAAACACCATGGCCTTTGATAGTGTTGCAAATCAGTAAATTGGCTAAGGGCTAATTTTTTTATTCTGCAAATTTTCTGCTAATTTAATTTTATTTTTTAAAAGATTTTATTTATTTATTTTAGAGAGATGGGGAAGACAGGGAGAAAGAGAGGGAGAGAAACATCAATGTGTGGTTGCCTCTAGCACACCCCATACTGGGGATATGGCCTGCAACCCAGGCATGTGCCCTGACTGGGAATCAAACTGGTGAAGCTTTGGTTCACAGGCCTGCACTCAATCCACTGAGCTACACCAGTCAGGGAAATTTTCTGTTAATTTTAGTGTCTGACTTAACTACTTTCCAAAAATCTGACAAAGAGCAATAATTTATAGGGATTTAGAAGAGGCTGGAGGGTATATTGTATTATGAGTTCCCAGCTGATGACATGACTCCCCTTGTTTGAGAAAATTTTCCTTACACTCCATCTAAGTAGTTCCAGTAACAGGCTTTTATCCTATAATCCCACCAACTGTGTGAGCTCAGCTAGGTCCATCAGAGTCCTATGACTCTTAAAAACTAGAACTAAAGAAAGCGTCTTATCCTTTTTGGTAATAAATTGTTGTGTAGCTGATGGCCACAGTTCCAGACACTAGAAACAAGCTGTCCAAGAGTAATTTCAACTCAGAGAGAAAAACAGAGACAAAAGAGAGAAACTTACGAGCCCCAAGACAACTGCTGCTATTCCCATTATCCATGTAAATCAGCTAGAACATTGTTCTTTTACTTGGGGTGGGGTGAGACGGTGTCTAAGCTAGTTTGAGTTGAGTCTAAACACTTGCAGCCAAAAGAAAAGAAAACAATTACAAGAAAATGCTTTAAATCATAACTGCAACTTATTTGAAGATATGAATTGAATCTTTCATATATTTTTCTTATTATTGTCACTCAATGAAAGACCAGGCATATAGTAATTGCTTTTTTAAAAATAGATGACTGCTAGTGGGTAAGGGTGGGGAGTTTAAGGGTCAGAGGAATTGAGCAAAAAGGAAAAAGGACTCATGGACATGGACAACAGTGTGGTGATTGCAGGGTCGGGGGGAGGGGGCTATAATGGGACACAATAGTAATGGAAAAAATACAATAAAGATTGGATTTTTTAAAATGCTTGTTTGTTTTCACTAAAAAGAATGACTCTAATTATTGCAGGCCACAAGGCAGATTAGTGCAGATTCAGAGGGAGATGGGACATTTTTTGTCAGAGGGAAGATAGTGTGTTCCTCAATTCATTCTGCATGAGCAAAGTATTTAGCCAGACCTCGCTAAATACTTATGTTCTCAAATCACTGTCCTGTAAATAAAAAGCTCCAGAGTGTTATTAAATTGGTATGGTATAAACTTTCTCTTTGTCAAAAACTGAGTGATATCACAATGTCTTTATTAATTTGAGTACAGCTCTTTAAGCCTTATTTAAAAACTTGGGATGTATGGTAAATAAATAAGGCTGTTGTATGATTCCTGTAAGTAGGAATACATAATCTGATGAACTAATGACCAGGAAATATTCTCACAAGACCAAATCTTGAAAAGGTCAGTGAACACTGGCCAAAATGTGTTTACAGAGACCATTTATGAACAGGATTTAGCTCCAGATCAACATCCTCATGACCTGACCTTTATTTGTTCCTCATTTCAAAGGCTTGTATCCAGCACTTGGCTTCTTGCCTCATCGCCAGAGGCATGCTGATTTTCCAAAAGGTAAATATTAATATAGCCTAACAAACACACATGCTCTGCAGAATGCAGAAAGCTAAGAGTTAGACATTACTAATTTGTAAATTTGATAAGAACTTCCAGAGCTACTTTAAAAGACATAGTCCCAAACTCATAACACTTAAGGACAAACAGGAGAGACAAGAATACATCAGCTACCAGGAAAAAAAAGTATAAAAGTGTACTGATGAAAAAGAAGGGGTGGGAGATTGTGTTGACAGGCAAGACAGTGCGCTATAAACATCACATAATGATGTTTCCATCAACAATGGGCCACATCATGGTGGTCCCATAAGATTATAATGGAGGTGACAAGTCCCTATCACTTAGTGACATCATACCTATTTTAACAGGTTGCACAACAAATCATTCATGTATCTGTGGTGATGCTGGTGTAAACAAACCTACATCACTGCTAGTTATTTGTATAAGAGTATGGCACATACAATTATGTTCCGTGCATAGTACTTGATAATGATAATAAATGAGTATGCTGCTCATTTGTGTATTTACTATACTACATTTTTAATCATTATTTTACAGCATACTCTTTCTACTTATAAAAATAAAGTTTGCTGTAAAACAGTATGCCGTGTTACACCAGCGACAGCTTCACATATCTCATACTTAACATACTTCTTTGATTGTATCATTTTTTCTTATAGTTGATTTAATCTCATGTTATAATATAAATTTAGTGTATGATAAGTGTACAGTGTCTATAGCAGTGCACAGTGTTTACAGTAGTATAGATTAAGTGCACAGTGTCTATGGTCATGCACAGTCACATTCCAGGTCTTCACATTCATGCACCATTTGCTCACTGAATTACTCAGAGCAACTCCCATTCTTGTAAGCTCCATTTATGGGAAGTGCCCTACACAGGTACACCATGTTGTATCTTTTATACCATATTTTTATTCTACCTCATCTGTGTTTAGGTGATACAAACACCATTGTATAAAATTGGCCACAGAGTTCAGTACATTAACATACTGTACAGGTTTAGAGCCTGGGAGCAAGAGGCTACAGCATATACTCTAGGTGTGTAGTAGGCTATGCCATCTAGATCTGTGTAAGTGCACTCTGTGATGTTCATATAAATATGAAATCACTTATCACTGTCATTATGATAATACAATAATAGCAGCTAGAATTTTTATTTTTAAAATATTTTATTAATTATGCTATTATAGTTATACTAATTTTTCCCTTTGCCCCCCTCTACCCAGCACCCTCTACTCTCTCAGGCAAGTCCCACACCATTGTTCATGTCTGTGGGTCATGTGTATAAGGTCTTTGGCTACACATTTCCTATACTGTACTTTACATCCCCATGGCTATTCTGTAACTACTTATTTGTACTTCTTAATCCCTTTACCTTTTCATCCATTCTCCCTCTCCATTCTCCCATCTGGCAACAATCTGGTAGCTTACTTCTTTTCTCTTGCTGCTTTTAGTAGTCTCTCTTTATCTTTAAACTTTGACCTTTTAATCATAATGTGTCTTAGAGTAGGCCTCTTTGCACCCATCATAATTGGGATTCTCTGTGCCTCCTGAACTTACATGTCTATTTCCTTCAACAAATTAGGGAATTTTTTTCACTATTTTTTTCACATAGATTTCCAATTTCTTGATCTTTCTCTTCTTCCTCCAGCACCCCTATGATGCAAAGGTTGGACCTCCTGAAGTTGTTTATACTATCCTCATTTGTTTGGATTCTTTTTTCTTCTTGTTGTTCTGCGTGGTTGTTTTTTACTTCCTTATGTTGCAAATCATTGATCTGATTCTTGGCTTCATCCACTCTACTGTTCTTTCCCTATAAATTGTTCTTTATTTCAGTTAGTGTATCCTTCATCTCTAACTGGATCTTTTTTATGCTGATGAGGTCCTCACTAAGTTCCTTGAGCATCCTTATAACCAGTGTTTTGAACTCTGCATTTAAATGATTGCTAATCTACATTTAATTTAGTTCTTTTTCTGGAGTTTTTATCTGTTCTTCCATTTAGGCCATGTTTCTTTGTCTCCTCATTTTGACAGCTTCCCTATGTTTGTTTCTATGTATTTGGTAGAGCTGCTTTGACTTCATATCTTGGTAGTGTGGCCTAATATAGTAGGTGTCCTATATGGTCCAGTGGCACAGCCTCCCCTAACACTCAAGCTGAGTACTCGAGGTTCACCCTTCTTGTGGGCTGAGTACACCCTCCTGTTGTAGTTGAAACTTGGTTGATGTTGGCAGATCAATGGGTGGGATTTACCCAGGCAAGTCAGCTACAAGGACTAGCTGTGACCACTGACCACCAACCTCTGCCCTCTGTGGAGGATCAGCTATGCAGGGACAGGGTTGTGGTTCTCTGACATGTTCTAGAGCTGCCCACTGGGTGTGCTGACTCTGGGGGTTTCCTGGGTGGTACAGCCCAAAGTCAACCCCCATCTTTGTTTTACTGGGGGCACCCTGCAGGAGCTGTAAAGTAATCTGAGATGGCTGCCCCTTGTGCTGGGTTTGAAGATTCCCAGGCAAAGCCAAGCTGTGACTCTAGGCTGGTTGCTGCTAGTGCTGGGTCTGGGGCTCATTGAGGTCAGCTGTTATTTGTTCGATAGGATTTAAGAAGTTGTGCAGGATGAATCAATACCAGCCATTCATATGGAAAAGTGGCTTGGGTGGGCCCATAAGTTCAGTTGGGCACAGTCTCTGGGAATCTCTAAGGAGGGTCAAACAGTGTTAGCCAGACTGATGGAGTCTCAGATATGGCACTAGCTTAACAGTTCTGTGGGGAGAGAGTTCAGCAAAGGAACAATGGCCTCTGCTTGCCTTGATGCCAGACACTTCAGTTTCTCTCTATATACCACTGGTACCTTTCAAGCTGCCACCCTGGTGCTGGAGCTCAGAGGGAGTGGGTCTGAGTAGGTGAGTCTGTGTGTGGGTTCTTTAAGAGAAACTGCTTGGGGCTCCAGCAGTTTCTTCTACTGACTCATTCCCCACTGGTTTTTGCAACCAGAAGTTGTGGGGACTTACCTTTTTAGTACTGTAACCCTGGGCTGGGGGGCCTGGTATGGGTCTGGGACTGCCTGCCCCCGAGATATCCCTCCAGAATTTTTAGCCATGTGGGTGTTGGACCAGTCCATTCCAGATTCACACCCCTCCTACCCGTCTGGATGGATGTGGTTTATTTAATTCCATCGTTGTCAGACTTCCATTCAACTCAACTTCTGATGTTGCTGAGTGATGGTTGTTCTATATTTTAGCTGTAATTTTGATGTGGTTGTGGGAAGAGGTGAGCCATGTGTGCATACACTGCCATCTTGACTATAAGCTCTTATAGCTATAATTTTTTAAGCAAGTAGTCCATGGCAAGTGTTATGTATATGCCAACAACGTTACAATATACATAAAATTGCCCTCATAGAGCAGAAAAGACACCTGAAGATTGATAAGTTTAAGTGATTTCCCAGAGGCCATGTGACATAAGTGGCAGAGCTGAGTTTCAATCCAGATATGTGCCCAACTTTCAGTCACTGTTTTAATTGTTCTTATTTCCTGCCCTTGGAGAAAACTACTTCACTCTCTTTTCCTGCTCCTCTTGGAGCCACTGTTCCATTTCAGATCTATCTAATTCAGAGGCTAGGTGCTTTCTATTCATCACGCTCTATGTTCCCTAAATAAGCATAGGTCCCTTCTACTCTGTCTACAGACACATTTCATCAAAATAGAATGGAATGGGTTAAAAAAAGAATTTGAGTCATTGGTTTAGTCTTAGTTCTTATACTCTCATCCCACTATATACATTCACAAGTATATACAAGTACATGGTGATATCCATCACATCTGAAGTGGCAGGACAACTTTTTGCATAGGAAGACATTTACAGATGGAACAGCTCATTCAGCAGCAGTTGCAGGTCTCTCTGTCAGAGCACAATGACTTGTGATCTCAGACCAATGGTCCTTCACAGTCAAAAGTTTGGTTCCCACAAAATATGAAGGACTACACTAATAGTTAGCCTGTTTCCCTCCTTGACAAATGCCACTCCTAACAGGTGTCCATTCCCCCAATGCCTAATACAACTAACTGGTATCCATCACCTCAGTGCCTCAGACAGTACAGAAAGAAGGTGCCTGATACATAGGCGGGGAATAAGTTAAAGAATCCAAGACTTATCTAAACTTTTTTTGAGCCCATGCTTTATGGTGCCAACAGGAAACAAACGGCCCACTCCAGGAGTTGAAATAAAAAGAGCTTATTAGGCAACCAGGAACTTGTACCAGTGGGAAGCAGCTACGACTCTTAGTCCTGAGGGCAAGGAGAGGAATGATATTACCAGAGCCTAGTGAAAATTGGAGCCAAGAAAGAGACCCATACAAAGCATGAGGTACACCTTACCTGCATCTCCCATCATTCAAACCTGAGCAGAAGCCAGAGAGTAAAGGAGTCTAGTGATGCCCTCCACAGGGGTCAGGATTTCAGGGTTCAGAGCAGAGAAGAAAACAGATTGGATCTAAGGAAGTCAACAATGGTGGCCCATGGGAGCAAGTGTAGAATGTCAACATACTCATTATGCTTTCACTGGAAGGTAGGTCCTTATTTTATTACCTAGTGCATAAGAAGTAGTACAAAATATATTTTCATGAAATAATAAAATTTTAGACTTTATATTATCAGTCTGAAGACTCCTAACTTTTTTTCTACTATGCCCAGATAAACCTGTCTACAAAACTGGGTATTAAAAATAACAAATATAGACCAGAGAGAGTGTAGAGTCCATGGCGAAGGACACCACTTTCGCTCACCTACATTACTCTCCCTTTTGTAGAAGACAGTTTTCCTTCTAAAGGAAAACAGAGAACAGTGTGTAAAGGGATATGCAGTGGGGAAGAAGTTTCTAGTCAGAAAGAATGTTTTAAGATATGTAAGCCGTTAACAACATAATATGAATTTAATGGCACTAAAAATCTCCCCAATCGGCCTGACACCTAGGTGACATTCCTCTCACCTATTCCCTCTTTAAGATCCTTTTAACCACAATGTAATGATGTCAAAAACAAGGTATCAAATGCCATTTAATGAACATGATCAGTTAACTGCTAATATGTAGGGACCCATCAGAAAAGCATATTTGAATAGAGTGGGATTTTGAACAAGTCTATTTTGATAAGGTAGGAAGCTCAGGTGAGTATACCCAAGAGAAGATACATAGCATAAATATCATGTATGCAGTGCATTGAAAAGCAACTTATATGACAGTCTTTATCATATTTTTTCAGAAGGTATTTCCTAAATCAAGTCAGAGTTTTCTCACCTATTATCACTTCAAAATAGATTCTGCTGACCCGAAGTCATTTTTTAAACGCTAACGAGTCATCAGCTTAAATCTCTGTTCCTGTACCTTTGCCAATGATACTGTTTATCCATGAAGTTAGAACTGGTTATCGGTGCCCTGTGAGAAATTCCACAAATCACACTCTTGAGCCAGGCTGACAGTTAGGAGTTTCTACCCCAGTGTTTAATCAGAATTATGTCTAGACACAGCAAGGTTGAGAAAGCTGTCTGAACTGGACGGCACCTCAGGGGATGCCCTCTCCTCCCTTCCTCATCTCCAACTGACCTGCCAAGATAACGCATCTTAGTCACCATGCACCTTCCCGCCTTAATACCGTCAACTGGGTCCTTACCAAGGGCAAGAGTGTTGCTTCTGGTAGGTGATTTCTGTTCATGACATCTGAAAATTCATGTTTATCAAATCTGAAAAATTTTGTCCCTGGAAAGCACATACACTCTGCCCTACATTAAGATGATATACTGGTAATAGGTTCCAATGACTAGACCAAGGCAAAACCCATACTCTTATAGCAAACAAGGAGTGGGGCAGCAAGGTCTGATAAAGGTGTGGGACAAGTATCTCCAAGGGACCACATCAATTGTCCTGATTCTCCATATCCTTGGGGTACTTTCATCGAGAAGCGTGTGTGGAGAAAGTGGGGAGGTTTCCAGACTTCTTCCAATTCACCTTTTACCTATAGGTTGACACCAGTAATGGCGATGAGAAGAGCAAAAACACAGCTGAGCTGTCTCCTATCTACACTCTGTCTGCCCAGCACAAGGATCATCAAACCCAACTGAACACATTTCTGATGCCTATAACCAGCAGCTAGGAAGGTACAGTTACTGCTCTATTTCAAGTCACTCTACCTCTGCATGTGCAAGTTAACATTTCATTACCTTTCATCAAACAATAAATTCATATTCACTTTCCTTCCACCCAACCAAATCCTCAAAGCTCAACAGCAATTCTTCCTAGTCCTGGAAATACCGTATATATATTTATTGAACAGGGCACTAAGGCTTTACATATTTCTGTTATATTTTAGAAAAGAAAAAAATAAGATAATTTTTGCAACAACAAAAGCAAAAAGAAAGACAAAAATGGAAAATAAATGTGTAACATGATACAATATCCTTTCATGCAGGTTCCAAAACATGTTTTATTCACCCTGACTCATTAATCCCTCTATAAGGGAAATGAGTAAAGCCCTAATAGATATGATTTCTCGAGCCAATATTTGCTTTGACTACTGTCCAAGCAGTCAACGTAGATATCTGAAAATAAATCTGGGAAATTCTCCAGAGAGCAAAAACTAGAAAATCAAAATACATATTCAATAAAACCTAAACATAATCTCCTGATTTACAATATACATAAAAGGATTCCCCTAAAAGCATTGAAGAACAGAAACTTTAGGGGCTATATAATTTTCTTTAAATGTTCAAGTGCTGTTATGCAACAGAAAACATAGCCTTAGTGTTTTCTGTTACACCCATAGTGTCTGATGGGTATATAGTGGTATCTCACTGTTGTTTTCATTTGAATCCCTGTGATGGCATAATGTAGAGCACCTTTTCACATGCTTACTAGCCATCTGTACATTGTCTTTGTTACCATGCATGTTAAGGTCTTTGGCTCATTTTTTAATCAGGTTGTTTGTTTTTTGCTTTGGGGGGATTTTTTTAAAGTATATTTTAGTAGGAAATATTTTCTTGTGCCTTTAACCACATCATGATAAACTGTCATGCAGTCAGAGCATCCTATTTACCTGTTATTTGTCCATTCTAATTGCTAAAATATGGAGAAAAGTTGAGCCAAAATCTTGGTGTCACTGCCGAACCTGCTTTTTAATCTCATACCCCACATCCAATCAAATAGCCAATTAATTCAACTGATTCATTCATCAAAATACATCCAGTATCTGTCCATTTCCTGCCCTGTCAATTATTTTAACCTTCATCCAAGTCATCGCCATCTCTTTTTTTTTTAATTTTAGATTATTCAGTATAGTTTCAATCTTTTACTCCCATTCCAGCCCACCCACCCATCCCTCCCAACCTCCCTTCCATTTCCACGCCCCGTAGTTTTGTCCA
>CM052540.1:123872008-123928027 GCA_028533065.1 Trachops cirrhosus | reverse complement strand
TAGGTGAAGTGTGTGAGAGAATAGAGTTAACCACTACAGTAATAAAGTTCAGGAACCTTCAAAGTGGGCTATAATCTGGAAGTATTTACAATTGTATGGAGTGGCTGTTATTTACAGTAATATTAAAGCAACCATCATATGACAGAATATATGAAATCTAGGTAACTAGAATAGAGAGTATTGAGCCTTGTACTCAAGAAGAGAGAGTATTGTATTAATGGAACACTAATGAAGGACAGTATATTAGCAATACACTATGAATGAGATAATGGGGGGAAGCTATCGAATGATACAATATAATCAGCCAAGCAAAGAAGTCTATACAAAAAGAAGAGGAATGCCAAAATACTATAAAAATAAGAGATGTACGAAAAATGAAATAATGATAATACAATTATGCAATTACTTGCAGGTCCACAAAAAAGAAAGGAAGGAACCAAACAGACGATGGAAGGAAGAAGAGATAAATTTGGAAAGCAAGGGAGCAGGGTCAAGACCCGGGTGACAGAAAGAGAAGCATAAAGAATTGATAGATAAAAAATAATAGGAATTAAAAGATGAAAGTTTACTTTAAAATAATTAAAAGAAACAAAAAACAAAACAAACACACAAAAAAACAAACAAAACAAAACAAAACAAAAAACACCTATTGTTGGTTTCAGACTGGCCAAACCGGTTTTCTAGCTGGCTTCAGCACACTGAAGGGTAACTGGAGACAGTTTTTCTCTGTTCCCGTTCAGGACTCAGTCAGCCTCTGGCGTACTGTTCATAGTGTAGGCGCGCGTTCTCCCCCAAGCCCCTCTGGTGCTTCCCAGAAGGGATCTGTGTGTGGGGGGTCTGGGTGCAGCTATGTCCGTCCTTGGGAATTCACTGCCGTGTGTTCCGATGTCCCGTGGAGCGCCCTTGCCTTTTCCGGGTTCACGGGTGCGCAGTCTCTGGATCCCCCGGGGCGCCCACTTCTCCTACCTTCAGGGCCTGGGCCTCACGGGTTCTGCGGAGCGCCCACGCCTTTTCCTTTTTCAGTGCTGTGGTTTCCGAGACTTTCACCAAACCACGCTCTCTCTTCAGGTTTTTCAATGTCCGCTACAATTTGCGATCTCCTATTTTCATTTATGACGTGAAAATGTTGGCTCTTTGCTCTGTTCCTACCTAGAATGACTAGGATTTTTTTCCTGGTTGTGGGAGAGTAGAATCTGCTGCGTCCTACCACGTCGCCATCTTGGACTCCTAGCCTAAAATGCCCTTTAATTGAGGCATGAATAGGACCCATTTTTGTTAAATACCCTCCTTGGGAGAGCAGCTATTTGTAAAGATCATGTGGTAGACTTGGAGAGCTAGGGCAGGGATGCTCAGAGAAGAGAAACATCTTCATCACAAAATGTTAAGTACAAAATCTCATACAAAATTACTTGAATGATGTGCAGCATAGTAGCTATAGGTAACAATACTGTATTGTATACTTAAAAGTTGCTAAAAGAATAGATCACAGACAATCTCACAAGGAAAAAATTTTGTGAATATGCATGATGATGGATATTAATGAGACTTGTTATGGTGATGATATAGCTATATAAATATTAAATCATTATGCTGTACACCTGAAACCAAGACTGCCTAATAACATATGTCAATTATATTTGAATTTTAAAGTTAATAAAACAAGGAAGGCATTTATTATAGGGATATATGAGTTTTGGATAGATCCTCAAACAGAAAACACAAGCCACTGATTTAGTCTTTCTATCTCTCTTCATGGTATTTACCTCTTTTTCTCTTTGCACTTGTTTGATCCTTAACTTTCCCTACAAACTGATTTTTGGGGGTATTTTCCCAAGCATGTACTTTCTTAGCTCAAGTTCTGCCAGAGACTCTTGCTTCCAATATTCTTTTTCTTCCAAAACACACTCTTTGGTTCATTTGAGTCATGGGTCTGCACCTGTCCATGAGTCTTTGATCAAGACAGTGAGTTTCTACAGTGCAAATATGACTACAACTGAAACAGGGAACTCCTCAGTAAAAAGCCCTCTTGAAGATGCCCACCTATGCTCACATTGAAACATGCCCACACTAAATGTTATGTACAAATATACCATTTGGTGTCTATTAATTGTGTGTCTTTAATGAAAATATATTATTCCATAATTAATACACAAGACCCAGATTCAAGGTTTATTACAGAAAAACATTTTATTTCAAAATATACTTAAAATATTTTAATGAAGGTGATACTGAAGCATTTGAATGACAATCTTAATTTTCCTTCCATGCTATCACTTCTTCCCATCCTGGTTCTCAGTAAATCTATAGAGGAAAATATCACATACAAAACACCTCCAATCAAAAGTTAATTTACAGCTGGAATATGTTACATTTTCTGTAACATAATTCCATGATTTCTTACCTAATATAATTATGTAAGAATATGTAAATAAAACCAGAAATAAAAGAGGAGAAATAACAATACCAAAGAAATACAAAAGATTGTAAAAAATATTATGGACAACTATATGCCAATAAACTGGACAACCTGGATGAATTAATAAATTCCTAAAAATATGCAATCTCCCAAAACTAAATCAAGAATCAGAGAATCTGAAAATACAGATTACACTTAGTGAAATTGAAGCAGTAATAAAAAAAAGACTCCTAAAAAACAAAAGCCTGAACCAGAGACCTTCATACGTGAATTTTACCAAACATTTCAAGAAGAAAAAATACCTCTCCTTCTCAAAATATTTCAAAAAATTCAAGAGAAGAGAAGTCTCCCAAGCTTATTTTATGAGGCCAGCATTATCACAATTCCAAAACCAAATAAAGACACTACAAAAAAAGGAATTTATAGACCAATATTCCTGATGAACGTAGATGCTAAAATCCTCAACAAAATATTGGCAAACCAAATAGAGCAATGCATCAGAAAGATCATACACCATGATCAAGTGGATTTATTCTGGGAATGCAAAGTTGGTACAACATTCACAAAGCAACAAATGTGATTCACCACATAAACAAAATGAAAGATAAAAATCACATAATCATATCAAGAGGTGCAGAAAAAGCATTTGATAAAATCCAACACCATTTATGATAAAAATCTCAGCAAAGTGGGAGTGGAGGAAACATAACTAAACATAATAAAAACCATATATGACAATCCCACTGCTAGCATCATACTCAATGGGCAAAAACCACAAGCTGTTCCCCTTAGGATGGAGAACAAGACAGCACTGTTCAACATAGTACTGAAGGTCCTAGCCACAGCAATCAGACAAGAAGAAGAAATAAAAGGCATCCAAATTGGAAAGAAAGAAGTAAAACTGTCTTTATTTGCAGATGACATGAGAAGGTATATAGAGAATACCAAAGATTCCTCCCAAAATCTACAAAAACTAATAAATGAATTCAGCAAGTAGCAGTATACAAAATTAATATCCACAAATCAGGTGCATTTTATATGCCAATTATGAACTAACAGAAAGGGAAATTAAGAAAACAACCCTAATTATAATTGTTTCAAAAATAATGAAATAACTAGAAATAAACCTAACCAAGGATCTAAAAGACCTGTACTCAGAAAATTATAAAACACTGAAGAAAGAAATTGAAGAAGTGGAAGCACATACCATGTTCTTGGATAGGAAGAATTAAAGTCATTAAAATGTCCATACTACCTAAAGCAATCTATAGATTCAACACAATCCTTACCAAGAGTCCAATGACATATTACACAGAACTAAAACAAGTATTTCAAAAATTTATGTGGAACCACAAAAGGAACCCTGCATAGCAATAGTTAATCTGAGAAAGAAGAACAAAGTTTCAGGAATCAGGCTACCTAATATCAAACTATACTACAAGACCATAGAATTCAAAACAGTATGGTACTGGCATGAAAACAAACACATAGATCAATGGAACAGAATAGAGAGCCCAGAAATAAACTCATACTTTTATAGTCAATTAATATTCAACAGAGGAAGCAAGTGCTTACAATGGGCTGAAGATAGTTTATTTAATAAATGGTATTGGAAAATTTGGGCAGATATGTGCAGAAAAATGAAACTAGACCACCTTCTTACATCACACACAAGAATAAATTCAAAACAGATTAAAGACTTAAACATTAGATCAGAAACCATAAAAATCCAGAAGAAAACATAGGCAGCAAATCTTGGACATCGCTCACAGCAATCTTTTATCAGACATATTTTTCCAAGCAAGGAAAGCATGATAAAAATAAACAAATGGGACTACATCAAACGAAAAAGTTTGCAGAGCAAAGGAAAACATCAACAAAATAAAAAGACAACCCACAGAATAGGAGAATACATTTGCCAATATATCTGATAAGAGGTTAATTTACAAAATTTTTAAAGAATGTACAAAACTCAACATCCAAAAACACATTAAAATATGGGCAAAGGACCCCTAAATAAACACCTCTTGAAAGAGGACATACAGATGGCCAATAGACATATGAAAAAATTCTCAATGTCACTAATCATCAGAGAAATGCAAATTAAAACCACAATGAGATATCATCCCACACCTGTCATAATGACTATCATCAATAAATCAACAAACAAGTGCTGGCGAGAATGTGGAGAAAGGAGGACCCTTTTGCACTATACTGGTAAGAATGCAGACTGGTGAAGCCACTGTGGAAAACAGTATGGAAATAGCTCAAAAAATTAAAAACGGATCTGCCTTTTGACCCAGCAATCCCACATCTGGGAAAATATCTGAGGGAACCAAAAACACTAATTTGAAAAAACATAAGCACCCCTTGTTCATTGGAGCATTATTTGCAGTCACCACTATATGGAAGCAGCCCAAGGGTCCATCTGTAGATGAGTGCATAAAACAGCTATGGGTCAGTTACACAATGGAATACTACTCAGTCATAAAAAAAGAAAATTCTACACTTTGCAGCAGTATGGATGGACCTGGAGAACATTATGCTAAGTGAAATAAGTCACTCAGAGAAAGTCGAGTATCATGATTTCACTCATATGGGGAATCTAATGAACAAACTAAACTAACAAGCAAAACAGAGACAGACTCATAGATGGAGAAGAGGATGACAGCTACAGAGGTATGGTAGGGGGTGTAGGGGTTGAGCACAAAGGAAAAAGGACTAATGAACATGGACAACAGTGTAGGGATTGAAAGGGGAACAGATATAAGGGAACTAAATGTTAATGGGAAAAAATACAATATAAATAAATAAACAAATAGCTTAAAAATATAGCTGGAATATATACATTGCCTGTACTGTATTTCTATGATGTCTTACTTAATATAATTATGTATGAATATGTAAATTTTGTTTCAGGCAAAATAAATTGTCTCTTTCATGCTTCCACATCTACAGTATAGATGGTAGGGTATTTTAAAACATCCTGAATATCGGGTTTAGAAAAAAGAATGGACTAAATTCCTGGAGGCTGAAAATTAATCAGTCTTACCTTCTTTATTTGTTATTTTAATTAGAAAAGAAAGTAAGCCCTTGGCAAAGCGTGTTAAGATTGTTGTACAGCAAGTAGATGGAATTTTTCAAAAAGTATTAGCAAGTATTCTATGGCTATGCTGTCAGAAACCTCTTTTTTCATTTGTGGAATTTAAAATTCACAATTTTAAATTTTATTGATTTAAAATTCACATATGAGTTTGTATTGGTTTCTTAGGTGTATAATATATACATTTATATGTATTATGAAATAATTACCACCAAATGTTTAGTTACTACCCAATACCTCATACATACTTACAAATGTTTTCTTATTAGTGATAAGAACTCTATTCTCTATGTTAACTATAGTCACCATGCCGTACACTGCATCTCCAAAATTTATTTATCTTATAACTGGAAGTTTGCACCGTTTGATTTTTATCATTAACCTCACCATCCATCTCTAACAACAACCAATCCATTCTCTGTTTCTATGAGTTCAAGAAATTTCTCTTCTTTTAATGAAAGCAAATACAAATAACCTCACATTTTTTGAAACTTAGTGATATATTCCAATTTTGTATTACTATGACACTTTTAGGAAGCCTTTAACTCTAGTTCCAATAAAATTAAATGGACAGCAAGAGTGAAATATCTTTTTTGAAATTGCAATTACAAAATATAACCTTAGGACTGGGAGCACCTATACCTTAAAATTCTGGATTAAGTAGACTTGCATAGCACTATATTATGGTCCTTTCTTCCCTAGGGCTGTTATCTTCTTAGGGTTCCATTACCTTCCACACCCTCACATGTTGTGGTGTTCAGAATGTTGACTTTAACATGCAATTAAAACTTTATCAGGGTTCACACACATACACTCACACACCCACTCTGCATGCACAATCATTCACATTAATCATTTCTGGATGAGTAAATTTTACTGAAGAGATAAAAATAGAAAATTGGATCATATCTTATGTAGAAGGCAAGCAACCTTAAAATCTATATATAGTTCTTCCTCTTTTTCCATATTACTCTTTTATAACTCAGCTCCTACTTCTGGAGGTTCCATTCAGTAACACCACCCAGAGAGAAGCTATATCTATCCCACCCTCCCCCATCCTCCACCACCATCTCTCTCTCTTCCCACTCCTCCTTCTATCTTTCTGCTCCAATCCTCAGTCTCCTGGTTTTCCCAAGGAGCTCTAAATTCTTCTTCCTCCTGAACAGAACACCTTTTCTCTGACCTTTAATTCTGGTGATATTTGAGCTCCTTGAGGGACTTACCTTCTATCTCAAGCACTCTATATCAAAGCATTTTTCCAAATAAATGAATTCTGTTTGCTGGTGTGAAGGTAATAACATTTCACTTTTTTTTCTTTCTCTCTCTCCCTTCACTCTCTCTCTCTGTCTCACCTCTGCCCATATACACCCCATTTCATTTTGTTACATTCAGAGAAAGGAGACACAGTGCCTTTATGAGACATAGGCTAGGATCCGAAGTCAATCAGAAAACTTTTCATAAACCCAAAGGGTATACTTAAATTATGTACAAATTAATCAGTAAGCAAAGTTTTCCTTTCAAAAATTATTTTTAAAATGTGCTTTTCTTTAAGGAATAAAAGGTCTTTCCCTTCTGATTGGGTGAAATAAGTCAAGAGACCCCCAGAACTAGGTGAAACTGATATGATCTGGCTGTAATCACTTATTTTTCAATGATTACCACAAGTTCCATGAGTGGAAAAGTTAGAGGCTTACTAACTTTAAAAGTTATAAGCAAGCAAAAAACTCAATGAAAAGAACTCATAGACTAGCATACAATTACCACTTTATAGTATTTTAATTTCAAAATCTAAGATATAATATTTACTACAAATTTATTTTGAAGGGTAAATTGTTATAAAACCATAAAATCTAATATAAGTATAAGATTAACCATGTAAGGAGCAAGGAAAACTTAGACCATGAGAAAACAGGAACTGGTCAGGTCCCAAGGTACAGGAGGTTACTGAATGGACATCTTGCCCTCCTGCCTTGTGCAAGAACAAAGGATTGTAAAACAGATGCAACCTAACATGTTTGGTTTGTAAAGCTACCACTGTTGAGCCAACGCCCAACCCTGTTCCCGCCCACGGTCTTTGTAAGCGAATAGCTAACTGCCACGTCTGCTTCTGTATAACGCTTGCTTGCCCACCCATATACATAAGGACTTAGCTGTAAGCGCTCGGCGCGACTCTCGTCAGCAGCCCTTGCGGGTACCGTGTCTCTGGACACTTTGAGAGTCCGCCCCTGCGCAGGTTAAACTTGGCCAATAAAGTAACATCTTTGAAACCCTGAAAAGTCTCCGGCATCTGTTCTCACGGTTGCTGAATGCAACAAACCACATCAATGAGAAGTCTACTTTTCATACCACAAATATATACTCAAAGATCACCTATAGTATATACTTTGGGGGGAAACTATGAAACAGAACCACCGGGTTCTATTGCCTGTCACCAAAAAAAAACCCTTAACTCCCAATACCAGTCTTATGAAAAGGAAAGGAACTCTATTCAAAAGTTATACAGGATTAAAATAATGGTGGAATTTTTCTGTTAAATCCCACTCCCTTAAAAACAAAAGAAACACACACAGTCTTGTCTCCCCACTTTGTTAAATTAGGCTAGTTTCAAAATATGCCAAAGGGATAAAAAAAGTCCACAGCTTAACTTTCCCACAGCTCAGCTAGGCAGATGCCCATTTGACTTCTCCCACTCTTCTGTGCTTGGCTAGGCCCCTGCTCTTAATCCAAAACCTCATGGCCCCTCCTCACGGTGGGCCAGTGGGAGTCCCTCTACATCCTTTCAAACCATGAGGCCCAGTCAGCAGGACTGCCCTGTGCTAGAGTTTAAATCCTGGTGCAGATCTTCTGTAACCCTGTTTCCGACACCTCCCACAATCTGCAACACCTGCCAGTTCTCTTGCCTCTTCTGCCTTCCTCTGGCTGCCATTGTCCAGGCACGCTTGGCCCTGTGACATAGGAACCATCGTCAATCTGCTCCTGCGGGCACAGTAACTGGGGGACTGCCTCAGGGCTGCATCACTGGTTAGAGTCAGGCCCAACTCCCCCGTTATTAGCATTACTAAAACATTGGCCAAGTACTTTAGATATGCAAAGTGACTCTCCATGCCTCTTTTTGCAAGCCATTTCCATAGAGAATCTTCAAATTCCTGAGTGAAAGAGGGAACCAAGACAGAAGCAGAAACAAGAGCTAGAGGAAAACACAGCCCAGCTTTCTACTTCTTGATTGCAACAGAGTGTTTCCTGTTCTAGGGTTCCTTGCTCTATTTACCCCCTAGATAGCAATCTGATAATTTCCATTTCTCTAGCTTAAACTAACTTGGGCAAGCCTTGATTACCTGACTAGGACACCCTCATTCTCCTGCTCATAGTGCACTTTTTTTCAGGTCCGGTACCCAGAAGGAAGAAACCCCTAAATTTTACCTATACATGAAACCATTTTTCATGCCCTCAAATTTTATAACTAGAAATAAAGGCATACATTCCATTCATTTTCTATCTTAGAACTTGAAACAGTTGATGGCAAACAGCCAACCCTTAAAAACATGTTTTTGAATAAGTGAAATTGAATACATTCTTATCAAATTTACAGATAACCTCCTGGAGAGAATTCTGCTTGAAACAATGGAAAGTAAGATCTGAAGCTTAGCTAACTTCATAACTCAAAGAAAGAAAAGGAAACTCTCAGACAATTTTGTCATGTTACTTCCTCCACTGGATCTACAAACTGATTGAAATCTGCCCCTAACTTCTCTGACCTGCATCCCAATTCTAAGAAAAATACATCCTCACTATTATAAAACTCATAACTTCCACTTCTCCTCTGGATCTCTAACAAGTCCTTCCTTCTTCCTGAAGCTGTCCACTCCTTAATCAATCTTTAATTTTATCCTCTTTACTGGATCATTATCACCAGCATGCAAAGACTTCTCATAGGGAACTCAAGACTTGGAAAATTTTAGCTTAAGGTAAAAAGTTATGTCTAGCAAGTAATGTGTATGTTAAAGGTTTTCTTTCAGAAACTTCAGATAAGGCCCATCCTGGCTCCTGGGAAAAACAGTTGACTGACCTCTTGGGGCACTGGCGAGAGATTACTGCCTGGGGACAAGTTGGAGGTATTCGGGCCTTTTGTTCTAGGGCAGCAGACAACCACCGCCCCCTACCCTTGGGAACGGCTGACTGCCCAGGACAGGAATGTTGCAGCTTCTGAATCTCAAAGCCCTCATACACCTTGTTTGTCCTCCCCTACCTGCCCTATAAAAGATCTGGCCAGGAAAAAGAAGGAAAAATGGTCTGTTAAGGTATGAACCCGCCATCTTCTTGGATCACTGGCCATCTGAATAAAGCTCTCATAAAAGATTCAGTCGCTGTCATTACTTATTGGATTTGGTAGTGACAGGCAGCCCAAATACTGGTGTCTTTTCTGGTTACACTTCCTTTTATCTGAAACACACACATGTATTCACATGCATTAATATGACCTCATACCTTTTCTAGCTACTGACCTATTTCTCCATTCTCTTCATGGAAAACATTATAACATGTTCTATACTCTGCTTACTTTCTCACATAAATTGCATAAACTATTGTAATAGAGCTCCCAACCTCACTGTTTTCTGAAACTGTTCATCAAAATCACCAACAACCTCTATGTTGCTAAATCCAAAGGATGACATTTTATATTTAGTCCTTATTTACTCAGCTTCTTACAAGTAATTAATTTAGTTGATCAATCCCCCTTCAGATTCTGTGACAACACACCATTGGTATTTTCCCCACATCAGTGGCAACCCCAAGCCAGATCCTTTACTGGGCCATCTCATCTACCTGGCATCTAAATATGAGATTGCATTAGTACCAATTTCAGGGGCTCTTCCTTTATCAGTCTATGAAGAAAGGGATCTAATTTGTCTTGTTTAGTGCCTACTGACAATACCCATGAAAAAGCATTGAATAAATGAATGAATTAGCGCCGCTTCCCCTATACCTCCTTCTATCTGTTGCTTTTGGCATTAGTTTTGAGCACAACTGGTTCTGGGTACTACTTAAAAAAAGAAACAATGCTGGTTCTGTGCACTACATAAGAAAGAAACAATGATTTTTGGAATTATGTTTCTAGGGAATGTTCACTAGATTTTAGACAACGTGAAAAACAATTCCCTAAGCTCTGACATCCATATTTATGATGACGGCCATTAGGACTTTGGGGTGCCAGTCATCATTATCAAAAGTATCCAGAGCTGGAGTAGAGAAATGTATTGAGTGGTTATCTAGGAATAATTGAGACTTCCCCATGGCAAGTCCTGAAATGTTTAAAAGAAATTTTGAAAAAATGCTAGAATATTAGCAATCTTTATAGTAAAGAATAAAAATAGACAACACTGCTGATATTGTGACCAGTCCTACCTCTCTATTAGTGTGGCCTGAGAAATACAAGTGATGTGTCTGTCCTGTAGGTACTCCATTATCTGAACACATTTGAGAATCTCTGCCATGAAGTACTGCTCTGTTTGGTTTTTGGCCTACAGTACTCTCCAAAAGGTTGAGCTCTAGATAAAAATGAACTCTGATGAGACTAGAGGCATCTATGTACAGCCTACTATTTGTGGGAGAGCTAAGGACAGTAAAATAATAATCCCTAAAAAAGGTTATTTAAAAATGGATTAGCAGAGACATTGACATGAATGCTTCCTGAGCCATAAGGGTATAAAAAGACAGACCAAGTCCCATTCTCTTCTTCCTTGATTGACCTTAAGCTTCTCCTCATGACACTGTATGTACTCTAGATCCACGGTGTCCAAATTTTTAACACCAAGGACCAGTTTCATGGAAGACAATTTTTCCACTGACAGGGTTTGGGGGGGAGGGTGTTGACAGGAGAGACGTGGTTCTTCTTGCTACGCAAGTAAGAATTACATATCAGCAAATCTAGTAGTATGTAATCAGTTTATTAGTGGTCCATTCCCAGGGAAGAGAATAGGACTGGGTAGAGTAGGGGGTGAAAGGCAAAATTTCAGGGCAAAGCAGGGTGAGAAAAGCTAGAGCGGCTGAAGACCAGGGTGGCAAGCCCCTGGGCAGCCTGAGGCCGGGCGGCCAGAGGCTCTGTGGCCAATAGCACCCTGAGCCCCCGAGACAGAGAGAGAGAGAGAGAGAGAGAGAGAGAGAGAGAGAGAGAGAGAGTCCTTTGTTCTCAGGACTTACATAGTTGGTGGGATAGGAGGGAAAAAAGTTACATATTGATTAATGGGTAAATGTGGCGCCAGCTTTCCTGGGGGAATGTGACTACCCAAACTTAGGGATGTGTCGGGGTCTGTTAGCCCAAATCCTTATCTTGCTCCAGACTTCATTTGGTCATCTTGTTGTAAATCAAATACATGACAGGAGGCAGTTAATTAAAATTGGGGCACTTTCCAAAGTTATTTATGGGCTCTTTCTTTGCGCACCAGGGACCCTCTCCCACATTCAGGCCTTGGGATGAAAGCACAGTTTCAAGGCTTTCTTTCCCAGATAGTGGAAATGTTACATAGAATTTCAAGGACTTCACTTCTTTCTTGCCAATATAGTGTTTCTTGTGATGTTGCAATGCCTGGCAATATTATCAGACCAGGCTTAGGACTACTGAGTTAACATGTAAGACATGTCTCCTTCCTCCTCCCTGCTTCGGTTTACTATTTATTGTACCTAATTGGTAAAGGGTGTTTCCTGGCAACCAGGGTGCTAAATGTTGGCCACTGACAGTATTGCAGTCTCAGAGTTCTTCCTATGCTGTCTCCTGCCTTAAGGGGACAGGAGGTGGAGCTCAGGCATTTCCTAACAAACCACAAACAGGCATGGGTCCCAGCGCAGGAGTTGGGGATGCCTGCTCTAGATGACCTGTGCACATATGTGTTCATGTTGTTGAGCTAGAAAACTCTATCTTTGAGACACTAATGTATTTATGAGCCAATATAAGACCTTGCATAATTCAATTCTCTCATTTTCCTTGAAACTAAATTAGCTCTAAAAACCTATCATACCTTTAACAATAATAAATATTTTGACACCAAATGTGTGCTTGCACAGTTGTTGGTGCTGTTTAAAAGAACCTGAAAACTTAAAAGTGAACTGTTTACATTCTAGTTAGTATTTTTACAAATGAAAAAGTATAACTCCATACCTCTAACGTATTTTAAGACGCAGAAAGATTGATTACCAAAGGTACTTGACTTTTCAGAACAGAGTTTAAAAGGATACTTGAATATTTGAGTTCAAAATGCCAAAATTGACCTCTCTATTGACAATGTCTATATTTTAACAGCCTACCACCCACCACTATCTTTACCTCTCTCAACTCACAAGGTAAAAAGGGAGTGGGAAAAATAGAAAATAGATATTGGGAAGGACTAGTGGAAGACTGGATACAGTCCCTAAAAGTAGTGTATTTTTAACATTCAAGGGGGCAATGAAAGAAATGAAAGTGAAAGAAGAGGGGAAAAAAGAAAGACTATAAGGAAAGAAGAAAATCAACAAGAAAGATGAAGAGAAAACATGCAGGTAGAAAAAGAAAGGAGGGTGGAATGTTGGGGAGAGTAATGAGAGCAGACCAAGAAAAGGAAGGAAAGGGAGATAAAGAAACAGATGACACCTCAGAACCCCTAATGTCAAACATCAGCAAGAATAAAAGTATAGAATTCCATTTGTGTCTGTGTGGGTCCAAGGGCAGTGAGAAATGTGAGCTAGTAAAGTTATATTTACCACCAGCTTATTTTGGAACTCACACTCTATCATGTATATTTCAGTTAATGATGTTAATCATCAACATGAAGAGAAAAAATAAACCATTGCACATTTCCAGGAAACCATTCTGACCAAAGCACCTTGAAAAAGAATAGCTTTCCTCAGCGACCATAAATTTAAAATGAAGAAAATTAGTTTTTATTACATTATTTGGCATACAACTCTCAAAACTTGGTCTGCTGTCTGAAGAAAGCCACTTGTCTGCAGTAAAAGAACAACGACATGTAGGTGGTCAACATTTTTCATTAATTTAAATGTATGCCAATTAAAGTACAGTACATAGTTTTCAGAACATGCCCTTCCAACAATTTTTAGTGTTTCAAACAACTTCCGTTTGTTTGAAAATGGATAGTGATAATAGAGCAATAGTTCTTCACTCTGCGTGTTTATTTCCTTATTTTAATATACCTCCATGGCAGAGGGCAGTTAGGGTGTCAGTCGTTTACTCCCACACCATGTTGATTAAATTTAAACCTTAATCTGTGAAGTGCAAGTCTGTTGTTTTACTCAAAAAGCAATACAGAAAGTTAGTAAAATTGTCTCCAAATTCTTTGTGACAAATAGTAAAATAGAATATATTCCACTAAAATGGGTAAAACAAGTCATCAGTAAGTTTTGTCATGTAGTGAAATATCAATCACAAATCAGTGTTGGAAGATACTTTAACAGTAAATTAATTCTCCAAAATCAAGACAGACAGAGAATTGTTTGTATAAGATTTCTCCAGGGAAGATGATCTGTCCACCATTGTAATTTAGAAAATTCTATTAGATTCTTGATCAGAAAACCAAAGTTCAAGTTCTGATTCATTTCAATCATTTTTTGTTACAATTACAATAAAATCCATTCTGCCATGGCTTATAAGACCTCTTTTTATTTAGACCCTACACTCTTCCCTCATTTGCTATTGTATGAACACTTATTCCTTTTTCTGTCCCATTAGCCCACCATGGGCCTTTGTGACAATTATTAAGACTGCCCAGAGCTCTTTTCTTCCAACACAGTAGAGGCCTCTACTCAACAAGCAAGCCCCAGCTCAAATACTTCTTTCACTGGTTGCCTTCCTGACCTCCCGCATAATATATCTCCACAACCTCATTCACACCAAATCTCATTACCTTGTTGAATTCTCTTTAACTGCCTACCACTATCTAAATACATTTTATTCATTTATTTAGTTTCCTTGTTTATCTTCAGTCTCCCCCAGTAGAATGTGAAATCCATGAGGCAATGATGTCTAGTCTCAAAATCTATAACAATGTTTGGTCCACAATAAGTGCTGAGGAAATATTGATTTGATGATCAAATGAATGAAAAAAATAACCACAATCAATCATAATTAAACACTGAACAATAATTATCTATTATCATTGTAAAATAATAATGTACATGGAATTGATTTTAAATAGAGAATAAATGAAAATTTTAAACATAATTGAAATAAAAAGTTAAAGTTAAAATCGCTCCTTCCCATACTTTACACCAGTTCTCTCCTTACTGTTGGCCATTCTTTAATGTTTTCTCTTTTTGGTGTTCCTTTTGATTACCTTCTTAAATCTAAATAGTATTCTTATTACTGTATTCATTGATTTTTTAAAAACTTCTCGCAATATCTATTGATTCTCTGCTACAAAGGATTTGAAATCTCTTACAATACTTCCTTGTCCCTACCATTTGTTTTACATATGTTTGTAAATATTTTCCTATTGATCACGCTTATAACTATACATACTATATAAAAACCTTAATTTTGTGTTGTTTTAACTTCAAAAATAACTCCTAATTGTATTATGTAATATGATGAAAGTATGAGGGGGGACCTCTTAAAAAAAGGAATTGTCTTCTGGCATGCCCCTAGTAGTACAGGCTTCCCCCACTTGGGGAGTGTTCTAGGAACCCAGCTGTGGCAGTGCACCAGCTGGTGTTGTTGAGAGAAGTTACATTTGGTTTCAGTGAATTTTTTTTGAAGACTCTTGCAACACATTTGCCATTTCGTTATAGATGATTTATGAGCACACCTGTGCAGCCAAAAACAGCGTGACTCCTGTGTGCTGTCCTCTCTATTCACCCAATCTCGCTGCGAGCGACTTTTGTTTTGTTTGTTTCCCCAAATGAAAAATGTCCTCAAAGGGAAATATTTTGCTGACATGGAAGAGGTGAAACCAAAAACAGCAGAACCTAAAAGGCATCAAAATCTATGTGTTCAAAAACTCTTTTGAGCAGTGGGAAAAAGCTTGATAGGTGTATTACATTGAATGGAGAGTACTTTGAAGGTGACTGAAGTTGAAACATGTAAGAATAAATACATAATTTTTTATAAATAAATTCTGGGATTTTTTTGAGTCTCCCCTCATATACATATAAGAAATATATATACTTCTTTCCATGTATATCTACTCCTCCCTGGCACTTCCAAAATACTGTCAGCTATAATGTTTTTAATAATATTGAGTTTTCTAACATTTGCATTCTGTAATATAGTCATAACTTTTTGTACTCTTTGATCATAGGTTAATTTGGGAAATCAAAAGTAAATAAACCACATTAAGAATATTATGATAGGAACTGCATTATTCACTGCAACCCTATACAATATAATTGAGTCTGAGAAAAGGATGCACATGTACTATTTCATGAAAACGGTTCCACTTGAAAGGGAATGTTCCACATGAAAAGCTCAAATGGATTATTTCTAGTTCCATTCCATCAATCATGCCTTACTTTGATTTTTCTCATATTTGAACATGGGCTTTTTTTTGTTTGGCTTTCATTTTCCTTGACTGAAAAAAAATGACTTCCTTTAAATAACTAAGATATTCCAAAACATTATGGATACTATTTGTGGAAAGCTTTGGTAGGTACAGACTTGACTACAACTGTCAACACAACATTTTTTTTTTCATTGCAATCCTACTGCTTTTTGTATTCCATATTTATTTGTTTCTGATTCCTTCTTTGTTTGGAGAGTATTTCCACAAGGAAGTTTTTTGAGATAAGAAATATGAGATTAAATTTTGGATGCATGCATGTCTGAAAAAAACTTTTCTGCTTTCACACTTGATTGATAATTGCCTTAACTTTAGATGTTTTTGATTCAAAATCATTTTCTGTCATAACTTTGAGGGAATCCACTGTCTTCAAAGAGCCAAAGGATAAGTCCACAGCCTGAAGGAATGTCTGCAGCAGCTCTACTCTCCTGCCTTTGTAGGGAACCTGGCTCCGTTGCTGTGTTTGCTTCTCATGGAACATGTTAGGTTCTCTCTTTATCCTCGTGTTCTAAAATTGTATGAAGGTGTGCTTGGGGTGTATTTCATTGTAGTTGCCATTTTTCTTTTCCTCCCGTTCAACACTTCGTGGTCTCTTTCATTAAATTCCATAAACTCATCTTTCTTTGGCACTGGGAATTTTTTTGCTACTTCTTTGATCTTATTTATTGCTTTCATTTTGTAATTTTTCATTCCCAATATATTATTTTAACCTTCTGTCTTCTAGATTAATCTCCTAGAGCCCTCAATATTTTCTCTTATTTTCTGCCTTTTTATATATGTTATTAATCTTAAACAAATTGTCTGATATTTCTTCAGCAAACTGGATTTATTTCAGGATCATAAAAGAACTGCAATTCAGCATATGCAGTCTAATAGCAAACCGCATGCAAATCCAGAGAAACAAAGGAGTGGAAACTAAGGAGTGGAGCACTGTGGGAAATAAAGAGTTCCAGAACGGAGTGACTGTTCATTGGCTGATCTATGACAGTCTCCCATCCGCTGAGCTGCTACTGGGCAGGGAAGAATCTTCCTTCTGCTGTGGTAGTAAAAGGTATCACTTCCTGCTGCCGATTCAAGGTACTCTTTTCTGTTGGGATAAATAGTGTGTGTTGAGTGACACATTAATAAGAATTCTCTCTTCCAGCCTCCTGACTCCATTTTCAATGAGAGCCCTTTTACTTATTTTCATATTGCTCCTATTTTGATTAAGATCATTTCCCAAAAGGATTGCTTATCAACAGTCAGATTTTTCCTGATTCAGTGGTCTTTTGTCCCTTGATACTGGGAAGAACTTTTCCTGGTGTGATGTCCTATGTCAGAGAGAAAGTGCACAGATTTGAAATCTACTGCAGTCACATATGAGTCACAAGAAGGGTTAGGAGGGAGATTTCTCAGGCATTTCTCACTTAAATCTGTATCTTAAGATAGTGAATATGGAGAAAGTACACTCAGAACTGAAAGAATTAAGTTCTTTAAGAAGACACAATGCAGGATAAAATATAAAGCAATTAAAAATTTTACAATCTCAAAAGAAACTGTTTGAAGTAAAATGTCTTACGAATAATGCAACTTATAGTTTGCAAATTCAGAGAATGAATCCAGAGTTATGTAATAGTCTGGATGAAAAACAGACTCCTGTGAGTTTTAAACCTCCTAACTGCCTGGTCTGAGCATCATGGGAAAGCTGTCTCATCAGGTGTCATCTGCTTCAGTTTCAGAAAATCTTCACCTTTAGGTCATTAGATGGTGTGCAGGTCCACTCAGTTGCTCTCTTTACATGTCCTTTATGAATCCCGGAGTCTGCTTCCTGGAATTTGGCAGCACCAGAGTTGGTTAGCAGCACCCAAGAAAGGCCTTTTTAGTGAAGCTGAAGAGAGTCTTGCTAGAGGTGACTTTTTTAGTAGACAAAATGTCCAGGTGGCAAAGTGTGTTGCTTAAGGTCATCTCCATGCAGCACACTGTGTAGAGATTCCTGTACCAGAGCATGGTTAATGTTGGTAGAAGCAGTTAGGCCTTTAAAACCTGAAGTACACTTACTCTTATCAGCTGCAGACCAAAAGAGGCAGGGGCCAGGGGCATTGGCTACTCTGTGACTTTGTCAAAGGGTGAGAGTTCATAAGTTCCAAAGAGGGCGGATCTGAGATTTAGAAGGACCAATGGCAATGGTTTTGGCGAAGGTACTTGGAGGGATTTTACAAATGCTATTTGCAAATGCCTATTGAGTCTTAATGCCATTATTAGTGCATTGAACTAAATGTGTAAGGACTGGGGGTGGTAAGTGCAGTGAAAGTGTTGTAGAATTGACCAAACAGCACAGGCTCGTTGAAACACCTGACTGGTAGAAAGAGTTTCCGGATCACCATGAAGCTCGAGACAGGTTCCCCTGGGAGGAACACTCTTCTGCAAAAGGACTTTAACCACAGAAAAGGCAGCAGCCTGTCTACACCAGAAATTTTCATTCCAGTAAGAAAACATATAGACCATGACCAAAACATATTAGATATCCCTGAGACAGGGAAGCTATATGAAATCCACTTGTCAAACCTCAGATGGTCCATTAGGCAATTTTAAAATGTCTGGAAGTAGTGTGAAGAGGCTTTGGACAAGTGAAGTAGGTTATTTATTTTCATGGTCTTATTATTATTTCCCCACCAATATTAATTCATGAATACTATCCCTTTGTCAGAGGACCAACTGGTGAATGCGTGTATAGCATTAAGAGTGAGAGTTTTAGAGTCTTTGATGGGACTGGGTTCTTATTTGGCCCAAACCAGACCTTTCTTTATTAAACCAACAATTGTTGGATTTCTAATTTTGTTTTTCCTTTCCTGAGGCCAATTTTTGGCTTCTCTAGCCACTTTTTCTAAGTTACCACATGGGAAAATATCCCTTAGTATGACAGAGGTTTAACTGCTGTTGGTTTCTTTAAGGGCAGCATTCCTTGTGGAAATATTAGCACGTTGATGATTCCCTTTACTTTCTAGCAATCCATGTTTAGAATGCACTGGGATTTTAATAACAGTAGAAACATCAGGTAAAAAGTATAGCACCTAATCATTTCTGAAAACACTGGCCTTTTAAAATTTTATCTCTACTGGAAGTTAGGAAGCCATGTTGCTTCCACACATTCCAAAACCATGAACTACTCAAAAAGCACATCTACTATTCATATAAATATTGACAGTTTTACCCTTAGCTAGGGTGAAGGCCTGTGTGCGCATGTATAATTCAGCTTGTTGGGCTATAGTAGCCAAAGGCAAAAGTGGCACTTTAATTACATCAAAAGGTGTTGATATTAAATAATATCAATGTTTGCACTATATTTGCCATTGTCACCTTTTAAATACAAACCATCAGTGAACCATGAGAAGTTGGCATTACTCAAAAGAATTTCCTTCAGATCATCACAAGGGATCAAAAGGTGATATGTCAGTGTTAAGCCGTCAGAAGGGGATTCATCAGTAATCAAGGAGAGAAAAGCAGCAGGGTTAAGGTTATTATGACATGATTGAGTTATGTGAGGAAGAGTTAACAAAATAACTTCATAGGAGGAAAAACAGCTGACTGAAAAATGTTGAATGTGATGAGAATTCAAAAGGGCTTTTACTGTGTAGGGTACAGACGTGGTTAAAGGAGATCCCACAATGATCTCCTCAGTGGCTTCAACCAAAAAGGCAGTAACAGTAATAATTCCAAGGCAAGGGAGATATTCCCAGGCCACAGAGTTCATTTGTTGGCTATAATACAAAGGTTTGATGGTGGTCCTCCAAGTTTTGGTTAAGTTCTCCAAGGGCATTCCCTTCCTTCTTGGTTACAAAAAGGAAGAAGAAAATCTGATTGGGGTACCGAAGGCATGTGGGCTCATTAAGCTCTCTTTTAAGGCTTCAAAGCAGGGGTGTCCAACCCACAGTCCCTGGCCTAGGATGGCTATGAATGAGGCCCAACACAAAATCATAAATTTACTTAAAACCTTACTTAGTTTTATTACTAAGTTTTATTAGTTAGATATGTACATTTTCTATATTAGTGATCATAAACCTGGGACCTGCTCAACGACTTTAAAAGATTACCGAAAGGGCCACTGCATAATTAGGGTTATTATATGAAGACTCTTTTGCTTATCTCTGGTGGTGTTTATCATGAAAACTATGCATGGATTTTTTTTTTGCTCACCAGTTTTAATTAGTGTTTGTGTATTTAATGTATGACCCAAGACGACTCTTCTTCTTCCAGTGTGGCCCAGAGATGCCAAAAGTTTGGACACCCCTACTTTAAAGGCTATGTCCTTGAAAGGGGGTCGGGGTGGGCCTCAAAGTATTCAGATATCTGGGACTCCATTTTTCAAAGGCTTTTTGTCTAGAGCAAAAGCTTAAATATCCTCACGAAAAAAATACCAGAATAGTTTCACTAGGAATAGTTTGAATTCAAAAAGTCAAGCTGAAGGTGTAACAGTACAGTCCTGGTAGGAGCAGTCCAGTCCTAAAAGGAACCAGTCAAAGGCTGAACAGCACCGTTCCGGTGGACTACCCGGGTTCCAAAAGGAATCAGACCAAAGACCAGTACAGTTCCAGTGGATCTGCCTGACTTCAAGAGTCAGGATGAAGTGCTGAGTACTCACAGACAAAACAAGGCCTCAACCAGAAATGCCTTAAGTTAGATCCCAAATAGAGCCTGGAGAGCTTTAACACAAAGCAGAAGCTCAGATCCAGGAGAAAAACTTGCCCTCAGATTCCAGGGCTGAGGAGGACTCAGTGAGCTCAGTGGGTTATGTGCACTTGTTTATTCATCACCCTTAGAGTTGTTCTGGGGTCTTCTCTGGATTCCCAAATAAGACAACCAAATAATGTTGACCTTAAACAAATAGATAACTAGATATTTCCAAAGAAAAATTGTTTTATTTGGGAAAAGCAAAGAACTGCAATTCAGGACAAGTGGTCTAAAGGCTGGTGAACCACATGCAAGTACAGAGATACAAGAAGATAAATGCTTTTTTGTAAACAGAGTCCTTTGGAGGAAACTGAAAGTTCACAGTACAGTGACTTTTCATTGGCTGAGCTATGGCTGTCTTCCTTTGGCTGGGCTGTTACTAGATAAGAAGGAATCTTTTCTTCTGCTGAGGTAGGAAAGTAGTATCACTTTCATTCACAGATGCAAGGTATCATCTCTTCCTGTTGGAGTAAGTGGTGTACATTGAGTGACAGGTGTATAAGAATTCTCCTGGCCTCCTGACAAAATGAGATTTTGGGTTATTAATTTTTACAATGTTCTTGTGATTTTTCTCAACTTTTTCTTCTAGACAGTTTAATATTTTAATTATGTATATGTATTTGAATTTTTAGGAGCTCCTTATTGAGCTTTGAAAGTTTGCTTTCACTGCACCTGGTTTATTGTTCTTGCTTTATAATAGATATGCTCTCTTCATAAATCTTTTGAAGATGATTATTATAATTCTTATAAATTTATAAAGACATAAACCAGAGAGTTTTGATGGTAGAAGCTGTGTAAATGTGACGTGAAAAAGAGTAATTTTTATGCTTTGTCTACCATAATAAGTGGAAAACCACCATGTGGCACACATTTACGAATAATATTTACTGGTGAAATTTATATCCATAGTAATTTTTACACAGAAAGAACTATGTTACAGAGGTAGGGATATTACTAGACAGCCTTGTGCTGTTCCAGAACAGTCTATTGCTCACCAACTAGAGGCATAACTCTGGAAACAGGAGTCTGGTGAAAGGAAAGAGGTTTTTTACTTAAAGGTTATATAGTTTTGGAATGGTGGCAGGTGTCTGCCTCAGGGCCCCTCTCCCTTTAAAATACCCAAAGACAAACAGCTATGCCACCCTCTGCTAGTTCAAGGATGAAATCCTTTTTCTCAGTCCTAAAAGTACCATCCTTTATGAAATACAGATAACTGCAGCACGATTATCCAGGGGGCTTGGCAGTTTCCCAGTCACATTTCAGCTAGTGCTGCTGCTTTCTGTGCAGGATGGGTATGGGGGCTTGGATCCCGGCCACATGGTCACTGGGGAACTAGCCAGTCTCTGGAATTCAGGCTTCCTGATGACCAGGCTAGCCAAGGGAAGGGAAAGAGAGCGCATGTCTGGGCATGTGGTGTTTTAAAGACTCAGCCCAAAAATCGCTGCATGAGGGAATATGGCTTTTTAATCAAAGCATGCTAACATCTGCCATGTTTGCCTTTTCCTCTCTTCTGGCTGCCATTTGGTGCAAGCAGGCAGAAGTCTTAAACTCCACTTGCTGTACAAGCTCCCTTCTGCTGAGTCACGAGCTGCTTAGCTGCCTTGGGGAATCTCTATTCTTTGGTAGCCCCTCCCTGCAATTCTGCCTTGGGGTTTTCTCTCCACCCGCTGCCTTCTCCCAGAGACCTAGCCTGACCCCTCTGTTAAGAGATGGCATGTAAAAGTGTTGAAAATCTAATGGATATTTTATTTTTATCACTCTGAGCTTTGATTCTTTGATTTTTAAATGAGGAGGAAGGACTAACTATGGATTTGTCATATGCGTACTTTTTAGCTGAAGAGCCTGTGTGGGTTCTTCCTCCAAAGTAGCATTGCTTGAGTAGCATTGCTCCAGGGTGTCCAGGAAGTAGCATTGCTTGCTAGGACCAAAAAGCGGGGCTCTGTAATAAATCTAATCATAACCAGGCTGGTCATGGTGGGTAGTCATGGTCCCGGCATATAACTTCTTTAGTAAAAGGCCTATTTTTGCCTTAAGCAAGCCCTATCCATTTTTCTTGGGCATCTAGATTAATATACCTTTCAAATGTCAGAGTAATCTTCTTTTTCAGACCCCTGGGAGATGTAAACACCCTCAAGGGAGCTCATAGTCTTGCTGACTATCCTGTAATTTAATCATAGAGATTTCTGCGACTTGCTTTCTTTTATCTTTATATAATCGTTCTCCTTTTTCCTCCTTAATTCCAAATACATATTAGAAAGAGAGAGAAAAAGAAGAAAATGTTACCCTTTGCTACAGCATGGATGGACCTGGAGAACATTATGCTACGTGAAATAAGGCTGTCAGAGAAAGGCAAACACCATATGGTCTCACTCATATGTGCACTCTAATGAACAAACTGAACAAGCAAAACAGGGACAGACTCATAGATAGAACACAGGCTGATAGCTCGGGTCGAGGGGGGTATGAGGGTGAGGAGGGATCTAGCAAAAAAGAAAAAGACATGGACATGGACAATAATGTGGTGATTGTGGGAGGGGGGTGGAGGTGAAAGATGGTATAAGGGGGATAAATGGTAGTAGAAACAATACAATTAAAAAACCCATTAAAACACTTAAAAATGAAAAGAAACTGCAAAACTCTGATTCCTGGGAGAATTTGAGATCTTGCTGTAACAGGGTGCAGTCAAGGAGGGTCCCCAAATGGGGATTTCTAATGAGGTCCAGAACTCAGGGTGTCCAGGAAATATTAGAAAAATATATATATATAAGATGTCCTCATCCCCACAAGTCTGAGCTGGGGAATGGGACACATGGAGCAGGGCCATTGAGAGCTGTTTTGAATAGCAACAGCTTTGGAGCTAACCTCTGGCATGGTCATTCAACATATCTATAATCTTTAACTGGTTTCATAGACATATTAAATAGTTGTGGCTATGCTTTGAGGCAGGGGGATGGAAGTGACTTCCACCCAAGATGTAACTGGGAGGCAACTCCCCCTAGTTACAGCGCCTGCATGAGAGCTTGGAGAATATTGGCTCCACACCATGGGGCCATGCCTGCCCGGACTTTTTATGGCAACACAGTAAATCTGGAAGAATACGGGAATGCTGGCAGGTGTAACTGATTGTGGGAGGAGTCGGAAATGGTGATGCAGAGGAAGATTGGTGCTAGGATTTAAACTCAGGCCCAGCAGTCATGCTGGGGCTTTTTGGGACCATGCAGCTCTGGGGAAAGTTGGGGCTGTGCAGCTTTAGGGTGCGCCCTTTTTGCCACGTGGCTTAGGGAGCAGGAGAGACTTTGCCTGGAAGAAAAGGGGTGAAAAGATTCTTGTTGGTGGGCCATGAGAAGGTGCCACATGGTTTTGGATCAACTGGAGATTGTAACAGAAACACAGCAGATGGTGCTGGAACCAACAGCCTTCCTGAACCATGGACTTCCACTTATTTTCCTGAGATACGGTACCCCGGACTGGGTAAAGGGGAGAAGGAAGGACTGTGCATTTGTGAGTATTCTAAAGGACTTTAGTATTTTTAATGAAGATATTAAGTCATTACTCAAAATCTGTACAACTTTTTAAATAAATAATCCCTTCCTTTTCACCAATCTCTGGCTTTGAGAGATGTCTTTCAAAGACATCTTTGTCTGGTGGCAGGCAAGGAGAACATAGTACGGGGGGGGGGACCCCCGGAGCACAAGGGTGGGGTCCATACGGTAACAGTATATCATTCACCACCCCCCAGGTCTGTTCTATAACATTGCTCCCCAATATGTTGTCAATTTGGCTCCAATAAATGCTTTAAAAAATTCTCTACAGGTTTGGATGTTCTCATATTGACAAGAATAATCCTCCTCAGCTCAGTGTCCTGCCTCCTAGGCCCACTGGAGTGGCAACGTAACTTCCACAGCTCTGTGGATAAGGCAGCTCCGCTCCTTTGGCTTTGTGTGTGACAACCTTTCCTGTGAGTTGAGGGTGTGACCCGGCCCGTGTGGCTCAGCAGGAGCCCTGTGCTCTTGACCCAGGAACAAACAGCCCTGCCTCTGGGCCTGTGGTGGGAGTGGCACCCTGTGATCTCTGCAGTGCCTTTGGAGTCATTCTTCCCTTCACTTGAAGAATAGCACCCATTCACAGCTGAATAGCTCTGTGGTCTGGACCTGTAGAAGCCTAGAAGTCCAACAGCCTTTCTTCATTCCACCCCTCTTCTCTGCTTAAGTTCAAACGGGCAGTGCCTCTGCTGGTATATTCCCATGCCTGATCCTGGCTTCTGCTGGGATGACCGAGTAACTCCATGAGCTGCACTCATGATCTCTTTATCAACTGATTAGTGTTCTCTTCAGAACATGCTTTATCTGTTTTTATAATGTGGAAAGGTGGAAAATTTCCCAAACCTTAATGTTGTGCTTCCTTTTCATTTAACAATTCTTTCTTTGATTCATATTTCTCCTCTCAAATTTTATGGTAAATCAGTAAGGAGGACCCAAGCCACATTGAAACCAGAGGGCAACTGAGTTCAGGGCTTACGCTGCCTGTCATCACTCAGCCAAAAAGCAGAGACAGAGACTGGATTATAATTTTGCTTTCATTAATATCAGAGGTCAGCAATCTTAGATGGTGGCGGGTAAGAGCTCACATTCCCTCGAGCTTTCAGAAATGTCAGGGTTTTGGAGGGGGAAACTCTGAAATGGAATGCAGATGTGCTCTTTCTCTCTACCCTGGCCCCAGCCAATCAAGAGACCATGACCCCAATTCCTTTAACTACCCTGATGAATGGTTTTTTCCCTAATAACCCATCTGGGGTAAGAGGAGGGGAGCCTCTCAGCTTCTTCCCAAGCTCTCTCCCTTTAGTGTTATTTCTCCATTTGCATTAGCAATCCTCTCTGGTTGGGGAGGAGAGGCTCTCAAGTTTCCTCAGTGGCAGCGACCAGAGGGGAATGGGGGGGGGGGATAATGGGGGAAAGAAGGGGAAGGGACTAGTCAAGGAACATGTATGAAGGACCCACGGACATGGACAAGGGTGTGGGGATTGACTTTGGGAAAGAGGGGGGGGCTGGGCGGAGAAGGGCAAAGGGGGAAAATTTGGGACAAATGTAATAGAATAACAATAAAAAAATTAAAATATGTATATTTATATTTTAAAAAGTGTCCTTAGTTAGGGGAGATGAGATCTTGCAATTTACCAGCTGGCTGTAGTTGCTCAAACTGTTTGGCCCTATTTAATTATTTTCTCAGTTTTCCCATTCCACTTGCCCATCAATTTTCTTAGCTTCTTACTATCCTGTGGCAACACCTTCAAGACTTTGCTTAGAAATGTACTCTGCTTATATCGCGTTTCATCATTCACAAGTCGTACCTTCCACAAAGCAGTCGAATACAATTTAGCCAAGTTCTTTGCCACTTTTAAAAAAGGATTGCCTTTCCTCCAGTTTCCAATAACCTTTTCCTCATTCCTCTCTGAGACTTTATTGTTACCAGATGCCAATGTAACAAACATCCAAACACATAACAATTTTAATGAGTTTATTTGCGCCAAAACAACCATTGCTGGGAAGCAAAACCTCAATGGATTGAAAAAATACTCTGGAAAATGGCAGCTTTGCACCTCATTTTATACATCACAATCAAAAGAGAAGATGTAAGTGTGTTACATGAAATCCATTTGTGATAGACTAGGAAGACAGGCAGGAGATAGAAAACGGTGCAGCGTGGGGGGACCTCTGAGATAGGATAAAAAGGTAAAATGATAGACACGAACTTCCTTTACATAGGTGCATACAGGATAGTTAACAGTCAACAGTTAACATGGTAACAGCAACAGTGAGGGGATTTGTGGTCTCTGGTGGTGGTTCTGACCCAGGAGTTTGGAAAATGGAAGTCACCTTGACATTCCTAAAGTATGTTATATCATAGATGCAAAAAGACAATAAACAGGCTCAATTAAGGTACAGGTTGACTTTTTTTTAGGTAAGATTCTAGCCTAGGACAAGGATTGCTTGCCATGACCTGCTTTTCGTTAGAAATTTTTAAATTTCATTCAATCTGATTTGATTACTTTAGGTCTCTGAGTTTGTAAGGCTGTCAAGCAGGCCACCCCTAAGCTTGTCTGGTTTGGTGTGTGGCTCCTTTTGGTACACACAGACTAAAGGGGTCTGTTTGTCTGCAGCCATCAAAGCCCTATCAAATACAAATAGGAACTTGCAGCCAAGAAAGTAATGGTTTATTAATTGAGGAGATGGCACTAAGCCCAAAGTTACAGTTAAATAAGTGTGCAAAGACCTGGCTCCCTGATGGCTTCTAGCAGATGGGTTATTAGGGGAAAAATCATTCATCAGGGTAGCTAAAGGAATTGGGGTCATGGTCTCTTGATTGGCTGGGGCCAGGGTAGAGAGTGGTTAATCACTGTGTCAGGAACGATGTCAGCCAGGCCATCGTTCTGTCTGTTTCCTGAGGGGGCTGTCCATGGGGTCTGCTGCTTTCATGGGCCTAGGGCTGAAACACAAACAAAAGTCAAAAGAAACTATGTTTCTGTGGTCAACAGACCTGAGGCTTTGTTCTTAAAATACTTTGATGCTAACCAGAATCTGATGTCCTAAGAGCTTAATGATTAAGAAACGGAGCTGGACAAACAGAAAAGAGAACCATAGTAAAGAAATGGAGTTTCTGCACAGTTAAATCACCAGAATGATCTTTAAAGTCCACATTTCTACAGTCACTTTACATAAATCTCATATTTTTCTAATACATGCATCAAAATACTTCTAATCTTTCTGTGACCTAATTTCAAAAATACTTCCACATTTTTATATATTTGTTTAAGAACCACTCCACTTTTAGTACCAAAATAGGTCTTAGTTAGCCATAACAAATTACAATAGAAAGGGAAATTTAAACAACAGAAACTTACATTTTTCACAGTCCTGAAGGCCGGAAGTCCAAGATTTAGATGCTCACTGATTCCATTCCTGGGGAGAACTCTCTGACTCACAGACAACTACCTTTTTGCTTTGCCCTCACTTAGGAGAGAGAAACAGAGAGAGGGGACTCTCTGGCTATGTCTCTTCTTATAAGGATACTGATTCCATCTAATCAGGGCCCCATCCTTCTGGCCTCATTTAACCTTAATTGTTTCCTCACTCCGAATACAGTCACACTGTGGATTAAGGCTTCAACATAGGAATTTTGATACAAATATTAAATCCATAGAAGGCATGCACAGGTCTACCAAATAGGCCGCCAAAATCAGTATTTGCTCTTTGTTCATTTCATACTGATATAGTCACAGCCTGCATTTAGTAAATACTAGGTATTTAAAACAACACAAAAGAGAGTAAGTTAGAGTCCTTCTTCAAAAACAGATCAGAGAAGGAAACAATAAATACGATAAAAAGACAGTATTTTTTTTCCTTAAGAAAAGTGGAGCTAGTGTATCATGAGGCATGAAAAATTCAGTAGACAGGATTAGGACAGGGTTTGTGGACAAGATCATGGTTAAATAAGGATTGAGATTTCAGAAGGAAGAATTTCAGGGAAAGGCTCAAAATGAGGAAGGTGTAGACATAGTCAGAAAACAGCAAGTAATCCAATATTGCTAAGATATTGGATGCATAAGAATGGGAGTGAGCAATAAGTATAGTGTTGGGAACTGCTCTGCCTGGTTTCAGAAGCTGTAATCTCCCATGGCTAAGGCTGAGTAAAGGACCCTGGGACCATAAGTCACTTAGGAGGCAAAGCTTATCTTCCTTGTAGGGGCACCACCTCTGCCGCCTTTCTCTTCACCCTGCTTAGCCCTGGGCAGATGACTGGTTAGCCAATGACGGGTAAGATTCCTCAAAAGAGGGGCAACCTAAGACAGACATGGTCGCAAGGGGCCCTCAGGGAAGGACTTGGGGGGCTATAGAAAAAGGGGGTGATGGACCCTTGCCCCTTGGCTTTGACATAGCTTGAGTCCTCATTCTGTCTGTAAGAAGCCACCTAATCTCTTGGCTGCCTTACTTCCCCTGCCTGACTTAAACCTGAAACAATGCCTTAAGCCTGAAACAATGCTGGAGGTGGGTGCAACCCTGTGCTGGAAAGAACATGTTCCCTAGGGCAATCGGGCCTAAGAAAGAATGCATAAAATGCTATGAAACCTACTTTGCTAATACCCTCAATTTAAATGATAAGGGTTCGAGCAGGAAGTGAGTTTGTTTCCCAAAGTTTTATGGCCCTTTAACTATCTCACTCTGACTCAAAATAAGCCCTCAGAGTTCTTTGAATATCTATTGTTTAACCATTTCTGCCTGACCATGAATGATGAGCTTTACGTATACACCCTGTATTCCTGTGCAAATTGAACCCATTAAAGCTTTTCAAGGCAAGGGTCGAGGTGCTCTCCCATTGAGAAAGAAGCCATATCATCCCTTTTCCTCTACAGCACTTGGTAGTCCATGTGAATTTGTCTCATCTCATCCATAACGCTGTGGACCCCAGGAGCCAGGATCCATGTCAGTATAGAAAGGATGTAGGTAATGTGTTAAGAAGGTTTTAAATAGTAGAATGAGAAATTTATAACTTATTGAATTGGCAATGTGAAACAATTGAAAATTTCTAGAGAAGAATAATGTGACCAGAATTAGCGTTTATACTTCATGATTTAAACTAAACAAAAATAGGAGTACATCTTCTGCCAACTTTAATTTATCAAAGAGCAATGAAGAAGGTTGTAATTAAAAGTCTTTGCAATAAAGCTCATCTTACACTCACCTATATCTCGTTTTATAAGGTTATCACATAAAGATAAAAACTGAAAGAAACCTAACTCACCCTCACTATTACTACTCCGCATTGTATTCTAGCATTTAAAGCAGTGCCTGTCACATAGTAGAAATGCAACATAGATGTCTTGAATAAATAAAGAATACTATGAAACATTTACATAAAACCTTAGTTATTCCTTAAAATCAAATGCAACTGTTACAAACTGACTCAAATAGCTTTATTTTATAATCTTAGAAACCAGTAAAGAATATTGAAGTTATATGACATCAGTAAAAATGATCTCTTAGTATGCCAATCTATACCACTAATTTTATTATTTTACTATTTATTAGTTCCCTCAAAGGCACCATATTGGCAGATAAAAATAATTTATTCTCTGCTTTAGCATGAAGGTTTATCTGGTATCATTAATTTAGAAATAATACTTTCCTCTGTAAAGGTTGCTGGAAATGGTTCCTAAAATCAGCCTTCCTGCCATAACATGGAACTATTGTTTCTAAATATAAATATCAAAATAAATACACAATGACCACAGGAGAGGATTAATAATAATAGTCCATTATGAGTACCCAGACTGGGAGAACTGGGGGCATTTACCACAGGAAATTAGGGCACTGACTCCTTCCTACCCTTTAGATCTGTGGGGGCAGAACCCTGCTCCACTCATCTCTTTATTTCTCCCCTGTCACTCACTTACTAACTGGAAGCAGATTGACTCCAAACAATTTTGAATCCCAAACAAAGAGCAAAAATGGAGGCCTATATATCATATGTCTGAGTATTTAAAAATTATAAATCAGAATAAAAAATATCTTAAATAAAATGTCATATTTTCTTGTGTTGAAAATATATCTTCATAATAATATAACATTTTAGGTTGTATATTAGAAATCCAGATTTTCTTATTGAGATTTGTTGAGGTATAGCTACACAGGAAGACCCACCTTCTGGCCCCTCGGCCCATGGCACCCTCTTTTCTTCCCCCACATCCTGTCTCAGCCTGAATCATGAGGGGCTTTTTGCTCATTTAGGTGGTCATGTAGTTTTCATACCTGAAACTGGTTAAGCTACTTACCCCATCTCTAACAGTCATATCTAGGTTATGCCTAAAGCCAAGGGATGGACACACTAACAGAACAGTTCAGCACTTAAAAAGATGGTTGAGAAAAGAGAACTATGCAAGCCCAAAAAGTAAGCTTGGGTCATGTGGATGAAAATCCTGGGGATCCACATGCCCTTTATGTGTCTTACAAGAGAATGCATGGGCTACAGATGTATACTTCCCACTGGATCCATAGACTCAAAGTCCTATGGGCTTGGGCATGGCTAGAAATGACTCAGAATTATGCTCTCTTCAGCATACAGCCAAGGGCAGTGGCCTCTTGTCCAAGCTTAGGAGTGGTATCACCTGGAGGATACTTCAAACTTCAGAAAATACCTAAGGCAAAGGGAAAGGAAAACTGAGGATGTACCTATACAGAATTATAAGGGTTGTGATGCCCACAATTTAATCACTATAAGGGGGAAGCTGAAAAGGGGCACCCTTGCAATAGTACATTCTGTAATTAAGTATTACATAGACATCAATTTGAACTACCATACAGATGGAATAGAAAGAAGATCCAACAAAAAGTTGAGAGAGGTATACTAGGTAAAATTTTCCTATTAACTAGTGAAATAATAAAAGCTGTGCCCATTAAACACAATCTCCAATTGCAGGTTTAAGCAAAGGATTCAATTCCCATTCCAGAGTAGTAAGATCTGACTGGGTTTGACTATATATCACCTTTTCATCCAAGGATACAATTTTTTTTTAAAGTAGTAATGTAAAGTGAAAGCAACTACCATGTATCCTGGAAGGCTTCAGAAGGTGTGTTATACCAGAATCTAGAACAAAAGTTTTGGAACTTGACTGACATCCTAGAAAGATTGTAAAAGATCTAGCCTCTATAAATTGAGAGAACATATAAAAGAAAAAATATTGAAATTAAAAGGTAACATAAAAATGAAATTAAAATTAAAATTATGAAATAAAAGGTAATGGAAGGAGATGAAAAAGGAGATGAGTGTAATGAAGAAGGATTTCGAGAAATCTAAGAGTATAGTATAACAACTAAGCCACATTGGAGGCAGTCAAGACTAAAGTTAAAATTTTGGACAACTGAATCATTAAACATGAGGAACTTGTTGAGACAGAAGAAAAATGAAAGGAAATAAAGACAATAAACTAAAATATTAGGTTATTCTACTCAATAACTCCTACTGCAAAACTGAATATATGTGGTAGATTACCTACCTAGATTTCATTTAAAAGAATGGAAATGATAAAACTGTATTCAGAGGAAAATTCAGAGAATTAATAATAGTTTTTATTTTTTAACTTTTTTGTATTTGTATAAGGCGTGAATTTTATTTTTTTATTGTTGTTCAAGTACAGTTTTCTGCCTTTTCCCCTCCCCCCTCCCCCCCATCCCAGCCCTCCCCACCTCCCTTCCCTATTTCCACCCCCTGTTGTTACTGTCCATGTGTCCTTTATAATTGTTCCTGCAAATCCTTCACCCTTTTCCCTTATAATCCCTTCCCCTCTCCCCTCTGGTCACTGTCAGCCTATTCTTAATTTCATTGTCTTTGGTTATATTTTGCTTGCTTGTTCATTTTGTTCATTAGGTTCCTGTTAAAGGTGAGACCATATGGTATTTGTCTTTCACTGCCTGACTTATTTCATTTAGCGTAATGCTCTCCAGTTCCATCCATGCTGTCACAAAGGGTAGGAGCTCCTTCTTTCTTTCTATTGCATAGAATTCCATTGTGTAAATGTACCATAGCTTTTTGATCTATTCCTTTACCGATAAGCACTTAAGTTGCTTCCAGCACTTGGCTCTTTTCAAGTGCTGCTATGAACATATAGGTTCTTTTGAATTGATGTTCCAGGGTTCTTAGGATATAACCCTAGCAGTGGAATTGCTGGGTCAAAAGGAAGGTCCATTTTTAGTTTTCTGAGGAAATTCCATACTGTTTTCCATAGCACTAGTCTGCAATCCCACTAACAATGAACTAGGGTTCCCCTTTCTCCACAATCTCTCCAACACTTACTGTTTGTTGCTATGTTTATGAATGGCCATTCTGACCAGTGGGAAGTGGTATCTCATTGTGGTTTTAATTTGCATCTCTCTGATAGCTAGCAATACTGACCATCTTACCTCTCTGGACCATCCTCCTTGGGGGATGTCCTCCTCCAAGAGAAGTGTCCTCCTTGGAGAAGTGTCTGTTCTTGAACATTTTTTAATGATCTGCTCATTTTTTAATTGGGTTGCTTGTCTTCTTAGTGTGAAGTCATGTGAGTTCTTTATATATTTTGGAGATTAAACCCTTGTCTGAGGTATCATTGGCAAATATGTTTTCCCATACAGCTGGTTCTCTTTTCATTTTAATTCTGTTTTCTTTAGCTGTGCAGAAGCTTTTATTTTGATTAGATCCCATTTGTTTATTCTTTCTTTTATGTGTCTTGCTCAAAGGGACATATCAACGAAAATATTGCTGTGTGGAATATCTGAGATTTTCCTGCCCATTTTTTCCTCTAGGATTTTAATGGTGTCATGACTTATATTTAAATCTTTTATCCACCTTGAATTTATTTTTGCATATGGTGTAAGTTGGTGCTTGAGTTTCATTTTTTTGCATGTAGCTGTCCAGTTCTCCCAACACCATTTGTTGAAGACACTGTTTTTACTCCATTTTATGCTGCTGCCCGCTTTGTTGGATATTAATTGACTGTAGAGACTTGGGTTTATTTCTGGGCTCTCTATTCTGTTTCATTGTTCTATGTGTCTGTTCTTATGCCAGTACCAGGCTGTTTTGATTACAGTGGCCTTGTAATACAGTTTCATATCAAGTATTGTGATCCCTCCTACTTTGCTCTTCTTTCTCACAATTGCTGTGGCTATTTTGGGTCATTCATGGTTCCATATAAATTTTTGAAGTGTTTGTTCTATATCTGTGAAATATGCCATTGGTAATTTAATAGGTACTGCATTGAATCTATAAATTGCTTTGGGTAGTATGGATATCTGATGATGTTAACTCTTCCGATCCATGAATACAGTATATGTTTCCATTTGTTTGCATCTTCATTAATTTCTTTCTTCAGCGTTGTGTGGTTTTCTGAGTACAGGTCTTTTACCTCCTTGGTTAGGTTAATTCCTAGGTATTTTATTTCTCTTGTTGCTATATCAAATAGGATTTTTTTCCTGATTTCTATTTCTGTTGTTTCATTGTTGCTATACAAAAACGCCTTTGATCTCTGAATATTGACTTTGTATCCGCCATTTTGCCAAATTCATTTATTAGGTCCAGCAGTTTTTTGGTGGAGTCTATAGGATTTTCAATGTACACTATCATGTAATCTGCAAACAATGACAGGTTTGTTTCTCCCTTTCCAATTTGGATGCCTTTTATTTCCTTTTCTTGTCTGATTGCTGTGGCTAGGACTTCTAATACTATGTAGAATAGAAGTGGTGAAATTGGATAACCTTGTCTTGTTCCTGATCTTAGTGGGAAAGCTTTTAGTTTTTGCCCATTAAGTAAGATCTTGGCTGTAGGTCTCTCATATATGGTCTTTATTATGTTGAGGAATGCTCCCTCTGTTCCCACTTTGCTGAGTGTTTTCATCATAAATGGATACTGTACTTTATCAAATGCTTTTTCCACATCTATTGATATGATCATGTGATTTTTGTCTTTGCTTTTGTTTATGTGATGTATTACATTTACTGATTTGTGAATATTGAACCATCCTTCCATCCCTGGGATGAATCCCACTTGGTCATGGTGTATGATCTTTTTAATGTATTGTTGGATGTGGTTTGCCAATATTTTGTTGAGGATTTTAGCATCTATGTTCATCAACGATATTGGCCTGAAGTTTTCTTTCTTGGTTGTATCTTTATCTGGTTTTGGTATTAGGATGATGCTGGCTTCATAAAAAGAGTTTGGGAATCTTCCATCTTCTTGGATTTTTTGAAATAGTCTGAGAAGGATTGGGGTTAGCTCTTCCTTAAATGCTTTGTAGAATTCTCCTGTGAAACCATCCTGTCCAGGGCTTTTGTGTGTCGGGAGTTTTTTGATTACTGCTTCAATTTCATCTGCTGTTATTGGTTTGTTCAGGCTTTCTGCTTCTTCATTGAGTTTTAGAAGATTGTATTTTTCTAGAAATTTGTCCATTTCACCTAGGTTTTCAAAGTTCTTGGCATATAGTTCTTCATAGTAATTTCTTACAGTCCTTTGTATTTCTGTGGTATCAGTTCCAATCTCTCCTCTTTCATTTCTGATTGTGTTTATTTGGGTCTTCTCTCTTCTTTTCTTCATGAGTCTGCTTAAAGGCTTGTCTGTTTTGTTTATCTTTTCAAAGAACCAGCTCCTGGATTCGCTGATCCTTAGAATTGTGCTTTTAGTCTCTATGTCATTTAATTCTGCTCTGATCTTGGTTGTTTCCTTCCTTCTACTTGCTCTGGGCTGTCTTTGCTGTCATTCCTCGAGTTCTTGGAGGCGTAGGGTTAGGTTGTTTATTTGAAATGTTTCTATCTTTTTTAGGTAGGCCTGTATCACCATGAACTTCCCTCTCAGGACTGCCTTTGCTGTGTCCCATAAGTTTTGGGTTGTTGTGAGTTCATTTTCACTTGTTTCCAGAAACTTTTTGATTTCTTCCTTGATCTCATTTTTGACGCATTCATTGCTTAATAGCATGCTATTCAATCTCCATGAGTTTGAGTGTTTTTGAGTTTTTTTCTTGGGGTTGGTTTCTAGTTTCAGTCCCTGTGGTCAGAGAAAATGCTTGATATGATTTCAATTTTCTTGAATTTGTTGGGGCTTGTTTTGTGTCCTATCATGTGGTCTATCTTTGAAAATGTGCCATGTGCATTGGAAAAGAATGTGCATTTTGCTTTTGGGGGATAAAAGGCTCTATATTTATATCAGTTAAGTTTTTTGATCTGGGACATTGTCAATGCTGCAATAACTTTGTTGATATTTTGTTTAGAAGATCTATCCATTTTTGACAGTGGGGTGTTGAAATCCCCTACTATAATTGTGTTACTATCAATATCTTTCTTGAAGTCCTCCAAGATTTTCTTTATGTATTTGGGTGCTCCTATGTTGAGTGCATATATATTTACAATTTTTATGTCTTCTTGATGGATTCTTCCCTTAAGTATTATGAAGTGACCTTCTGGGTCTCTCTTTATGGCCCTTTTTTGAAGTCTATTTTGTTTGATATGAGTATTGCTACGCCCAGCACTTTTTTCCCATCTGTTCACTTGGAAAATTTGTTTCCAGTCCTTCACTATCAGTCTGTGTAGGTCTTTTGTTCTGAGATGGGTCTCTTGTAGGCAGCATATGTGTGGATCATGCTTTCTTATCCATTCAGCTATCCCATGTCTTTTGATTAGAGCACTTAATCTGTTTATGTTTAAGGTTATTATTGATAGGTACTTATTCATTGCCATTTTTTCATACCTGTGTTCCTCTCTGTCTCTCTCTTTTCCTTCCTTTCCTTAGATCAGTCCTTTTAGCATCTCTTGCAGAGCTGGTTTGGTGGAGGTGCATTCTTTTAGACTTCTTTTGTCTGGGAAGCTTCTTATTTGGCCTTCTATCTTAATTAAGAGCCTTGCTGGGTAAAGTAGTCTTGGTTGCAGGCCTCTGGTTCTCATTACTTGGAATATTTCTTGCCATTCTCTTGTGGCTTGAAGCATTTCCAAGCCAGATCAATTTGTGTGACTCTTTCTCTCATGAAATTAGGGAAGTTTTCCATCATTACTTCTTCAAACAGGTCTTATATCCCTTGCTGTTCTTCTCCTTCTGGTATCCCTATTACACAGATATTATTACGTTTAATGTTGTCTTTAATGTTGTCTAATAAGCTCCCTTACCACCTCTTTGTTCTTTCTGAGTCTCTTCCTTTTCTTGCTCCTTCTGGGTGTTTTTTTCTACCTTGTCCTCCAGCTCACTGATTCAATCCTCTGCTTCATCCAGAGTGCTTGTAATTCCTCCCAATGTGTTTTTTATTTGTGAGATTTTATTGCTCATTTCTTCCTGGTTTTTGTTTATAGTTTCTATTTCCTTTTTCATGCTGATATAGTTCTCCCTCAGTTCCTTGTAGTTGTCTGTGAGTTGCTTGAGCATCTTCATAACCATTATTTTGAATTCTATATCTGATAGTTTGGTTACCTCCATTTCATTTAGCTCTTTAAGTGGGGAGTCTTCCATTTCTTTTGATTGCATGTTCTTTTTTTGTCTCCCCATTTTAGATGACTCTTTTTGTTTCTTTCTGCACTTCCTCATGTTTTGCTTTGCTAGCAGTCTTTGTAGGGTGAAATTCTATGTTAGGAATTCTATGAGCTTCAGTGGTATGGTCTCTTTGATCTCCTTGTCTAGACACTCTAGGTTTGCCCTTTCTTTTGTTTGTGTGGGCTCTCTTGTTGTACTTGGGTTTTAACTTTTCGGTGGTTCCTTTGTTGGTGGTTTTTCCCCTCCAGCAGGTATACTGATGTTTGCAGCTCCCACCTATTCTTGTATGTGATCAGTGGCAGGGGGTAGGCAAAATGGACTAAGACAGAGAGAGAGTATTTTATGGGATTTAAAATACCAGCAAGTAAAGAAGAGATAGGAGATTCTTTGGATAAGTATAGTGTTAACTGTGATATTTCCCCCAATTAGCCCCTTTTTATAAAAGGTGAAAGAGAGATAAGACTCTTGTCAGAAGGAAGGATGACTGTGAGCTGAACCGAGAACACAGAGCACTTGTGCAAAGTTATATGATGAGATTATAGTAAGAGTAAAGGATAGAAAGTGAGCATAGTGTGAGAAAGAATAGAGTTAACCACAATAATAATAATGCTTAGCATTGAAGTGAAGTGGGCTCAGATCAGGCAGCGCTGCTGTGTAGTATGCACAATTTTATGGAACAACAATTATTGACAATAGTACTGGAACAACAATAATATGACAAGAAATATATGATTTGGATAACCAGAATAGAAAATACCTGATCAAGAGTCATGTGTTACTGGAACATGGGTGAAGTAAAAGAAGGAAAATTAAAATATAATACAGAGAGAATAAGGAAAACCAGTCAAACAATGCAATTAAACAGAAATAAAATGAGGAAAACTAAACATAAGGTAGAGAAATAAAAAAATACTAATAAAATAAAAGTGGTAAAAATAATGGAAAGATAATAATAATACACATAAACAATGGAATGCCAGCTCTATGGGATAACGAAGTGACATTTGTCTCAGATTTTTGGGGTTAGCCTTGTACTCCCCCTTTTGATCTGTTTCTGGACCCTTTGTAACTCCACATCTTATTGTCTCACTTGGGGAGAGAAAAAAAGGGGAGAAAAAAGAGAGAGGATCCAAAAAGGAAAAAAAATGATACTAATAAGCCTCCTGCTGACTTTAAACCTGTTCAGCAAGCTCTGCTGGTCTTCCTAGATGCCACAGGAAGAAACGGACTGGGCTTCACTTTTCTCCCTTCCTATGCTTTGGAGAGGATGGGGACCAGGCCTGGGTCACAATATTTACAGTTTCTGGGCCTTGGGCCTAGGTCCTCCATGAGCTGCCAGGCTCAAATCAGCCATTCAGCTGCTCATAGCATGAGTCAATCTCCGATGCACCAGCCTCTGCTGGAAAGTTTCTTACAAAGCAGCTGCCTGCAGTTCTTAACAAGCGCACAGCTTTTCACAGGGTTCAACTTTCCAACCAGTCTGGAGACTATCTGAGTCAGGGTCGACATGGCCCAACTCCTCCCTTCTCCAGGTGCTGCCCGGCACCCCAATTTCTCTGGTGCCTGTGTCCACAACCCCAGCAGATGTGTATTGCCTCTGTGTGTCTTTGGCTTTGTCTATATTTCCCCAGGGACTTTCACCATCCAGGCCCCTCCTGGTGCTGGGCTTCCCTCCCTGCTCTGGTAGGGGAGGTAGCTGGTGTTCTAACTCTCCTCCCCATATCCTGCCGTAGGAACCACACTGGGCCAGGGCTGCAGCAGCTGCACAGGCTGAAGCCGCAGCAGCCCTGGTCCCTGCACAGATCCCAGGGACCTTACCGTCCCAGTGCAACCTCCTCACTGAACGACTTTCAATGTCTTCTGCAATTTTTTGCCTCTAAACTCCATATAAGCTGGGATTCTGTTGGTTGTTCACTCTGTTCCTCGGAAGATCAGCTAGGTGTTCCAGCTGGGCACAGGGAGAACTGGGCTCCACTCCCACCTACCTCACCATCATCTTCTTGATCTTAAAATAGTTTTTAGACACAGTGAATATAAAAAACAAAGAAGTAAACTTTGAGAGTTATAGCTAGGTAAAGAAATATAAAATGTGCCTACAAAAAAAAGAAATATCTAAGAATTAAATTTTAAAATTAACAGGAAATTACAAAACATAGTAGAATAAGTATATAAACTCATGGACTGGTTCCTTTGGGAAAAAAAATACACAATATGAAATCACAAGAATAATCCTAAAAAATCAGGACAAAGAGCACAAATATATAATAATTAGAATAAAAAACAAAATAATGATAAAAATACCATTTACTTATGGCTATGTGCCAGAAAGTTAAATGATTTACAATCATTAATAATTTAATCAACCATACAGGTAGATATTATTTGTATTCCAATCTTCAGATGAGTAAACAAGCGTCAGAGCCTTAAGAGACTGTTCAAGCCACAAAATAAGCAAATGGTACGCCAATCCTGAAATCCTGCAGACACCGCAGCCTGCTATCTCAGCCATTCCAGGGACAAATGCCAACTTAGCAAAAATTATTTAAATTATGAGAAAATAATGTATGACACTCTACTGAAAAATTAGACTTCAATGGAAAGGATTCATTTCTAAGATAATGTAGATGACAAAAATTCAGTAAAGATGTCATTGGAATTAAAAAATTGATTTAAAGCCAGTACTCCAAAAACTCTGAATCCTGTTTGCAGACAATGCTCTCTGATTCTGCCTTGGGTTTGTTCCTTCCCAGAAAGCCAAGGTAGGCACTGCGCACCAAGGACTGAAAATCCTGGCTCAGGAAATAACAAAGGTCTTTTCTGTTTCCCAGCCAAAGAGACTGAAACTCAAGAAAGATAGGGAGAAACATACTTTAAACTATTTATAGCTATTTCACTTGATTTTCCCTTGAAGCGATAAATAACTGTGCTCCCTGCTGCTAGTATTTTATCAAGCTCTGTTTGTTATTACTGTGCATTATGTTCCATGCAACATAGCATCTTTGAGCTTTCTTTTTGCACTTCTCTACTGCAGTTGAACTCTGTGAGGAGCAATACCAATGGACCACCAGCATGAAGAAGAATAGCGGAACCTGCTGCTGAATACCACCACCTGAATGCAGAATCCCCTGATGAGGAACAAAGGAATGTAAAACTGGCTTCTTTAGGATGAATTAATGTGGTGACAAAATAAGCCAGAGCATCTCGTTTACCAAGCACTGCTTGCTCATGATAACCTTTGTCACTAAGAAGTCCAGAACAGGAGAAAATTATTTCCAGCATAATATAGCCCCCTCACCCATGCACCCACCCTCTATCTTCTGAACACAGCAGATTGCATCAGTGGGAGAGGGTCTCTGAAAATGGCCCTATTGTTTGGGTTTTCACTGAAGTGTGACCGAGTTTGTTTCCCTTAAAAGGCAGAGGAACCTGAAATGCTGTCCCATTCAGTGTCATAATGACATGATCTGTGACTCACTAGAATCACTGTTTCTCCAGTCATGAGGTCTATGATATGGAATTTGATTCATCTGCTCCCAAGGCTTGGACTCACAGTCAATAACCATACGATGATATTGCGAACACTCATACTCATATTTGAAGCCTTTTTTAATTTCCATTTTTCATTTGTTCATTAGGGAAAAAAAGAGAGAAGTAGGTAATTTTCTTCTTCATTTCTACTACAAATAGACCGCTGATATATAAAACTCTTAGCTATCTCACTTTTCCTCTCCATAAAATAGGACATTTCAAAACTTTAACTAGTACTACACTGGACCTGTATGAATTCCAATCACAAAAATAAATGGCCAGACACTTTTCAGATACAGATGGACGAGGCAAATCTATGTCTAATTCAGCAGCCTCTTCCTTTTCTCTTATGAATTCATTTGAAAGAATGATGTCAAAAGAAGACCTACCAAGGCAAAACCTAAGACTTTGTGAATGAGTGCACCACCTGAGTACTAAATAGTCACACCCCAGCATAGCACATGCACCTGGGCCCTGTAATCCACCCTGTCGGCCCAGGGTTTCACAGCAAAGTTCTCTGCCAGAAGAATTCACCTACTCTGAAGTCAAGAGGGTCCTGGAATTGGTCCTAGCAAGATGCTGTTGCAATGAGAAATGGAGCAAGCACATCACTGAAATCTCTCTTTGCCCTGTAAAACCAGTAAATCTAGTTGTGAAGACGAGTCCACTTGAGTTGTGGAGGGAAATGTTCTCCAGCTAAAAGTCCCCAAGGGCTCAGTAAATGTTTTTGTATTAATAACAGTTTATAGATGGAGTATTTCGACTTAGAAATTTTAGGCTATCTTTTAGTGAATATATAATGAAGAATGCTGTGTGAAATGAAAAGTAATATAGAAAAAGGAAATGTAGTCCACATGAGGGTCATTTGGATAATTATTTCATCCCCTTGCATCCAGAATTGTGAAGTGGAGTCTTTCCTCACTTTTTCTATAGTAAATCATTAACAAAAAGTAAAAAATAAAATAAAATACCTTCAACAGCTAGGTCATCCCCATCCTATTTATTTTCCAGAACAGAAAAAGAGATGAAAAAGCACTCAATTTATATGAAACCAACATGATTAACTAGCTGATAACATAGCTGATACCACAAGTACCACCAAATGGAAAATAAAGTTAAAAGTTAATTGTAAAAATTAACATTAAACTAACAGAAAAATATTAGTAAATTGATACCAACACAAAGCTTTCCAACAGGAAATGTCCAGAAAATTGTTCACAGGAGTGCTGCAAATTTATTTACATATATATTTATATATAGTCTGTTGGAAAAAGTCCAGCCATTGTTAATATAACTAGAACCATTTGCACACCATCGATGTAACCTGGCAGGCAAGAAGTGAACTGGAATACACATGTGTGAACAACGACAACTTCACTGTGCTAGTCAGTGGGGGTGGTAGAGGCCATTGAGTGAGCATGTGTACTGTGTGGCTGTCGCGTTCAAAATGACAGAGTGAGTAGAGCAACAAATCTGCATCGATTTTTGCATTAAGCTTGAACATTCCTCTGCAGAAACTATTTGGATAATTCAGAAGGCCACAGCTATAGGAAACTGGTGATTGACATCTTCATCATGATAATGCGCCCACTCATGCATCACGTCTCGTGCAAAGTTTTTTGGCAAGACATCAAATTACCTAGGTGACTCAGCCCCCCTATAGCCAAGATGTAGTGCCCTGAAACTGCTGGCTTTTTCCAAAACTAAAATCACTTTTGAAAAGGAAGATATTTCAGACCATCTATGAGATTCAGGAAAATACAATGGGGCAGCTGATGGTGACTGGGAGAATTGTGTGAGGTCCCAAGGTGCCTATTTTGAAGGTAACTGAGGTGTCATTGTCCTATGTACAATGTTACTTGTATCTTCTTCAATAAATTTCTGTATTTTTCATATTACATAGCTGGATGCCTTCTGGACAGATACACACATATATATATATACACAGACACACACTGAGGAGTAATGGTTATTCTTAGCCCATGAAACAGCAAGAGAAAGTTTGAGCCCAACACCTTTTGCCTCAGACAGTGACAATCATGTTGGTAGGTAAGAAAATTTGAGTTAGGCCTGGTATAAAGATGAAGGATGAGGGAAGACATAGAGGGTTTTCCTGGCATAAAAATAAATAGGAAATAAAATTTTAAATAAATAGTAAATCAGAAAACAAACAGAATAGGAGAGAATAGCAACAGAGCGGTCCCCACAGATGAAAGTAAGATGAGAGTGAGCAAGGCCTAGCATTTGCTGTTCTGCTGCAACCTATTGAGCATTGCCAAGGAGATACTACTGCCAGCACATCAATGTTGACTTCGACTTCAGCAGCCAGGAGCATGAGACAGGGCCACAGAGGCAAGACAGAGAGATCCTGGGGGTGGGGAAGGGGAATCTCTGAGCTGTGAGCCCAATGTGTTTGTGGCTCAGCTTCCCCTCAAAGTGCTTTAACCTAGTACATTGCTCACCTCATTCACTGCCAACCTAGTACATTAACAAACACTACATTTTTCAATGAAATAAAAGGCAAATGTTTACTTTGAAATGTAATCTGCACTGTTGAAATATAAAAACTTTTATGCATATAATGTTTAGAATTGAATTATTTACCTGTATGAATACTTTTTTTAATTTTTAAATTTTTTCAATTATACTTTGAATTCAATATTATTCTGTATTAGTTTCAGGTGTACAGCATAGTGGTTAAGCAATCATATACTTAACGAAGTGTCCCCCCGATATTCCCAGTACCCATGAAGTTTGTCATTGTCGACAATCTACAAGAATTGAAAGAGAATATCACCAAACCTGCATGAGGAAGTTGTGCGCAACCATTTCAAGCATAAATCCTGATACATACTTACAAAAAGACGTTATGTCTGTGGAAGCAAGATAAACTTTCTCAACAAAAATATGGAAAATATTCACTTACAAGTTGAAGTTTTATTCAAATTTAGTGATTAAAATCTTCCCCAATGCATTGTATTTTATTTTATATAAAAAATGTAAAGATTTTTCAGTCATATTCCCTGCAGTCAGCCCTAAACTCTCTCCAGTTTACCTCAGACACTGGAGGCAGTCCCGTGGAAGAGATGGCTGTCAACCATGTGACTAGCAGGAGAAGAAGGCTGTATAGAGAAGTTAGAAAATTACAACTATCTGTACTTTGAGAAAATCCCTTAAAGGATTCTAGAATTCACTCAATCTGAGAGAAAAGAATGTTCTAAGTTTAGAAATATGACAGATAACCCCCATTTCCACTATATAATTATACCATAATATCATGTTTATTTGCCAGATAAATAAGTAACTCATTAAAATTTTATATATACATATTACTGCTATTTTCTGCCTTAGACTGGCAAAGATTAAAAACAATTATCATCATAATTTGGAATCTTTATGACAAAACCACTACCATGACACACTTCTGGGTACTACCTAGAATTCCTAAGAATTCAACTTAAAATAATAATTGTGCGAGTGCACTGGTATGTATGTTCAAAGTTGTTCAACAATTTTATAATAACTAAAATCTGAAAAAAAACCCTCAAGGTCCAACAACCAGTTAAATGAAATACGCCCATAATATTAAAACACTCCAGAGTTACTAAGAGAGATTTAGTAGGTGTGTTCCTATTAATATGTAACAAAACAGCCCCAAACTTAGTGTCTTAAGCAATGACATTTATCTACAATTTGTGCAGGGTTTAGCAAGAACTGCTTCTCTCTGCCCTCCGAGGTCAGCTGCGGTAGCTTAAATGTTAGGGACCGAACTTATCAGGAGTCCGTTGATTCATTCTCTCTCTCTCTCTCTCTCTCTCTCTCTAACTCTGCAGGGTCTCCCCAGCATGACTACTTCACGTAGCCAACCTTTTTACTTGTCACGGCTCACAAAGTAAGTGCATTTTCCAAAAAGTCACCCTTTATAACATAGCCTCAGGATAAAATAGCATCACTCTGCCATGTTCTATTATCTGTTAGAATCTAGTCAATATGGCAACCTCATTCAAGGGGTAAAAGAATTAAACTCCAAATTTAGATGGGATAAGACTATCAACAAATTTATTAATATGTTTTAAAACATCTCCACAATTCATACTTACTTTTAAAATCTTTATATGAGTAAAAATGTTACAAAATATGCATATATATTAATCATTTGCTATGTATATTTGAATGTGCCAATATCTAGTAAGCTAAGTATAATCTCAAGGTTATGCATCAAAGTATTGGCAATCTTTTTATGTGGGTAGAGGGTTAAAATGGCAAGTCCATTTATTTAGATTGTTCTGTTATTCTAACAAATATATGGCACTGTACAATTTAGAAGCAATACACAAATAATATTTTGTGAAGCACTTTTCCCAGAAAAAGATGTTTTATACATCAACAAAGAGGTAAAATTTTTGTTAAACACTAAATTGCTTAGCCAGCCTCCAGAGGTAGGTAGACAATTCTGCTTCATTTTTACTGTGAAGCTTCTACTTAATTTTTTTAATTTTTAATTTTTTTATTTTAGATTATTCAGTACAGTTTCTATCTTTTATTCCCATTCCATCCCACCCACCCATTCCTCCCCTCCTCCCTTCCATTTCCAAGCCCCGTAGTTTTGTCCATGTGTCCTCTATATTTGTTCCTGTAAACCCTTCCAGGGGAGAAGGGAAGGGCTTCTACTTAATTTTTAAGCCATAAAAATATGCCAGCTCTTCTTCAACTAATGATTTGGACAACAAATATACATTCAATCACTGCAAGCAACAGAGTGGTATCCTAAAGCTTCAAGGTACATAGAAAACTTTGTACATAGAAAACATGGTGACATATCCCTAATATACTTTAAGAGAAATAGAAAAAAGAAGTAATAAGGACAAAGGAGACAAGAGCTATAATATACTAAAAGTTTTTTTAAAAAGATAGAAATAGCAGGTATTCCTACATTATTAATTAGATTCTCTACTCTCATTTCTTCCAAATTCACCTTTGTACTAATCACCAATGTTTTTGGTGGAGAGAAGAAACAAAGCACTAAATATAAATGCTTATGCAAACTTCCAGTAAATGTTACACATTATGAGTTTTCCAGTGCCAAAGGGTTTGTTCCAGAAGATGACCTTATTCAGAACCAATGTGCAAACCTCACACCTGTATCAGGCAGAACTGACTAGCTGGGAAAGTTTGTTTCAGGTGACTTTCCCCAGCCTCTTTGACTGTACTTTTTTCCCATGGTTCTTCTTCTATAAGCCCTCAGTGCAGTGTTCACAAGTTACATATTTATAGACCAGGATCTTTCTCTGCATTGTATTTTTTTAGTGTCTGCCCTATTTCGGAATCTTCCCAGCCCCATTCTTCCTTCCCATCACCTTCAATAAGCATTAGTTGTCATATGAGTCAGTTTCCTCAGGGTCTTTTTCTTAGTGACATAAACTCAGCATCTGTAATCATCAAGGGGAATTCTTTAACTCCTCACTTACATCTTCATACATTCAACCAGTACTCAAATCCCAACTATTTTCCATGTTTATTTATTATTTTTTAAAGATTTTATTTTATTTATTTATTTTTAGAGATAGGGGAAAGGAGGGAGAAAGATAGGGAGAGAAACATCAATGTGTGGTTGCCTCTCATGTGGCCCCCACTGGGGACCCAGCCATGAGCCCTGACTGGGAATCAAACCAGTGACTCCCTGGTTCTCAGCACTCACTAAATCCACTGAGCCACACCAGCCAGGGCTAGTTTTCATGTTTAGAAATGAAGACACAGAGTTGAAGGAGCCTGATAGGCAAACATAATTATAATGCAATTAAGCTGGCATTAAGAGATAACTATTAATGAACATTTATGATAAACAGGGACTGGCTATGCCTTTTGGCAGAGGTTTTAAAGATTTCATGCAGAAAATAATTGAAGTGAGGCTGAAGGATAATTTCTTTTAATTTATTATTTCTATTATAGTTCAGTATTTTTGAAATTCTGAAGATCATTGTCACCTCAATTAATAAAATGGACAAAGATACGTAAGGGTGAGAAAACTAGTATATAAGCATGAAAAAGTATGGCAAAAATCAATTCATTACCAGTATTCTTATGGAGCCTAAAGGTATAAATGGGGATCCTAAGAGGAGTGTATGGTAAGGTAGGCTGGAGCCAATGGTATGCAGTGGGACACTGCAGGTTTATTAACGGAAGAATGGTATTGAAGGATGTATTTTTAATCTATTTAGTAAGTAAAGAAACTTGGATATTGAATGCACTGTGGTGGACAAATTGGAGGTGACAGTTCCCAAGTCAGAGAGGAAATACAAGAAGCTTAAGTGATAATTTGAGTAAAAGATGATGGCAGCCTGAAACAAGGCAGTAAGTACAGTGGGCATATGTTTAAAACTCAAATTTAAGAAAACTAATGATGAATTACATGTTTAGTAGGTGAGGATGAGAGAAGAATTGAATATCTTCAGTCTCTATCTTGAGCAATTGAGGAAAATTGGCATTTATCATATAAGAATCCATAAAAAGGAACAGATTCAGAAGGAATGAGAAGAGTTTGGTTTGGATCATGCTGACTTTGAGATGCTCAATGGACATTCACACTGAGAGAGCTGACATGCTATTGGAAAGGTAGGTCAATAACTGAGGAGAAAAGTCAAAAAAGAAGACACCTTTGGGCATTGATAATTAGGCAGTAGATGGAACACTGGAACTGGATAAAATCACACACACACAAAAATTGAGAAGTCCAAGACAAATGATAGGGAACACCAATATCTATGAGCGGAAGGAGAAGGGTAAATCAATGAAACATACAGACCAGAAAGTCAGGAGCTATTCTAGGAGAGTGTGTCGCTGGAGTGTCAGGGAGAAGAGAGTGTCATGAAGAGAATGGCCCACAGGTTATAGTGCTCAATGGCAGATCAAGTGTGATAAGAAACAAAGTCTTTGGATTTGGCAACCTGAAATCAAAACACTACGGTGACAGCCGTTTTTTAAAGAGATATTAATAGAAGCCAGAGAACAGTGGTTGAGAGGTGAATAGGAACTAAAGAAGGTGAAAAGAAAAATGTGGATTACTAGTTCAAGATATTTAGTGAAGGTAGGATCACAAGGAATGCTTTTATAATATTAAGACTAAAGTTTTCTGATCTTTAAAAAAAGGCAATGGAAAGGGGGATATTGAAATCAGAGAAAGGAGATATAATTGAAGATTCAAGAGTTTGGGGACAAAAGATTTGAGGGGACAGAGACAAGAAAATGATACCAGTTAAGGAGTGAAATATACAAAAGAATGGGACTTGTGAATATTTTGGAATATCCACTTAGGGGAAAAACAGGGAAGTGACTAGAAGCAGTCACAGGATTTCCAAAAAATAACACAGTTGAAATTCATAAACATGACATAGCACTCACCTACACACTGTGGGGTTTTTCTTTCGCTGGCAATGTCCTAAGGCTTTAGAGCAAGAAACAGAAAAGTAAATCATTTCTGGGAGCCAGCATTGGGTGTAGCAGAACACTGAAGAGAGAAGAAATTAAGAGTGCTAATAGTTTCAGTTGAAGTTATGCATAATGGTGGACAGGTATTCAGCTTGAGGTGACAATGATGTCCAGTCAAAAAGGAAGAAAGGGTTGGGAGGCTTGGAGATTCTGAGAACTCAAGAGTTCAATTAGTTTCATTGGAGACTTACTGTTCGTTTACTACATTCTGAACTCTGTGCTAGGTACTGAGAAGAGACCAGGACCATTCCAGAGCTTTATTGTTCCAGGAGGAGAAATAAACATAATTTAATGCCAAGATAAAAATATGTTTGGACTGCAAGTTGGGAACAAATTAGAAAGTGCTTTATCTACCTAGGGAAAAAATGAACAAGAAGGTATTTTGGTGGAGATAAAAAGATGAAAAAATGTGGACAGCAGTTTGTGGTTGTATAGTTTATGTCTCCATGAGGACCTTAAGGAGTAAATTTATAGATGAGATTGCAGGCAGCCTGTTAGGAGGATTATTTGAGGTTAGGATCTTTGATATTGTACCATGAAGATCTAGTTTAAAGGCTCATTTTACTACCTGTTTCTGATGGCCATACCAATATTTTACTAAAGTATCAAAGGAAAAGAATGACAGCTAACAACTATTAGTATTTACTATGTGGTAGGCAGGATTCAGAGAGCTATACATATATTAGCTCCTTTAATGTTCATAATATTTTTACAGTACTATTATTCTTACACTTATATTACCAATCAGGAAACTGAGAAATGATGAGATTAAGTAATTTTCTCCTGTTTACACAGTGGCAGAGCCAAGATTCCATCCTAGATAATTTGGTCACAAGAACATGATATAGTTGCCTCACAACTCATCACATTGAAATCTGGGACCAGTAAAGATAGTTCCAAAAATGAATTTCCAGGTACTACAATTTTGATGGGACTGAGTTTGAAATTGTTCACTGGCCTCTCATTGTGATATCTGAAAATAAGGAGGAAAATCCTTTATTACAACCCTCCATAAGTGGTGTGAGTGAGGAATAATAGCTAATTGCTGATTTGCTTTCCAAAAAGGATGATTCCTGTTAATTTCAGTTGACTTTGTTTTGGTGAGTGAGGTTTGCAAGTATAACCTAGATAGCAAGAGTCAGCTGAATTCTGGCTGCCACCCATAATCTTCCTTTTCACTCCTCTCTCCTTAGTCAGCTGTCAGCCTGCCCTCTAAGTAAATACTGAAGGAATGGTTTAACATTATCAGTTTGATGAGGTGTTAAATAATTAGCCTTGCTGGGAAGCCTATATATTTCAGCTCAGTTCAGCCTCCATCAGTGACCACATCTCATCACTGGGCACTTGGTCAGCAGAAGCTGAGTGTTTGGTTAACAGACTAACTTTCATAAAATGCATTCACAATGATCATCTATCCCTGCAGTTAGGCTCTGGGCCAAGGGACAGGCACCATCTGTCCAAAGCTAACTCTAGGGCTCCAAACTAGAGAAATAGGACAAGAAGCCAGCTGTGGTATGCCTGCACTGACCTTCTCAGCCTTCAACTCTCACCTCATTCCTGGGCGGAGTAGCTGGCCCACTACCTTCGGTTCTCTATGAACCTGAAGAAAACACCTGCTGCCAGAAAACATCAAAATCCATAACTGATAACAGCACAGTCATCCCCACTCACCTGAATCCTCATCCCAGCTGTACTTGAAGAAGAGCCAGCATGGGTAAATGGCTGTTGTTTGGGAATTTCTGGGTGTGGGGAGCAAAGCAGACATTCTCAGAGCCTGACATTTTCTGGTTTTCTTACCCCCACCTGCTCTCTTCTCCTGGGAATGTTGGAGAGGGCACCAGGGAGGCACACACCTGTTCACGCTCCCACTTCTCCAGCCTTGGGAAATCCTCTCCTCTTGCATATTCTCTTTGCCAGTCACATTTCATTTGGAAGCACTGCTTAATTAACAGTTTTCTTTTCTATGGAAGAGCTAGCATTCATAGGCATTGTAGATCATGCATGTTTTACAACATTTTCCAATCAATGATACAGTGAAATAGTAAAAGGAAGTTGGAATACAATTCTAAATTACATGGTGATTCCCAAGTGCCATATATAGAAACAAATTTATGTCCAAAGGTAAACCTTTTGACAGAGCCATTATTATATGCTTTCAGGACATTTCATTTTTTAAATTATGATTTCACATAAGATGATAATTTCTTTTATATTTTTGTCTCTAATCTTCTATCTGCCCTTAATTTTAGGCTAAGGTTTCTGGACCACACTACTGAGATAGAACTAAAACAAGAAGAGTAAAACCATCATTTTTTCCCCCTTTGGCTTTCTTGAAAGATTTAAAGAAATCATTAGTTTGTAAGTTTTCTTAACTTTTCCTGATACAAGACTTGAGGTATTGTGATAGTAAATATACTTTGTAAATACTATGGCCTCATTGTAATAAGAAAGATCCCTTTTATTTTCCTGACTTAAGAAAAATTTTCTAATTGGCGAAGGGCACTACTGTTGCATATGCTGACAAGAGTTAGGACATGTCTCCTAGCAATGGAACCTGGATAACAACACAGTGACTGCAGGAAAAAGACATTTTGGCTGGGTCAGATCATGGACACTCCCAAATAACTAAATGGTATAATTTTGATAAATTACATAGTTCAGTTTTTACTACCCTGTGGGAAAAAAACATTTTATTTTCTTCATGCTAAAAAGAGACCCCAGTCTTTCACTCAGATCATTGGAAAAGAATTATTCTTTCAATTATGAAAACTTTTGGAAGAAACCAAAAGAAAAATTGTTTCATTAAATTCAAATTTTTTCAGTGAGTTATTTTAAACTGAGTAATGTCTTTTTCAAATTTCCAAATTAGAAGGCACATACTTTGAAGAAAAAAAGGATGAAATAATGATATTAGGAATTTCCCTGTATTAACAGGAGAGACCTGGTTCTTCTTGCCAATGCATGTAAAGAATTACAGATCAGCAAATCTATTAGCATGCAATCAGGGTTTATTAGTGATCCATTCCCATGAAGGAGAATGAGCCTAGGTAAGGTGGGGGTGGGAGTGAAAGGCATAGGTCCGGGAGGCAAAAGTACAGGCTGCTTAAGGCTAAAGTGGCAAGTGCCTGGGTGGCCTGAGGCCCAGTGGCCAGAGAGTCAAGAGAATGAGTCCTTTGTTCTGAGGACTTACATAGCTGGTGAGATTAGGTGAAGAAGTTACATATTGATTGACAGGCAAAGGTGGTGCCAGCTTTCCTGGGGTGGGAGGGAGGATATGACTACCCAAACTTAGATATGTGTTGGGGGTTGTTAGCCCAAATCCTTATTTTGCTCCAGACTCCATTTGTTCATCTTGTTGGTGAACAGGTATATGACAGGAAGCAATTTATTAAAATTGGGGCATTTACCCAAAGTTTTTTATGGGCTCTTTGTTTAAGCATGAGAGACTCCCTCATAAAACACGTAGTGACGAGAGGTAGGCAATTAACCAAACTGGTTTCATGGGCTTCTTATTTTGGGCACTATGGACCCTCTTCCACTTTTCTGGACTTGGGATGAAAGCACAGTTTCAAAGGCTTTCCTTCCCAGGTAGTGGAAAGGATACGTAGAACTTCAAGGACTGCCTTCCTCCCGTGTTAGCATGGTGTTTCTTGTGGTGTTGTAACACCTGGCAATATTATCAGACCAGGCGCAAGACTGCTGAGTTAGTCAGTGAGACATGTATCCCTTTCTCCTCCCTGCCTTGATTTACTATTCATCCAACCCAAATGCTAAAAGGCGTATCCTGGCAACCAAGATGCTAGACTGCGGGCCAGTAACAGCAGCACAGTCTCAGAGTTCTTCCTATGCTATCTCCTACCTCACCTGGAGTTAGAAAACTTAAAATGCCATAGACAATTCATGAACATTGCAATAGAAAATAAAGAATAAACAGGTATCCTGTTGTGGGACAACATATTTTCATTTTTGATAAAAAATTTTATACATATATATATGTATATTTTGAAGCCATACAAATAGGGGAGCTCCAAAAGCAGTCTATATCTCTCCTTCTCATTAGAAAGTTCATATGAGAGCTTAATAAAATTGGTGTATCTTTTCTCCATATACCTGTGGTGGTGGACATTTACTCTCTTTGCAACTTATACCCTATACTAGTCCGTTATTCTCTCATGGTTTTGTATGTATGAGCCTAATTTTCACAACAAATTATAAACTATTTAAGGTCAGAGAAGGTAACTTTGATAATTCTCACAGTACCTAATAGAGCCACAATATAAGCCTTATATTAAGTATATTCATTAATACATTCTTCCTTCTGGAAAAAAAATATGGAGTAACTCCATATCCAAAGTGTTATGTGTGATGTTAAGATAAATATGTGCCAAGAAACTACATCCTCAGTCTGAAACACCCTAGGGATAAAATAGTTTTCATTAATCACTGGCAAATAACAAGTGCAAAGAAGTCAACACCTTCTCACCCACTGAGGACTTTAGCATCTGGTTTAATGTTCCCCTTTAACCCCCGACCCGTTGTAACTTGGCAAACACCAGTGTCTCCGTGAATGACCCACCCAAAGCTTAGCAACTGTTTTTTAACCTCTCTTTTTCACTGTATTTACCCCATGTTAGTAAACTACTTTCATGGCCAGATACTAAAACTCACCACTCTACATATTATTCACTCTTGAAACATGAAATTAAGTCTTCTAATTCTCTGACCTCAACTTCCAACTATTTTAACTTCAACACATTTATTTTCCCAATAAACTTTTTCTTTGTTCCTTTGTTTTCTTCCAGTCCTCCCTCCTCTCTTCACCTCCTTTCATATGCACCTTAAAGTACATGCAGCATCTCTTCATCCTCTGTCTTGCCAATATTATCACTGTCTTGGCTTATTTTCTTTTTCTGTCACATCTTTCTAAAAGAAATAAATTTGGACCAATGCAAAGTCCACCTGCATCAGAGTTGCTGAATGTTGCTGGTGAAAATCATGTAGAATTATGTGTACTATATTATTTTGCCTTCCCAGAATGGTATCCTTTCTTCTTCTGAGAAATTCCTTTAAATGGGAGATAATACCTTCGGACAGATACCACACCACTGTCCATTGCGGATGGTCCAGGGTGGGCACATGGGCCAAGCCTGGGCAATCCTAGTTCCCTACTCACCAGCCATCCTTGATCAAAATAATTCAAAAGCCAGATTTAATACAGTCCGTATGGAGATATTTATGTACTGGAACTGCGGAAGGAGAAAAAGAACAAGAAAGAGGCAGGGAAGGGAAAGAAGGAAAATTACAGTAAGGAGCTTTAAACATAACATTTACAGTATCCTCTGGGAGTCATGACCTCAACTTAAGTGTGTCTGGTGCTGAGCCAGAGTTTTAACCACTATGAAACAGACAGCCATTTCAAGCATTCACAGCTCTCCCCACACTCCCTACCAAGCCATCACCCTTCTCACTCAAAAGATGACCTTGCTGCCAACTTTAAAGAGAAAATACATCATAAGACTGGAAATCCCTCAAATTCCTCTGAGAAATCCCAGTGAGTGAGAGGGTGTTGACTTCTTTGCACTTGTTATTTGCCAGTGATTATTGAAAACGATTTTATCCCTAGGGTGTTTCGAACTGAGGATGTAGTTTCTTGGCACATATTTATCTTAACATCACACTTATAACACTTTGGATATGGAGTTTATTAAAAAGGATTTTTTTCTGGAAGGAAGACTGTATTAATGAAAGAATACAGCAGCACAGCTTTCCACATCGGCACCGCTCCTTTTTTCTTGATAGAAGGAGAGGAACTCCCTTCCCCCCCGAAACGCTTCCGCCCATGCTCTGGTTCCAGCCCTGCTGGTCAGTATGACCTGTTTCTTTGGTTATTCTCCTTCTCTATAACCCCATTCTCATTACTGCCTCTTCTCCCTTGGCATGATATTAGTCTCAAGTCTTACAGTTCTTAAAAATAAGAGAACAATATCTCCATCATCTCCCACTGTATTCTTCCTCACATTATAGTCAAAAATTTTTTCTTTGACCTCAGATGCATGAAAATGGATTAATCATTATTTATGGTTCATAATTGGTAGTCATCACTCCAAGCTTGGTCTTTATTTTTTTGGTTAATTCCTTAATTTTAACTCTAATATGCTGCTATGAAAACACTATCCCAAGCAAATGCCAGGGTCTTCATGTAAGCATCCAGGCCCTCCCATCCATCTCCCTACCTTCAAGGTGCCATCCTCCTGAATGCTGTGTCAGTTATTCACTGGCTTTCCTTTTAATAATTTTAAGTAATTTTTGAATAGTTAAAAAATTTTTTGCATCTATGTATTCTTAAAAATAAAGGTTATCAAGGAACATGTATAAAGGACCCATGGACAAAGCCAAAGGGGGGTAGGATTGAGGTTGGGAGGTGGGAGTTAGTGGGGCAGGGAGAGTGGTGGGGGAAAAATAGGGACAACTGTAGTTGAACAACAATAAATAAATAAAAAAATATTAAAATATATGTTGTTATTTTGACCTAATAAAAGGATGTCCTAAAAAACCTAAAAAAATTTTAATTTTTAATTTTTATTTTGAAAACCATCTATTTTAATTAAAAAATACACACTTAAAAATGAAGCTATGAGATAAAGAGTACAAATGATTTTTTATTTTGACATAATCTGTTCGTTAAATTTACCCAAAGAAAGGGGTGTTCTAATTTCTGTATTTAAGGAAAATAAGTTAAAGTACATAGGCTGATAAAGGAAATTTATAACTGTGGCATTGTTTTTTCTTTTTCCCCAAAGAATAATTACTTTGAGATGCAAGGATGACTTTATTATTAAAGTTTGCTATTCTCAGGAATTATGTACTACTAAGGCTTGAGGCTGAATATTTATCCTTTTTCTGAGCATTTATCTTTTTAAATGTTACTGTGGTTCATTTGTTTTGAGTGTTATATGGTATACCAATGCACTCACTGTTTATCAGGTTAAAGAAGTTCTCTTCTATTTCTAATTTACAAAAGGCTTTGAATAAGGATTAGGTATATTTTCAAGTGTTTCCTCTGAAATTTTTTTAGCTCATTACATAAAATTTTCTCCTTTAGTATATTAAGGAGTTAACTATATTTACAGATTTTCTTAATATTAAACCTTTCTTATATTCAAGGATAAACCCATATTGGCTCTAGTGTGTTAACTGGTATAGACACTATTGGATTTTATTTGCAAATAGATTTTTGTATTGATAGTAATAAGTGAAGCAGACATAATTTTTCTTTTTCATAATGTCCTTATCTTATTTTGATATCAGGATTACTCAAGCCTCATAGAAGCAGATTAAAAATAGTTCCTCCTTGCTATTGTCTGGGAGACTTTGACAGTTGGGATGGTATGTTCTTTGTTTACTCATGTTAAAAATGAAAAATACAGGAGACTTCCGGCCAGATGGAGGCATAGGTGGACGCACTGTGCCTCCTTGCACAACCAAGATAGGGACAACAACGATATAGAAACAAAATAACAACCAGAACTGACAGAAAATTGAAGTGTATGGAAGTCAGACAACCAAAGATTTAAAAATAGACACTTTCATCCACACTGGTAGGAGGGGCGGAGTCTGGCCAGGCGAGGGACGCGGAGCGGAGAGCTGAGCACCCGGGGCAGCGCGCAAGTCCGCAGCAGGCACACCCTGGGCACACAAGCAGCAGTGGCTGGTGGGCCCCAGCCAGCAGGTGGCGACCGGCAGACCTAGCAGACCCTGGGCGCACAACCAGCGGTGGCTGGTGGGCCCCGGCCAGGGGGTGGGGACCGGCAGACCCAGCAAGGCGGCCAATGTGAAGCAAGGCACTGCACGCAACTCAGGGTCCCAGCACCGGGAAATACAGCTTTCGGTCACTGATTGAAAAGGAAGGTCCCACGGGGTGCACAGGCCCAGCCACACAGGAATTGGTGCCAGAGGGGCCTGGTCGGCTTGTGGAAAGTGGCGGAAGAGTCTGGGGTCCTGCAGAGGGCGGATCGGGTGCCATTGTTCCTTCTCAGACCCCGCCCCCACATACAACGTCACAACCCTGCAACTGGGGTGCCCCGCCCAGGTGAACTCCTAACACCCCGCCCCTCACTACAGGAGCTCCACAAGACCAAAAAACAAAACAAAACAAAAAACAGCAAAAAGATGGCTCAAACAGAAGAAGAATGGAAAGCCCCAGAACC
>CM052540.1:123857261-123871508 GCA_028533065.1 Trachops cirrhosus | reverse complement strand
GAACTTATGACACATGGACTGAAGTAAAGGGGGGGGATGTGGGTGGGAGAGGGTGTTCAGGGTGGAGGAAAATGAAGGGGGGATAATAGGACAACTGTAATAGCATAATCAATAAAATATATTAAAAAAATAAAATAAAAAAGTCAATAAAAAATGAAAAATACAATTTGGAAGAGATTTCTTGGCTATAATACCAAAATCACAAGCAACGAAACAAAAATGGGTAAATTGGACTACATCAAAAGAATAAACTTCTTCTCATCAAAGGACACAGCCCAGTGGAAAAAAAAAACATGGGATGGAAGAAAATATTTGCAAATCATATTTCTGACAAAAGTTTATAGTCCAAATATGTAGAGAATTCCTGTAACTCAAGAACAAAACAAACAAACCACATGATTAAAAAATGAACAAAGAACTTGAACAGATATGTCTCCAAAGAAGAAACATAAGTGGTCAATAAACACATGAAAAGATTTTTTCATCCCTAATTACTAGAGAAATGCAAATCAAAGCCATGAGATACTACCTTGCACTCATTAGAATCGCTGCTATCCAAAAAAGAAAAAAGAAAAAGGAACCCGGAAAAAAATAATATGGGTGAGGATGTGGAGAAATTGGACCCTTGTGGTGTGTATGGAAAATGATGCAGCTGCTATGGAAAACAGTATGGTGGTTCCTCAAAAAATTAAAAGGAAAATTGCTGTATTATTCATCAATACCACTTCTGGGTATATATGCAACAAAATTAAAAACAGGGTCTCAAATAGATATTTGTACACCATATTCACAGCAGTATTGTTCACAATAATTAAAAGATGGAAGCAACCCAAGTGTCCTTCAATGAACGAATACATAAACAAAATGAGGTATATACATACAATGGAACATTATTCAGCCATTAAAAGGGGGGTGGGTTGTTAAGCTGCTTTGTGAAGCAAGAGGGCAGATATCTCCTTGGACAAGCTCATCCAGAAGCATGGGGCTGCAGCAGTGGGGTGATGTGGGGCTGGAGGCTGGGAGAGGCAGAGTGAAGAGAGGCTATAGAGAGTAGAGAGGTGAGGTTGAGTTGGCCTCAGCCACAGGTAGAAAACATGTGGATGGGCTGGTGACTCAACATCAGACCAGGAGTTGGAGACATTGGATTTTATGTTGGGAGCCAGCAGAGCCTCCTCAGCTAGCCAGCAACATAACCATCTTCCAGTAGAGGTTTGATGCCTGGCAGAAGATTGGCCTCTCAGATGCCCAGATGAAGCTATGAAAAGCTTTTGCAGAAAGATGCTCTTTTCCAGATCAAAGGGAAAGTGCAAGATACCAGAGAGATACTGAACTCCCATAAGCAGCAGAGCACTGTGCCCCAGAATCCCCACCAAGTAGCTGATGCCTGGGAGAAGCTCAGCTTGAAGCAGAGTTCTCCTGATGCCTTCATGAGCACCCCCATCAGGACAGTGACCCCAGCTCTGAAGCTCACTAAAACTAACCAGGTTCCATAGCAGAAGGTCACGACACCATCTCATGTCCATCCTGCTGGAACGAGGATTAACATTGTCAACAATCACCAGGCCAAACAGAATTTATATAACCTGGATAAAAGCAATGGCATTGCAGCTCTCCTTCTGAGTAAGATGAAATTTGCAGACTTGGGGCAGCTTTCTCTACCACGTGACCAAGCTGAGCAGTCCCAGCTTTCCACATCTCAGACCCCTCCCCCACCAAAGTGGTTCAGAATAATGCATACAAACTCCTGCTCTCCACTCCTCAGTTTGACGAAAGCCTTCATTAACATGTCCCAGACACTAGTGAACAAGGAGGATTCCCCCCAAAAGCTGCTGCCTGCTGAGTCTATCTTCAGCCCTTTGGAAGGCACTGAGATGACTGTGAATAATCTGTACCCTAGAGTCATTTTTGAACTTTTGAACATTTTTGAACTTTTCTGTGTATGTGGAGCCCTGAAGCAGGCTCAGCTTGTCCATCCTGGGGTAACAGAAGTGGTCTTTGTGAAGAAGGATGATGTCATCACTGCATATAAGAAATATAACTGGTGTCTGGACTGACAACCAATGAAGTGCAACCTTCACGTGAATGGGAACGTTATCACCTCAGACCAGCCCGTCCTGCTATGGCTGAGTGACAGTCCCAAATTGAAACAGTACAGGGAGCTCCCTCACAGGGTGAACTCTGCTGTCTCATCCAACCCTACTGTTGAAGTGGACCCTGACACCATCCTAAAGGCACTCTTCAAGTCCTCAGGGGCCCCTGTGACTATAGAGCTCACAGAATTAAAAATCAATCTGAGTAGGGGAGTGACACTGCCAGAGCAGGGCCAGAGTAGGGTGACTCTGCTCCCCAAAGCAAAGCTGGTGACCAATGGGCCATTGGACTGGAGGCCCCCAAGAATGGGGTAGAAAGCTTCCTTGCTGGACGGGACCTCCTTTCTGTGATGTGTTGTACCCTGTGCTCATTGTACATTAACGTTCCTTATAATGTGTTTTCTCCCTCTACCTTTTCAACAAATTAGGCTTGTGTTGCTTAGTGTCTCTCCCCCTGACCTCAGTTCCAAACTGATTTCTTATGTAGAAATGGTATCCTAAATTCTCTGCGTGGCTGTCTTGTGGCTCAATGGAATACAGTGGCTGGAGGAGGGGAACAGGTGGGGTGCTGTTTGAAAAACACTGCTTTCTCCAAGAGTAAGGGACTTGCCCCCCATTTTTCTTTTTTAAACTTTGCAAACAAAGTGGAGAATGGAAGCCCCTGTCATCCTAATGTGAGCCAGATAAGCTCCAGAGCTGTGCCACTTACCTGCATGGTCAATGGAGATGGCCTGGGTGGGCATCAGATCACAGGCCCCTTGTCCTCTCACCAGAGTTGGCTCCAGACCAGTCTGATCTGGGGAGAGCCCTGATAGCAAGGGCAGGGTGAGGCTCCTTCTCTGTGAGGAAGGGTGCAGCCCAGCTCTTGGAGGGCCCATGTTGTCTCAGGGGTCACATTTCTCTTTTCTACTGCATTAGGCCAAGTGCTCCACCCCAGCTCTCTTGGCCTCTTGATATCACTGCTGAGAGGGCTGACATTGCTCATCTTTCTAGTTTCCACTAGCTCAGGACACATCACACCCTGGTTTTTGTGTTAATGCCAGCTCTTCCCTAGTTCTGTGACACTGGGTTTGGAGAATCATTGAAAGGGGAGATGTTGGCTTGCTCCTGGCTCTTTCCTCCTGGCCTCAGATGCTAGGAACATATATGCAGCTACCACCAAGGAATACTGTCTCCACTATTATAAGTGACCCATCTGTCCATGACCAGAGGGACATTTTCCTGCCTTGGCAATGGGGGATGAGGGAAATGGTGGGTGGTGAGGAGGGAGTTGAGAGAGCAAAGCAGCCCTTCTGGACAAGCAGTGGGTTATTCCCTCAGCATGGTTCCAGAGAATTGGGGAGAAACTCTAGAACGCAGGGACAGCCCCTCAAGACCAAGAAAACATTGCTCCAGATCATTGTCAGTCTCTCACCAGTTTATTGGGACTGTAAAGGGAGTCCAGGCTGACAGAGCTGGAGAGAGTTGGGGAGCTGGATTCTGGGAGCTCTACAGAATCAGTACCAAATGTTATGAAGGCACAGGCCTAGAAAGTAAAGAGGGCTGAGGCACTAAGAGCCTCTCATGACCTTCTGGGGCGAGCCCAGTGAAGAACTTAGAAACTCATATTTCCATAGACTTAAATCTGTCAAGCAGGAAAAACTCGGGGTTTTAAGCCAGCCAAGTCCTCCAGCTCTGAGGTTGCACAGGCCAGAAAAGTTCAAGGAATATTCCTGGTTGTGCTCAACTCTCCAGTTCTTTAAAGAATGAAGTTTTTGTTTCCTTCTTCCCCTTTGTATGGGTGCAAATTTTTTCTCAGCAACTGGAGGACATTCTTCTTACACTTTCCCAAAACTTCTTCTCCCAAGAGAGCACCCAAGACAGAAGCACCTGGTTTCTTAGGTCCTGAGCACAGTCTGGCCACTGTTCTGACTTGGCTTTGAGTGGAGGTGGGAAACATCCTGACCACATGGTGCTACCTTCTCTTCTCCCTCCAGTCCCAGGCCAGGCTGCTCCGTTACCAGAGTTGATCCACTTGCAACTGCCTGGCCATCTGGACTCAATCCTCTAGATAGCCACATGTTACATCGTGGGGTAAAGCCCATTTGCCTCTGCTGGTCTACAGGATGGCATTGTGGAAAACAAGGAAGAGAAGGTTGTGGGCCAATACTTGTGTCTCTCTTAACTTCCCACTCCCCTACATTCTCCATCTGTCTCTCTTTTGTTCAAAAGAAGAGAAAGGGGCATTAAGGAATGGAGGAGACTCTGTTACTTACACATTCATGAATAAATGTTTGCTATTCCTTAAAGAAAATCATTACATATTATGCAATATGATTGAACCTTGGGAACATTATGCTACGTGAAATAAGCCAGTCACAAAAAGACAAATATGGCACAATTCCACTTATATGAGGAACTTAGAGTAGTCAAATTCATAGATACAAAGAGGAGAATGGTGGTTAACACTGGATGAGGGAGGGGAGAATAGGGAGATATTGCTCAATGGTTGCAGAGTTTCAGTCTTGCAGGCTGAAAAGTTCTAGAGAAGGGTGGTGGTAGTGGTTGCACAACAATACAAATATACTTATTATCACTGAATTGTGTATTAAAATGGTTAAGATGGTAAATTTTGTCTTATGTGTATTTTACCACAATTAAGAATAATTTTTAAACAAAGAATCCAGATATTATTCAGGGTAGCTGATGAGACTTTCCTGTTTCAGAGAAAGACTTGGAATGAATTCCCCTAGTTTCAGCTCTGTTTTCTACCCGCTGTACCCTTGGCACTTGATAATTCTCAGCGGACTCTGTGTGACTTCTACTGCTATGATCAGCTCCTACCTCTCCAATACATGTAAAGTGTTTTCAAAGTTCTCTTTTGAAAATTTAATAGCTGAAACTATTTTAAGTGTTTTTAGAATAAAAATCAAGAGACCATTGGCAGTCACACTCCAACATGCTAGAGTAGACCCAGAAACTAGTTTGAGTCAATCTCCATGTAGCAATGTATGATCATTCACTAAGATATATATATGTATCTTAGAATAACTTCAATAAATATGTCTCTGATTTTTGATAAGAGTATATCAACTTTACAATTTTCCATTAATAATAATACAGTCTGTAAATGGATCTTCATTAGACAATATTTACTGTCTGCTAAATTGTGAAACATAACATTCTTGGATGATAGCCTACAATGTGTAATTTATACCCTTCCAGGTATATTAGATTTTGTTTTGCATCCACCATTAGTATTAACAAACTATTCCAATAACACATTGCTTTGGCTGCTTAAAAATAATTCTTTCTGTATTATAAGTCCATATGTTATCTGGTTATTTTTGAAGAGTAATGAAAAGCAGCAAAATTCATTCTATTTATCATAGTGTTTAGTTAAAAATTTGCCCATCACATCACTTGGCACATTATTAAGGAAGACTCATGATAGAAATACTTTCAAGTATGACATCCAAAAGCCTAATTAAGAATCAAATAAAAATTGGCCTTTCTCTCAGTACATGGTTTGTGTTTAGTCCATGAACATTATTATTTCACTAATGGGCTTGTTTCTCTCTGTTTTTGTTTTTGTTTTGTTTTGTTTTTAAGGGAAGCTCAGAACCAGGAAGCACCATTTACTTGTAACCTAGTTTAGGGACAGTTTAGGGAACCTAGTTTAGGTTACAAGTAAATGGTGCCCCTAGGGCGGGGCAGTGTAAAGCTGGCATAACTATATGTGATGGTAGTACACTGGGGATGGGGTAGGAGGGAGTACAACACCCATAAAGCCTTTACTCACTACAAGAACACTAAAATCATTTTATTATGATAGTTCATTCTTTGTAACATTATGCAACTAAGGGAAATTTTACCTATATTATACTGCTTTGTCCTTAGGACAAGAATCACATCTATATAAAAACACATGACTTTGATCAGATATCATCATCTAATCTGGGTTAAGCTATAAAGTATGGAAGAGTTTTTGAACTTTAAAATCCTTAATGCAAGTGCTTAGTCAGAGGCAAGAATTCTAAATTTATTGCATAAAAGTAAGTCCCATGTGAAGGGTGTATATGTGGGCACTAATTCTAACACAATATATTTATGCAATATTTTATTGTATGCTATGTTGCCACCTCTCTTAAAATTAAAAGGAGGGTATCTAAAAGAATGTTCATTGTAGCATTATTACAATAGCCAATATTTAGAAGCAGCCCAACTGCCCATCAGTAGATGAGTGAATAAAACAGTTATGATACATTTATACCATGGAAAACTACTTGGCCATAAAAAAGAAAGAAATTTTACCTTTTGTGACAGCATGGATGGACCTGGAATGTATTATGCTAAGTGAAATAAGCCAGTCAGAAAAAAAAAATACCTTAAGATTTCACTTATATGTGGAATCTAATGAACAAAATAAACAAACAAAATACATTCGCAGATACAGAAAACAGACTGACAGCTGTCAGAGGGGAGGGAGATTCAGGGGCTGGATGAAAAACATGAAGAGATTAAGCAAAAAAAAAAAGAAAAGAAAAAACCTCATAGGACAGATAATAGTATGATGATTACCAAGTGAAAAGGAAGGTGGGGGGAGTAGAAGAGGGTAAAGAAGGAAAATGGTGATGGAAGGAGACTTAGCTTTGGATGGTGAACACACAACACAATATACAAATGATGTATGAACATGTATAAAGGACCCATGGACAAATCCAAAGGCGGGTAGGATTGAGGATGAGAGGTGGGGATGAGTGGGGCAGGGGGATGGTGGGGGAAAATGGAGAAAACTGTACTTGAACAACAATAAAAATAAAAATATTTCTGACATATATGTATGCATAACAATTTGAACTTTTGACAAATTTATAAAATGATGTGGTATTCATCTACATTACTTGAAAGAAAAATAGAGCATGTGAATGTGTGTGACAATGATGGAAAAAATAAATAAAATTGTACAGTTGAAAACTATATAATTTTATTAACCACTGTCACCCAGAAAATTCAATAAAAATTTCAAAAAGTAAATAAAATAATAATAAAAATTAAAACCATGACTAAACATTTGGGCCCGATGAGCTGCAAAACATCCATTTTATATAAAAAGGAAGGCCAGAGAAGGGGCAGGAGACCATAAAGCCTTCAGCACAAATCCAGAGAGAACTAAAATAACAACTAGACTCCAGTAGACAAGCAAAAACAAAAGCATGACTGGGGCCAGGGGATAGTCTGGTCAAATGCAGAGAGGAGCATAATTTCATATGAACATCTTGGACTGACTGGGATAAGTCTATGAGGAGTTTATCTGAAGAGTCATTTGACGTTTTTAGATAAATAAACAATGGATATATTCCATCAAGTTTCCTGCCAGTGATAATTAATCATGGACCACCTTAACACTATATCAAACATAAATGAGAGATTATCTCTGAAAAAAGGAGGATTTTTAAGTGGTGGGGCTTTAAACTTCATTTGTTTCAATCACCTCTTTTTCCTATGAGGAATCAGAGAGCAAAGGGGTAAAGTGGTCTACCTAGCAGCAAAAGAGTTGATGGAAGAGCAGGGTTAGAACTCTTCAATTTGCCATGATGACCATGAAACCAATGTCTATATTATTGTTGCTTTGCAACTTCCATGGGAGATTCCCAGGTGTAATCTGAAACTGACCCCATCCTCAGAGGGCAGGTAGAGACCAAAGAAAAAAACAGATTAAAAAAAAGAAGAAAAGAGCATTTAAGATTTTGTTCCCCAAAATATTTCATCAGTTTGGTTCAAATAAATTTTTATAAAAATTTTAAAAAGAAAATAAGAAGGAGAAAAAAGAAGAAGGCAGACCATTCCAGCTTGGTAGGCAGCAGGTTTAGTAGGCAAAGGAACTTACTGTATATAAGACACTTGGTCCAGGCAGCAACAAGACAAGTAGTTTTTCATACCTGCTCTCCAAATCTTAAAAGTTTAGTTTGATAAGAGCACACACAGGTCCTCAACAGGGTTCAGTCACGTGCTAATTCAGAAAGTCTCATCATGACCTTACCATCTCAAGGCTGTAGCCATGGGCAGTTTCTAGTTCCAGGAAGGCAAGCTGAGCACACATTCCAAGTGTAGGGGAGAGAGCAAAAAGTCTCCAATTGCCTGCGTCCAGCTTCTCAGGCCAAACCAACAGTCATACCTTCTTCATGACTTTCCCCAATAATTATTCAGCATCTTCTTCCTAAAACAGTATACAGGTTGAAGTTCAGTTCAGACAACACATAACCAAATGCTCTGACTTACTTCTTAGTAAACAGTCTAGAATTTAAACATCCAAAGAATAGCATGCTTTCTCTGGAGTTTCTAAATTGACCCTTACAACATGTTTGCCCTCCCTGATTCTCTGCCCTTGAATTTCTGCAGTTCCCAATTATCACATGTTGATATATTGACCAACACATGATCATGAGCCAACACATGATCATATGTTGACTCAGCTCAAATCAGATAGAATAATGAAACTATGCCATGTTAGTCTTGTAAAGCTAAACCTAAGTGTGGAGATTAAATGCACAAGATCATTAATTAATTCATTCAATAAATGTTTGTTTTGCACCTATTATAAAATTTGGGAAGGGTTGTTTCCCAATATTCTTTTTCCTTTTCTAACAGTAAAGTGATTTTTTGGGAGGAGGGGGGATTATTTCCTTTCTGCCTAATACAATCTGGTTGGACTTTAATTAGTAACTTTTCCTGTCATTTGCAACTTAAGAATGGAAGAGACAGTGGGGTTGGAGTCCCATCCTGACCAGCAGCAGTTTTTTGATCATCGGCTGGAGGACCTCTGGTGCTCTAGCCTCCATCAGCCCCAAGAGCTCCCCAAATCTTTAATACAATTTTTGTTTTTGCTTATATTACCCATAGTTGTTTTATCTTGTTTGGAACCAGAGAACTTAGCTCCTAAACTACCTCTCACTTATTTACCAGTATGTTAGATGCTAAATACTAATGATAGAAAAAACATATAAGATAAATAAAAGGTAGATCCTTACTCTTCCAAGAGCTCCTGTACAGCAAAAAAGGCAAGACATGCATTTAAGAAACAAATATATTAGTCATTCATTACCAAATTGAAGACAGGACCACTTTTTTGAAGGCAAGTTAGTAGAAAGAAAAAATGAGGACAAACAGCTATTTTGAAAAATTGAATGCTCACAGAAAGGTGTTAGAAGAGGAAACCAGCAAAGCAGAAGCCAGAAAAAATGATAGAAATGAGAGTCCAAAGTACCAAAGACATTTGAACAAAGACAAATCTTTAGCTTCTCCAGGCCTCAGTTTCAGCTTCTATTAATGGAGGTAATGATGATATCACCTCATAGAGTGTGGTGATGACAAGGTAAGTTATTATGTGAAAAACACATAAAAATATTTGGACTAGATTAACAAATGATACAGATCTGCAGTTTTCAAAAGAATGTAATTTCCAACTCAAGTCCCCAAGCAGTTCAAGCCAAAAACACTCCCTGAATTTACTAATTAGTTCATTATCAACTATCAAGAAAAGTTTTGAGATAAGTGAGTTACAACTCACTCATATTAAACTCACTTAAAATTCTCTTATAACACATAAGTGAGTTTAAAAAGAGAATGAGTGGTGAAAACATGGAAGATGTAGGCTTTTGATTTCAAAACAATGGCAAAGGTTTTATTTGATATGGAAGTGAGAGCAAGGGGACAGAGGAGTAAGTGGAAACTACGCTAACTTCCTCCTAGGACTAATCTGAAATTACAGCTAAATTGTAGAGAAATCATCCTGAATAACCAACAGAATACAATCTGGAGAGAAGCCTTATAACTAAGGACAGACAAAAGAAATCACTTCACCACAATGAGACTGGTAGGAAGTGTGGAGGAGCTGCAAGAGCACTGGCTGGACTCCCATGGGTGACAGCTAAAGTTCTTGAGGGATATTTCAGTGGCCAGGGGCATCCTCCTGAGAAGTATTGGGCCTAAACCTTAAGCTGGGCTCCCAAGCTTATAGCACCAGAGCCAGAAAGAAACACAAGTAACATCTAACTGTGAAAAGCAGCAAGGTTTCTGTCTGCCTAGGAGAGATGGCTGGAGACTCAGAGAGACTCTTAAAGGGCCAATGCAAAAAATTTCATTTGCAGTCACTCATCTTGGCTTCCCACAAGAGGAGGACAGAGTGGACTAGAGATGCTTAAAGAGAGTCTGGGACTGGTGGTTCTGGGGAGAGAACTGAAGGAGCAGCCACCAGGATCCCTGTGCTGAGTCATTACCCTCACTGCAGAAGCCATCTTCATCAGGCAAAGCACTCCTTTCCAACATGCATCATCCTATTGGGAAGCAATAGCCCCACCCACAGATATTACTCCACCCCACCCTGTAGAGCTAAAGCTGAGCTTCTGATTGCACCTTGAAACTATACCATTGATAAGTTTAACAACTAACACAGATGTCTGGGAGCTCTATGAGATTTAAGCTCACCCTCCCCAGAGCCTGGTGCTGATAAAAGCTAGCCTTGGTGCACAGTCTGGTTCTTTCTGCATACAAGCAGGCCCAAGAGAGGGAGCCACATGCTGTGAATCACTGATAGTTCCAAACATGTTGGCCAGTGCCATTCATAAGCAGTATCTGGCAATGGCTTACACCAGAGTCTTTGCAGATGTACCTAATACATAGAAACAAATACAAAGAAGGAGCCAGAATGAGAAGACAAAGAAGCCAAGTGAAAGAACAAGAGAATTCTCCAGAAGAAGAGCTAGATGAAATAGAAGCAAGTAATTTATCAGATAGAGAGTTTAAAGTAATGATTATAAGGTTACTAAACAGCATGAAAAAAGACATAGAAACCATAAAAAAGGACCAGTCAGATTATACCCCAAGAATACTGAAACACCAGTTCAAAAGAACCTATGCACCCCTGTGTTCATAGCAGCATTATTTACAATAGCCAAGTACTGGAAGCAACCTAGGTGACCATCAGTAAATGAGTGGATCAAAAAACTCTGGTACATTTACACAATGGAATACTGTGCAGCAGAAAGGAAGAAGGAGCTCCTACCCTTTGCAACAGCATGGATGGGACTGGAGAGCATTATGCTGAGAGAAATAAGCCAGGCAGTGAAAGACAAATACCATATGATCTCACCTATAAGTGGAACCTGATCAACCAAACAAACAAGCAAGCAAAATATAACCAGATACATTGAAATAGAGAACAAACTGACAGTAACCAGAGTGGAGGGGGGAAAGGGGCAATAGGGGAAAGAAGAGTAAGGGTAGCCAAGGAACATGTGTAAAGGACCCATAGACAATGCCAAAATGGGGAAGGATTGAGGATGGTGGGGGGAAAATGGAGGCAACTGTACTTGAACAATAATGAAAAAATTAAAATTAAAAAATAAAGAAAGCAATATCTAAAATAAACAAACAACAGCAACAAGAACAAGGTAAAATAATCTAAAATGAAAGTGTCATTAAATATGTATCTATCAATAATAGCCATGAGTGCTCCAACCAAAAGACATAGGGTAGCTGAATGGGTAAGAAAATAAGACCTATACCTTCTGCCTGCAAGAGAGACACATCTCAGATCAAAAGAAACACACAGACTAAAAGTAAAGGGGTGGAAAAAGACATTTCATACAAATGTAAAGAAAGAAATCAGGAGTAGCTGTACTTATATCTCACAAAACAGACTTTAAAACAAAAGCTATAGTAAGAGACAAATAGTGACACTATATAATGATACATGGAACAATCCACAAGAGGATATAACCCTAGTAAACATTTATGCACCCAACATAAGAACACCTAAATATGTAAAGCAAATCTTGATGGACATAAAGGGAGAGATCAATGGAAATACAGTAATTCTAGGGATTTTAACACCCCATTGACTTCAACAGATAGATCTTCCAGGCAGAAAATCAATAAGGAGAGGGAGAACTTAAATGACATACTAGATCAAATGGATTTAATTGATATCTTCAGAGCATTTCACCCCAAAGCAGCAGACTACACATACTTTTCAAGGGCACATGGAATGTTTTCTAAGATAGACCACATGTTAGGAAATAAAAAAAGTCTTAATAAATTTAAGAAGACTGAAATCATATCAAGCATCTTCTCTGACCACATCACTAGAAAACTAGAAATGAATCACAAATAGGACACCAAAAAACACACAAAGACATAGAAGCTAAATAACATGTTATTAAATGATGAATGGGTCCACAACAAGGTCAAGGAAGAAATCAAAGATACCTTGAAACAAATGAAAATGAGAACAAAACTGTGGGACACTGGGAAAGCAATCCTAAGAGGGAAGTTTATAGCATTACTGGCCTATCCCAAAAAAGAAAAAAGAAAGAAAGAAAGAAAAAGCTCAGATAAACAATCTAACTTTACACTTAAAGAGATTTGAAAAAAAAAAACAACAACAGAGCCCAAAGTGAGTAGAAGAAAGAAAGTAATAAAGATCAGAGGAGCAATAAATGAAATACAGTCTAAAAAATCATTAAAAAAATCATTGAATCCAAGAGCTGGTTCTTTGAAAAAATAAACAAGATTGAAATAACCTTTAACCAGACTCATGAAGAAAAAAAAGAGAGAGAGGAACCAAATAAATAAAATCAGAGATGAAAGAGGAGAAATAATAACTGACACCAAAGAAATACAATATTTTGTAACGAGCAGACAGATATCATGACACTTGGAAGGTGCAGGAGAAGGATCAGTAAGGAGGAAGAGGCAAAGATGAGAATGAGATGAGTGAGCCAAAGATTTTCATGATAGTCCATAAAAAGATTCAGGACATAGAGTAGTTTATCTTATGGAAAAAAAAGACTTCCTTTAAATCAGGAAAAAACACAAGTAGATTAATAAAGAAAATGATACATTGAAGTGGAGAGTAAAATTCATAATGAAATTCAGGGTTAACAAACATAACCTTCAGGAAAGTAGAGGAAACCAAATGAAGTAGAGATGATGAAGTTATGGGAAGCTGGAAAATGCTAGAAAATGACAAATCTTTGTGCACCTATTGAGATTCTACCATATCAAAAAATTTCAATAGGAAAACTACCCCTATAAACTGAAAGAGTAAAGTGAAAATTATTTTAAATGGATTATTAGGCTGAATGTTCAAAACTAAAACCCTAATTTATGAAGAGAGAAATTGTAATGCAAGGGCTTATATTGGATAGGAGATTTTGTGAAGTAGATTTCTGCACAGAATAGAAAGAAAGAAGAAGATAACCTCCAATGCCCCAAACATTTATTTAACATTATAAATATATATCAAGAATAGCAGATAAGATTTTATATAGGAATACCTAATAAAATCTCCAGGGACTCAGGGGCTTTTGTATGTTGTGTGAATCACAGGAAAGGGGGTCACCGTTCCTAGAAGGAGAGTTATTGAGCATCTTTTCATGTGTTTCTGGATCCTCTGTATGTCCTCCTTGGAGAAATCAATATCACTAGCTATCAGAGAGATGCAAATTAAAACCACAATGAGATACCACTTCACACCAATCAGAATGACCATCATAAATAAAACAACAGACAACAAGTGTTGGAGAGGTTGTGGAGAAAAAGGGACCCTAGTGCACTGTTGGTGGGATTGCAGCCTGGTACGACCACTGTGGAAAACAGTATGGAACTTCCTCAGGAAACTAAAAATGGAGCTGCCCTTTGATCCAGCAATTCCACTTCTGGGACTATATCCTAAGAACTCTGAAACACCAATGCAAAAGAACCTATACACCCCAATGTTCATAGCAGCACAATTTACAATAGATAAGTGCTGGAAACAACCTAGGTGCCCATCAGTAAATGAATGGATCAAAAAACTATGGTACATTTACACAATGGAATTCTATGCAGCCAAAAGAAAGAAGGAGCTCATACCATTTGCAACAGCATGGATGGAGCTGGAAAGCATTATGCTAATGAAATAAGCCAGGCAGTGAAAGACAAATACCATATGATCTCACCATTAACAGGAACCTAAACAACAAAACAAAGAATCAAGTAAAATATAACAAAAGACACTGAAATAGAGGACAGGTAGTCAGTGACCAGAGGGGAGAGGGGAGAGAATTTCAGGGAAGAAGGGAAGGGTTTACAGGAACAAATATAGAGGACACATGGACAAAACTAGGGGGGTTGG
>CM052540.1:123779851-123857161 GCA_028533065.1 Trachops cirrhosus | reverse complement strand
GCTCTGATCTGATTCATTGAAATGACGTGATAAGGCTCTTCAGGATTGGTTAGGGAAAGGAGGCTACCAAAGGACATTGTGAGCTAAGTTATTCTTATACATGACTCTTTCTTTAGGATACTCTGGCTTAAAATATTGTAAGCCTCTTATTTTATTTTACAGATGAGGAAAGACAGGATCATGGAGATCACCTGAGTAGTAAGTGGTGCAGTGTGGTCTGCATATCATTCTTTCTGCTATAATTTACTGTCTTGCATAAGCTAGTTCTCATAATTCATTTCAGCAGTGGAAATGAAAATTTTTGGAAGTGTATGTAGTAAGAGGTGGGCACAATTGGCTATTCAAACTGGGTCTCAGAAAGTGACACCTTTGGAAGCTCTGCCAGGTTCCATAGTGTTTGGTCTCCTCTACCCAGGTGTCTGAAAATTACTAAGGCAGTTCCTTATATTAAAATTAACTACAAAGTAGTGAATGCTGCTAGAATCAGAAGAGTTACACAGAACACAATATAATGAATCATCTAGTATAAACTAGAATGGATATTATCAGAAATTTCAAGTCAGTGGATATGATGAATTATTTAATATATGTAACATATAGTAAACAATATACTGGTTATTTAGGAGAAAATAGTACTGTTACTATCTAAAATCAAAATATATTTTAGAAAAATTAAGCATATAAATACTTCAGAATATTAAGAACTATAAAAATACTAGAATAAAATATAGACATTTCCTAGGTGTGATATCAAAGAGAATAATTGTAGACATTAAAACATTTCTAATCAAAAACACAATATACCAAAAAAAGTGTCAAACTGAGTAAAATGTTTGTAGCAAATTGGTAGCAAAAGGGTTGCTATCCTTATGTACGAGAAGATCTATAAAATTATTAAGAAGCAACTCCCAGGTAAGGTGAAGCTGGAGGACATTTTCCACGCACACACAATCTTCCTGATCCAAATACACAGCAATAATCAATAAAATATTTTTAAATAGAATAAAAAGTCATAGCCTTAATCACTTTTATAAAACATTAAATGTCACTGTAGCCCAGAAATAGGACAAAATACCAAAGCAGTAAGTAGGGCTAAATCAGCTGGTCTCTGGAAGCAGATCATTGAAACAACATTCCTGTGGGGAATGGACACTCAAAGTCATCCACTTAGGTGAAGAGGCCAGCATTAGCTCAGCGCTTGGCAACTGGGAACACATTAGAGTTCCTCTGTGTGCAAAACTGAGACTTTAATAACAGATAAAACATTTTAAGTTAGTACCATAATGTAGGCTATTGTTTTTATACAGCTTTTTAATGAGGGAAATAGAAAAAAGTATAGACCCCCTTCCAGCAAGGAAATAAATAAAATTAGTCTTACTCTAAAAGAAAACAGAAGTCTAAAGTATTGAATATAAGCTGTTTTGAGAATTAAAACTTCATAGAAATATCAAATATAAAGAAAAAAATGAAAGAAAAATTTCCTAATCAAGATGCCTTCCATTGCACATGAAGTAAATCATAAAGACAGATAAGAAAATAAATTAGTATACTAATATATCCCAATTCAAAAAACAGAGCAATCTGAAGATGACTTTTTTATTATTATTACATTTATTGTTTACACTATTACTATTGTCCCAAATTTTCCTTATTTGCCCCCCTCCACACAGCCCCCTCTCATTCCCTCAGATAATCCCCACATCATTGTCCATGTCCATGGGTCATATATATATGTTCTTTGGATATTCTATCCCCTATGTTGTACCTTATATTCCCATAACTATTCTGTAACTACCAATTTATACTCCTCAATCTCTTCACCTTTTTCACCCATCACCCTGCCACCCTCCCTCCCATCTGGCAACCATCAAAATGTTCTCTGTATATATGATTCTGTTTCTGGTCTGCCTACTTATTTTTATTTTTGGTTTAATTGTTGATAGATTTGTATTTATTGACATTGTATTGTTCATATTTTTTATCTTCTTCATCTTAAAGAAGACCCTTTAACAATTTCATATAGTAGTGATTTGGTGATAATGAACTCCTTTAGCTTTTTCCTGTCTGTGTAGCTCTTTATCTGTCCTTTGATTCTAAAAGATAGCTTTGCTGGGTAGAGTAATCTTGGTTGTATGTGCTTGATTTTTATCACTTTGAATAATTCTTGCCAATCCCTTCTATCTGCAAAGTTTCTTTTGGTAAATCAGCTGACAGTCTTATGGGAGCTCCCTTGTAGGTAACTAATTGCTTTTCTCTTGATACTTTTAAGATGAACTCTTTGGGCTTGGAGATCCAAGATGGCAGAGGAGTAAGTAGAAGCTACACTAACCTCCTCCCAGGACCAATTAGGAATTACAATTAAATTGTAGGAAAATCATTCAGAACAACCAATTGAACAATAGCTGGAGAGGAGCCTTATAACCACAGACAGGCAGAAGAAACCACCTCACCATAATGTGACCAGTAAAGAGTGTGGAGGAGACACAAGACTGTTGGCTATGCTCCCATGGGCAGCTGCTGAAGCAGAGAAAAATTCAGTAGTTGGGAGGTTCCCCCTGAGAAGTGTGGAGACTAAACTCCAAATTGGACTCCCCACCTACAGCACCAGTACTGGGAAAGTAACCCAGATAACATCCAGCTGTAAAAAGCATCAGGGTTTCTGTCTTTCAGGAAGAGACAGCTGGAGTCACAGAGAGCCTTTAAAGAGCCAATGCAAATAATTTCATTTGCAGCCACTTATCCTAGGCTCTGGCAAAAGAAGGGAAGAGTGGACTAGAGATTCCGGAGGAGAGACTGGAGATGGAGGCTTTGGAAAGAGAACTAAGGGAGCAGCCACCAGGATCCCTAAGTCATCCTCCACACTTCAGGAGCTGTCTTGCTCATGCAGAGCAGTCCCCTTCAAGTGACATTAGCCTGAGGGGAAGCAACAGCACCCCCCCCACACATACACACCCATAAGAATTACTCTGTCCTACCCTGTGGTGCTTAATCCTGACAGTTGATTAAAGATAGACTAGATTAACAAAGGAAGGAGCTAGCCACAGACTGTAGATCGCTGGTAGCCTCAAACAGGCTGCCTAGGCCCAGATGGGGAAACCATCAAACATCACCAGAGGTGGATCCAGAAAGAGAAAATAGTGAGATGAATTCCAATGTGGTCTTCTTCATGATTTGCATTATTTTCTCTCCTGAATAGCTTTTTAACATTTATTTCTTGTCCTTCAAGTTTGTGCTTATTAAGTCACTAGATTTTATATTATAGCTTATATCAAGCCTCATACTTTGCTCCTCCCTTCTCTTACTCCATTTTATCTTCTTTCCTTGTCTTATTTTCATCTTAAATTTTATTTTCTCTCTTGCTATGACTTGCTTCCATTCTGCACTCTCACTATTTCTCCCCATTCCAGCCTCTCAAAACCATTTCTCTTGTCATTAATCATCTCACATTCTTTTTCCCATTCTTAAAATAACCCTATTCTCTCTCCACCTTTATCAATCTTTGTTTATTGGTTGTGAATATGGTGTTTGTTGTTGTATTTCTCCAATTTTATTTCTAGATCATCACTATTTTTGTATTTCAAATCTCAAATTTTAACATTCCCCTCTCTTGGTCCATTTTGCCTTCCTCTTACCTTTTCTTGTTTTCACTTTAAATGTTATTTTTTTCCTTGTCTTAGACTGGTTTTCATTCCTCACTCTTAGTATTTCCTCTCCCTCTATCACCTCAAAATCACTTCTCTTTCCTCTAGACACCTCTTAAGTTTTTCTTTCTTATTATTTCCCTCTTATCCCCCTCACACCTATATTAATCTTTGCTCATTGTTTCTGATAGTGCTGTGGTGGATCTTTTTCTCCACCAAATAGCAATTTGGTTCCTATTTTTTCCTTCTCTCTCTCACTACTTTTTTGTTTACTTTTTCCTAGATTTCTATTTAAACCTAATACTATACACTTCCCTACCCATACTCCATTCTGCCTTCTTCCCTCCCTTTTTTATTTATGAGGTAAATTTTTCTCTCTTTCTCTCTTTGCCTTGTCCTTATACCCTACTCTTATTATTGCTCCTCCCCCTACTCTCTCAAAATCATTTTTCTTTCAGTTAGTCATCTCATATTTGCTTTTCCTTTCTTATAATACTCTTAATCTCTTTACACTTTTATTAATACTGGCTCATTTGTCATTAATAGTGTGATTGTGGATGGTGGTTAATTTTGTGGGTGTGGACTTGTTTCTCAGGCTGTTTGATTTTGTTCTGGCAGCACCTGTACAAGAGCATACAAGACTTGGTGGGTGGAGTGACACTCAGTCAACCAGCCAGAAGGAAAAACCCACCAAATAATGACCCAACAACAAAAATCCAATTACAACCAAAGAGCCTACATAAAAGGCAAAAAGGGAATCCCAAGATAACCAGGTTCAGGAGATCAAGGAGACTAAATCACTGAATCCCAAAGGTCTCTACCAAGAATGTCACACTAAGAAGACAGAGCATTGAAGCAGATCAATCTAAGAAGCAGAAAAAAACAAGAAGAGTCTCTTAAAACAGGGGGACAAAGAAACAACCCCCAACCAAAAGGAAAGGACAAATCTTCAGAAAGAGAGCTAAATGAAATTAAGCCAAGAAAACTATCAGACATTGAGTTCAAAATAATGGTTATAAGCATGCTCAATAAGCTCAGTGGGAACTACAGAGAACTACACAGAAGCTACATGGAACTTACTGGGAACTACATCAGCATGAAAAAGTACATAGAAACTATCAATAAGAGCCAGGAGAAAATGAAGTGTACAATATCTGAAATGAAGGACACAGTAGAAGCAATTAAAAGCAGGCTAGATGAAGCAGAGGATCAAGTTAGTAGCTGGAGGATAAGGTAGAAAAAATGCCCAATAATGCAACAAAACAGAAAAAGCCTTAAAAAGAATGAAGACGGTTTAAGGGAGCTGCAGGACAAAATAAAATATTATGATATCCATATCAGAGGGATTCCAGAAGGAGAAGAAGAGGAGCAAGAGATAGAAAACCTATTTGAGTAAGTTATAACAGAAAACTTCCCTAACTTGGTGAGAAAAAAAGTCATGCAAGTCCAGGAAGCACAGAGAGTCCCAATCAAGAGGAACCCAAAGAGGCCTACTCCAAGACACATCATAGTTAAAATGGCAAAATTTAAAGACAAAGAGAGTATCATAAAGGAAGCAAGGGAAAAATAGCTAGTAACAGACAAAGGAACTCCAATAAGGCTATCAGTTGATTACTCAACAGAAACACTGCAAACCAGAAGAGAATGGCAAGAAATATTCCAAGTAATGAAACTCAAAGGCCTGCAGCAAAGACTACTCTACCCAGAAAGGCTCTCATTTAAAATGGAAAGTGAAGTAAGGAGTATACCAGATCAAAAATAAAACATGGCTGAAAGAATACATCTCCACCAAGCCAACATTGCAAGAGATGGTAAAGGGACTGCTTTAAGAAAATAGGGAAAAAGAAAGATAGAGTGAAAGAGAAATAAGGGTACAAAGGGAACCAATGGCAATGGATAAATACTTATCAATAATAACCTTAAATGTAAATGGATTAAATGCTCCAATCACAAGACATAGGATAGCTAAATGGGTAAGAAAATAGGACCTGTGCATATGCTGTCAACAAGAGACCCACCTCTGAACAAAAAATCTAAACATACTGAAAGTGAAGAAATGGAAAAAAATTCCAAGTAAATGGACATTAAAAATAATCTGAGGTAGCAATACTTATATCAGACAAAATAGACTTCAAAACAAAGGCCATAAAAAGAGACAAAGAAGTACACTACAAAATACTAAGGAAATAATCCATCAAGAAGATATAACCCTTGTAAATATATGTACCCAACATAGGAGCACCCAAGTATATATGGAAAATCTTAGAGGACTTTGAGAAAGATATAGACAACAACACACCCACAGTAGGGGATTTTAACACCCCATTGTCAATAATGGACAGATCTTCCAAAAAAAGAATCAACAAGGATATTGGGGCATTAAACAACACTCTAGATCAAATGGACTTAGCTGATATATACAAAACTTTTTACCTGAAAGAAGCAAAATATGCATTCTTTTCAAATGCACATGGAACATTTTCAAAGATAGACCACATGGTAGGATACAAAACAAGACTCAAAAAGTCAATGAAACTGAAATCACATCAAGCAACTTTTCAGATCACAACGGCTTTAAACTAAAAACCAACCTAAAGGAAAAAACTCAAAAACATTCAAATTCATGGAGACTGAATAACATGCTATTAAATAATGAATGGGTTAACAATGATATCAAGGAAGAAATTTCTGGAAACAAAAGAAAATGAACACATAACAGCCCAAAACCTAAGGGACACAATGAAGGCAGTCCTGAGAGGGAAGTTCATAGGGATACAGGCCTACTTAAAAAATATAGAAACATTTCAAATAAATGACCTAACCTACTATCTACAAAAACTAGAGGAACAACAACAAACAAAGCCCAGGGTGAGTAGAACAAAGGGAATAAATAAGATCAGAGCAGAATTAAATAACACAGAGACTAAAAGATCAATTCAAAGCATCAATAAATCCAGGAGCTTGTTCTTTGAAAAGATAAACAAAATTGGCAAGCCTTTAAGCATACTCATCAAGGAAAAAAGAGAAAGGACCCAAATAAACAAAATCAGAAATGAAAGAGGAGAAATTACAACTGATACCACAGAAATATGAAGGATGTAAGAAATTACTATGAACAACTAACTATATGCCAAGAAACTAGACAACCTGGATGAAATTTACAAATTTCTAGAAACATAATCTTCCAAAACTGAATCATGAAGAAGCAGAAAGCCTGAATAGACCAATAACAGCTAGAGAAATTGAAGCAGTAATCAAAAAACTCCCGACACACAGAAGTCTTGGCTTCATGGCAGAACTTTACCAAACATTTAGAGAAAAGCTATCACCTATCCTTTTCAAACTATTCCAAAAAATTCAAGAAAAGAAAAGACTGAAACTAATTTTATGAGGCGATGTCTAATTCCAAAACCAGGTAAAGACACAACAAAGAAAGAAAACTACAGGGTAATATTGATGATGAACATTGATGTCAAAATCCTCAACAAAATATTGGCAGACTACATCCAGCAATACATTAAAAAGATCATACACCATAATCAATTGGGATTCATCCCAGGGATGCAAGGATGGTATAATATTTGCAAATCAATAAACATAATACACCACATAAACAAAATGAAAGACGAACACCACATGATCATATCAATAGATACTGAGAAAGCATTTGATAAAGTACAGCACCCATTTATAATAAAAACACTCAGCAAAGTGGGAATAGAGGGAGCATACCTCAACATGATAAAGTCCATATTCAAGAAACTTACAGGCAACATTATACTCAAGGGGCAAAACTAAAAGCTTTCCCACTAGGATCAGGGAGAAGACAAGGATGTCTGCTTTCAACACTTTACTCAACTTATTATTGGAAGTTCTAGCTGCAGCAATCAGACAAATAAAAGAAATAAAATGCATCCAAATTGGAAAGGAGAAAATAAAACTGTCATTGTTTGTAGATGACATGATACTGTACATAGAAAACCCTATAGGCTCCACCAAAAAAACTACTTGACCTAATAAGTTAATTTGTCAAAATAACAGGATACAGAGTCAACATTCAGAAATCCAAGGCATTTCTGTATACCCACAATAAAATAACAGTAAAGAAATTAGGAAAAAATCTATATCAACAAGAAAAATAAAGTGCTTAGGAATAAACTTAACCAAGGAAGTAAAAGACCTATACTCAGAAAACTACAGACCTTTCATGACAACATGGATGGAACTGGAGAGCATTATGCTAAGTGAAATAAGGCAGATGGTGAAAGACAAACACCATATTATCTCACCTATAAGAGGAACCTCATGAACAAAACAAACAAATAAGCAAAATAGAACCAAAGGCATGGAAACAAGGAACAGACTAACAGCAACCAGAAGGGGTAAGGGAGGGGGATATGGGGAGAAAGGAGGGGAAGGGTCTATTCAACAAACAGGTATAAATGACCCATGGACATGGACAATAGGTGGGGACTGACTGTGAGATCAGGGTGTATGTGAGGCAGTGTAGTGCAATGGGGGGAAATTGGGACAACTGTGAAAGAACAATTTAAAAATGCAAAAAAAATGAATAAAAATTTTGCATAATCTTAAAAAAACATTCTCTCTTTGTATTTAGCCTTTGGTGTTTTAATTATGATATATCTTGGAGTGGGCCTCTTTTGGTCCATCTTGTTTGGGACTCTCTGTGCTTCCTAGACTTGTATGTTTATTTTCTTCCCCAAGTTAAATTTTTCAGTCATTATTTTTTCAAATAGGTTTCCAGTTTCTAGCTCTCTCTTCTCCTTTTTTGCACCCCTATGATATGAATGTTGGAATGCTTGTAGTTGTCCCAGAGGCTCCTTACACTATCCTCATTTTTTTTTTGGATTCTTTTTTCTTCTTGCTATTCTGATTGGTTGGCTTTTGCTTCCTTATGTTCCAAATCACTGATCTGAGTCTTGGCTTCATCCACTCTACTTTTGATTTCCTGTAAATTGTTCTTTATTTCAATTAGCATATCTTTCATTTCTGACTGGATCTTTTTTATGCTGTTGAGTTTCTTGAACATCCTTATAACCAGCGTTTTGAACTCTGCATCTGATAGATTGCTTTCTTCCATTTTGTTTAGTTGTTTTCCTGGAGTTTTGTTCTGCTTTTTCATTTGAGCCTTGTTTCTTTGTCTCCTAATTTTGGTAGCCTCCCTGTGTTTGTTTTTATGTATCACATAGAGCTACTACATCTCCCTGGCTTGATAGAATGGCTTAATATAGCAGATGTCCTGTAGGGTCCAGTGGCACAACCTCCCCTATTACCCAAACTGGGTACTCTAGGTATGACCAACGTGTAGGCTGTGCACACCCTCCTGTTAAGTTGATCCTTGATTGCTATTGGTGTGTCGAGAGTCAGAACACAGCATTGGCTACAAAGCAATCTATACATTGCTGCTACTTTTGTTGGAGTTGGAGGTGCCCACATGTGACCAAGCTATGAACCAAGGCTGGCTCTGCTAGTGCTGGGCCTGGGGCAAATTAGTGAGAGGTACAGGGGCTTGCTGAAACCAGATGCTGCTTGTTTGAGAGAATTTAGGAAAATCTGAAGCATGGGCCAAGACAAACCATTCATATGGAAAAGCTACTTGAAACATCTTGAGTGGGGCTAGAAAGCTGGGTGTGACAGGGTGTCAGTGAATCACCAGGGTGGTGTGAACTGTTTGATTGAGATTGATGGAGTCTCAGCTATTGTGCCAAACCTGTGCCTCTGTATGGGAAAGGTTCAGAAAAGGAACAATGGCCTCTGCCAACACTTCTGTCTGGGAGCAATCTGCCCCTTCAGCTCTCACCCTGATGCCAGACTATTCAGTTCCTCCCAGTATGTCCCTCATGTCTTTCAATCTGCTTCCCCATCACTGGAGCTCCGAGGGAGTGAGTCCAACCAAGTAAATCTATGCTTGGGACCTTTAAGAGGAACTGCCTGGGAATCCAATAGTTTCTATCTTCCAAAGCCCCTATCCCTGCTGGTTTTTACAGACAGAAGTTGTGAAAATTTATCTTCCTGGCACTGGAACCCTGGGCTGGTGGGCCTGGGGTGGGGCTGGAACTCCTCATTCTGGAGATGTCCCTCCCTATTTTTATCTGCCACACATGAATGTTGGACCATACCACTCCACATCTCTGCCCCTTCTACTAGTCTTGATGTGATTTCTTCTTTAATTCCATAGTTGTAGGACTTCCACTCAATTTCTGATGGTTCTGAATGATGGTTGTTCTATAATTCAGTTATAATTTTGATGTGGTTGTGCAAAGAGGCAAGTTGTGTTTACCTATGCCACCATCTTAACTGGAAGTCCCTGAAAGTGACTTTAAAATAAATATTTTTGGTTTCTGGGGGAAATACATAAAGAAAAAGGAGAGGTAATATAAGAAATGAACTAATATGAAATCTAAAAATTGATATAAGATATAGTTATCAATAGAAAATAGAATGTATGGGCAAATATTGAACAAAATTCAAAGAGAAAATAATCAAAATGGAATATAGAATAATGAATTCACTAATAAAATGTCACAGAAAAATAGATTAAAAGTTATCAAAAAGCATTTAAAATATTTGAATGAAAACATTTTAAACATATTCTTAACAAACATTCCAGAAGAAGAAAATAGAGAGAATAACAAAGGAACAATATTCAAAAACATAGTACTAAGAATGTTCCAGAAAAATGCTAATATTCACATTAAAATGCATGCTAGAAAACTGTAAAGACTATCAAAACATCAGGAGAGCTTACAAAATATCACTAGAATGTGATGATGAAGGTGATCACTAGTTATATGATTAAATACAATAGAAATTTTTCTTTCTGGTGACTATAATGTTACTAGAAAGAAAAGAATATAGAAGGAAATCAGTCATTTTTATTTAAAATGTTGTTTTAAAAAATCTGTCAACCGAAAGTTCTTTATCTAAATAAACTAATATTTTAAGTCAATTAAAAATAAATACACTCTTAGGTATCTCATCTAAGAGCCTTTACCATCCACAGAATTTGCTAAAGGATTATTAATGGGAATCCATCACAAGAATGTTTATTGTAGCATTGTTTAAAGAAGTAAACATTAAAACAAACTAAGATGCCTTTCAACAGAAAAAAGGTTAATTCACTTTGTTGCATTTATGAACATGGTATTCAACACTGTATCAGTGAAAAATGAATAAACTATAAAAAAATAAAATCAGCTATAACTACAGATTCTTACAATTTGCTGAATGAAAAAAGTCTCTGAAGATTATGTAGAAATGTAATTACATTTTTATAAAAATCAAAGGCAAACAGCCCTATGCAATTATAAAGAAATATGAATGCAAAGTCTTTTTAGATTTTATTTTATTTTATAACTAGCTTGCTCATACAAATTATTCAACTTATGTGTATCACTGTTATTCAAATTTTCTCAAAGTGTTTAGTCTAGTTATAGAATTGATGATACTCTTTTTTGCTCCTATTTCACATAACATTTAATAACATAGTTATATAATTAAGAATTAGGTTCAAATACAACTGATGATTCTAAATGAGGACAGAACTCAGCAGGAGGGGAGGAAGTATTAGTAGTCTGCTAGCTTCCCTTCTTTATCACACATAGCTACCAATGTTATGCTATGCAGAAGAAACTGAAACTAGCAATAATCTCATTCAATGGATCTTCAGTTAAGAAAGTCAGTTAAGAGCTATCCTACTTGAATCTAAAATGTTAACACTCATCATTTCTAGCGATAATACTTTCATTTGATAGATTTTTCTTTTGCATAACTATATTTCCCAGTTTTACTTAGGTGATAATGTATAAACTAAACATGCAATGCTTCTTCCAGTACTACTATCAGTGGACTTAAAAAATGCCTTTGCCTTATCCACTGTTAGGATATTCCACGCAGCACTGCTTCTAATCAAGGAACTCACTTCTCTGTAAAAGAAGTATGCCAGTGGCTTCAGAAGGCTACATATGCTTTTAATCAGAGTCCAATACATGGTGCTATTCCTCCCATAGTCAGAATTCATAGGTCCAAGAATTAAGATGTGGGAATGGGAGTGGCACCATTCGCTATTACCCCAAGAGACTACAAGCAATTTTTTTTCTTCCTGTTCCTACAATCTTATGCTCAGCTTGCCGAGCGGTCTTAATTCCAGAGGAAGGAGTACTTCCACCAGGAGACACAATAATGATTCCATGGAACTGGAGGTTAAGACTTATGTTCCCGGATTAACACACAAGAAAGTGAGTTACTTTGCTGGCTGGGGTGATTGATCCTGACCACCACTGAGAATTTGGATTACTTCTCCACAGAGAGGAATATGTCCAGAACACAAGAAATCTCTTAGGACATCTCATAGTGTGTCATGCTGCCTCCCCCGACTCCTAAATCATTTCATCAGGGCCAGCCCAACTCTAGAGTCAAATTTGGAATCACTACTGACTACTCAACAAATAGTTTTATATGAAAATTCTGATCCAGAAATTAGAGATCTTACAGACCTACAGGTATAATCACAAATAGCCAGGAGCATTCTCAATGTCACTGACCGAAAATGTATCACATTTGTTTATTATCCTTTGTGCCCTTATTGGTAAGCTGGTGGATTCGCAACAGGTACCTCCCAGGTCATTACAGCAGTGGCTCAAACTTGACTATACACTAAAGTCATCTGGGGTGTTTTTAAAAAAGACCCACATGTATTGCCCAGTGTTAGAGACTCTAATTAATTGTCCTACTGTGGGGCCTGGGCACTTGTATGTTTTTAAGGTTTCCTGAGTGATTCTAATATATTGCCTGAGTTGAGAGCCATATCTTAGAGCATTTCTTTATATTGACACAAGTATTGTGAACATTCTCACCCATTCCTAATGTCAGAGCAGACACAAAAAGCCTCCTTGAGATAAAATAAATTCACGACCTTTACCTAGTTCCAAAAGTACAACCCTGGGAATGGAGAACATTGACGCCTTAGATTCTCAGAGCCGATGACCCTTAACCTTGGCCACTGAGTGACGCTTGAGGCAGAGCCTGGCAATCTCTGCCATAGGCACCTTTCCCCCTCTTTATTCTCTGTTTCCTGACCACATCTCCATTCCTTCCTTTCTCCTCCCTGCTTTTCACACCCTTCCAGAACTTTTGCACTTTGGCAGATGTCACTGATTTAGATTTATCTAATCCAGATTTATGTTTATTCAGAACAGATCTGAACTGACAACCAACTGACAAACAATGTGTGAAGAGTAAAAACATGATGATTGGTGTTGCTCAGTCCACAGTAGAGAATTCTCTCAAGTTTCAAAAGCACCCATTTGTTAGCAATATTTTACTTGCTGAGTTATTTATAATCCATCCCTATTTATTATATCAAAATGTCAAAATAGTCTTCTAAAAATTTAGTTTTACAGAAATTCAGATTGGCATTTCTTACCCACCGTTGCAACATTTGTCTCCATTTGGTATTTATGCTGCTCTACCTTTACACTATCACAGGAGGTTATGATGAATATTGGAGATGGCTGGGTGAGAATGATTCTGTGGTCAAATAAATTTGGACATTCTAGTGCCAACACATATCAAAAAGATTTTTATTACAAAATTTCTCACACATTGAAAGTGTTAGTGTGTATCATCATTGTTCAAAGAGCAGATACTTAACTGGTTTTGCAAACTTCACTGACAACAAGGGGAACCATGAGACTGATATTCCATAGAAAATACTTATGAAATTCTTCTTACAGTTTTATCATGGGTGATGATTGAGATAATAATCATATGAGCCTAAAAAGCTGTCCCTGATCTCCCACCAGAGAGTCTCGCATTCCCAGGGGTTTTACATCCTAGGAGCATTTGTTAACTGGCCAAGATGGACTTTCATTGTTCTCCCCTTTCTGGAGCTCCATTAGCCTCCCAGCAGAGACTGCATTTTCTTAACATAGAGTCAGAGAAGTAGCAGAGATCTTAAGTGGTCTTGTAGTATCCACTTTAGGGACCTGAATATTGCCTCGAGTGTCAAGGACTAAGAGAGACAGAAGATTCTGGGGGAATGATAGGGATGAAAAGGTAAGAGGCACAAATGCAGAAAGGAGAGGAGAAGTGGTGTTTGATGTTTATGTGCCATTCAAATGTATTTATTTATTTTTGAGTAGGTTTATACTTGCAAACAGTACTAGACTCAGAATATACATAAGAGTACACAGTAGAAAGGAGGCTTCTCACTTTCCCTTTTCCAGTCACCCTATTTCTTGTTCCCCTTGTAAGAGTCATTACTATTAGTATTTTGTTGGGTGTCCCTCCAGATACTCTGTATTTTAGCAAATGAAAGTGCAGAAATGTTTTAATTTTAAAAATTTTAATGTAGTGATTTTTAAAAACCTAGAAAACAGTATGCTTATTTAATCTATAAACAGGTGACATTCCAAATTTATGGGAGTAAATTGGATTATTTAATAAAGAGTATAAAGTCAACTGGATAGCAAACTGTAAAAGTAAACTGATGTCAACTCCCCAACAGTTTAAGTTATAACTACAAAAGTGTTAAAAAATGAGTACTTTTTTAAAAAATGAGTGTATGTGTCTGTGTATATATTTGCATATATATATATAATATATACAATACAATCTTAGCTACGCAAGGCCTCCAGCGTTTCTAACTCATGGCATAAAATATTATTAAATTTGATTATGGAAAAAATTTTAAACAATTGTTATAGATTAAATTCAATTAACAAATTCAAAAGACATATGGTTAATAAAAAATACATTTTTAGAAAAAGCTAGCTCAATTCAATAAGAAAATACAAATTGCCAAACAGAAAAATAAGCAAAGGATATAAATAAGCATTCATAGAAAAAGAAATATAAGTAGCCAATATACACATGAAAACCTCACTTACAATTAGAGAAACTGGAATTTTAAATGTGAAATAGCAGTGTATCAAAGGTCACAATCAACAGAGAGAAAAGGCAACCCAAGGAACTGGCAAAAAACATTTTCAAATTATCTATTTGATACGGACTTAATATCCAGAATACATAACGAACTCCTACAACTCAACAACAACAATGAAGAAATTAACCCCATTTTTAAAAATGGGCAAAGTGAAAGGGGCTGGAGGGTGGGGGAAATATGGAGAGGTTTGTGAAAAGGTACAAACTTTCAGCTATAAGATTTGAGGATCTAATGTAAAATATGGTGACTATAGTTGATAATATTGGGTTGTGTAATTGAAGTTTGCTAAGAGGATAAACATTAAATATTCTTACCAAATACAATACAATAAAATAAAAATAAGCCAAGGACTTCCACCGACATTTCTCCAAAGAAAATCTATGAATGGCCAACAAGCTAATGCAAAGATACTGAATGCCATTAATCATTAAGGTAGTACAAATCAAAGCCACAGTGAGATACCATCTACACCATTAGCATCGCTATTATGAAAGGAAGAAAGGAAAAAAAGAAGCAAGGGAGGGAGGAAAGGAGAAAATAACAGGTGTTGGCAAAGATGTATATTTGGGTCCATCACACAGAGTGCCTGGTCCGTGGAAAAAGCTACTCTGTCTTTCTCTATTCCTTCCCACTCTGTGATGTTTCTGAGACATCTATTGAGAAAGTAAAGATGACAGTATCTTCTCAAATATAGAATCATAGGAACAAGTTATCCAAGCAGTCTCATGTTAATCATTCAGTATTTTGGGGCCTTCTCATCAGTTCCATGAAGCACTGTGGCATGTGATGATATTTATGCAATCTGGTCACATTAAAATGACTGTTATGCATAATAGACTTGGCTATTCTCCCCAACCCCCAGTCCCTCTCCACCTCCCACTTTCATCACCCACATACAAGCAAAGGAATCTATGTGTTGTAATTACTAAGTTTAAAGGCACAGCTCCATCAAAATCCCTGAAAGTGACTACCATGGCATTTATGAATATTTTAAATGCCAAACAGAAAACCTAGAATGGAGAACTCCTGGAAAGCCAGCCAGTATTTTTCTTTCCTTACTTCCCAGTAGTACTGCCTTGAACTACCCCAAGGAAAAATTAAGATCTTCTTCAAAGTACCTCAAAGTTTATTAATCAGGGTAGACCATGCATTAACAATGAGAGCAAAACCTCTAACAGGGGTGACAAGGTGGGGGACAAAAACCCTTATTCTCTTTATTTAAAGAGCACAGATGTACATATCGTACATGAACAGAAATACACTATACCCATGGTATTAATTTCTCAGAGGGCAATTATGAAAAAAACCTAGTAAGTCTACTTTGAGAAGTGATAATAAAAATAATGTTAACACTGGAGTAGACTAAACTGCTATAATGAACACCTCCAAAAGCTCAATGGATTTACAAAATAATTTTTTTCGCACTGATATCACAGTCTAATGCTAGTTAGTGGGAGCTGTGGAGTGTTCTTCCTTCCATATAGTAATACAGGAACCCAGGCTCCTTCCATCTGGTGGCTCCATCATTCCCTAAGGCCTTTGAGAACCTCCCAGGATTCTTTGCATTTTGGCTGCCCAATGAGCAAAGAGGGAGCAAGTAGAAAATAATGCAGGATATTTTAGGGGTTCCACTTGGCAGTGGGTGCACAGTTTTCTCCACAGACTATACACATGATCCCTTTTCATTTCAAGGCCATTGGAAATATAGCCTAGCCTTGTGCAAGTAAGGACAAAATAGCAGTATTGGAGAAGGACAAGCTGACATTTGCCTCATCATACAAAGACTTTAAACTTTACTTGAGTCTCACAGCCCTTAAGTTGATAAAAATTAAATTATATTTAACTCATTCTGCAATGATAAAATATATGTAAGAAAAAATGAAGAACAGTTTATGTTAGTCCTATTCTTCAACTTAGGGTTCTCTTTCAATTCTCTCCAAGCTTTACTAGTGGTAAGCACATTAACTTGTTAATAAACAGAAGAAAAAAATTAAAAGGGTTATTTTCCAACATACTCAACATCCTTAATGTTGGACAGAACATGGAAGAAAAGGTACCATTACTCTTTGTGTACGTTGTAAACACCCGCGAAGGGCACCTTGACAATATTTATACCAATTTTCAATGCACATATCCATATCCATTGACATAGTAACTCCACTGCCAGAAATTTATTCCAGAGCACCTGCCGTCTAGTAAAAATATCTCACTCTTGCATATGGTTAACCTTGTGTCAGAAGGCACAGGGTGGTTAATCACTTCATCGTTAATAATTGACAGAGCTGGGATTTGAACCCAAGCAGTTTGTCTCTAGAATCTCTGCCCTTAACTGTTATCTCTCTTATGCACACAGCCATGTCAAAGCAGACAATGGAAAACTACCTAAATGCCCATCAATAAAGGATGAGTTAAGTAAGTTATAATGTCCAAACATCCAACAAACCACTACAAAACTATTAACAATAATGAGGCAGTTTCATGTGTATTGATGTGAAACAATCTCTAGGATATACTGCTTAGTAAAAAGATTAGAGTGTAAAACAACGCTGATAATAGACAATCATCTTGCAAGAAATTTAGAAACAAATCTCTTTGGGGAAAAAAAATCGCAAGGAAAGGGCAATACTGATAGACCTTTAAGAAAGGAACTGAAAATCTGGTGGGAAACTTTCTCTGAATACCATTTTGTACTATTAGAATTTTGAAGTTGGTACTAGTAATATCCATTTGAAACAAAAATAATTTTTTCATTTATGTGTATAAATATACAAAGGTGATTAAGATGATGACAACTATACATACATGCATTGGTTTAATCTTTTCTAAACCATGAACTTCCTTTGTCCAACCCAACTAGAAGCAGAGTGGATTAACTGATACTCTTCACCTTCTCTTTCATCCCATTACCTGTCAAGTGGCAATTCACAGTTCTATTAAGCTGGGGAGTGCAGGGGGGATTTGATTACATCTGCACATTGTAGAGCTCTAATCAATTGCCTCAGCATATTTCTCTCCACCTTGGCCATTTTTGTTATCCTTTGTACCTGCTAGCTCAGACGGAAATCCTAGCTGGGTCCTCTTAATGCTCTTCATTCTAACTCCTGGGATTTCCCAGGGTCTGATTCATGTCCCCCCTAATTTAAAAACTTCTTCCTGTGAGTTCTCTAATAGCATGAGTGAAGGCTTTCCCTGGAGTTGGTTGGTAGGATGTGAATCAGAACTGGGTAAATCCCCTTGGATTAAGGTTAACCTTTTATTTACACATTTTAAGCTTATTTCTTTTAAATCCCACAAAAATGGGAGAAAAAAAACAAAACTCTTGACAGCATTTTCAGGAACAGGACACAGTTTCATAAGGTGAGGATAGATCAAAAAGAACGTCAGCATGCAGGACAGAAGAATTAAGAATCTCATAGGGTTGGCCAATCGGATAAAACCTATGACCTCACTTTTCTCTTTCAATAAGAGTCTCGACATCTGAACTTTCTAAACATGTTGCAAAACTCCTTTTGTCAGAACCACATATTTGAATGAATAAGAATCATGTATACACGTATTTGTGATAGAGTACATTTCTTTCTGATTTCTTCCATTTAAGGAATGGTGCACTGCCTTTCCTCACCACATGAGAGCTGCCAGTGTTTTATGTTTTTATAGCCTTTTGGAGTGGCATAGAAGTTCGTACCAAACTTCTATGTATATTTGTGGTGACTTTCTTAAAATGCAGTTTTTGAGTCAGCAGTCCTGGCTGGGGCTTGAGATTCTGCATTTCTGTCAATTACTGCCAATGCTGCTGAGCCACAGACCACACTTTACATAGGAAGATGCTTGTGTGATCTTTTTTCTCCTTTTTATTGAAATATTAATGTTGAGAAGTCATAGCAAGCAGCACCCTTCTGAGTATGTATGATCATATGTGAGGACATAGGGAATAAAAGAGTTTTATAGTCATTATAATGAAAGGTTCTAAGGAACAGCGTGTACAGAAGCATAATAGCATTTTCATCAAAAGCATGAGGTCTTGAGACTGACACACTTTATTTCAAGCTACCAGGGCCATCATTCCCAAGGCATGTAACCTTGGAAACTTAACCATGTGAAGCTTCTATTCTTTCAGTAGTTAAAGGTAACATATGTATATAGGTATAACCTGATGATATTGTTATCTTTGTAAGTCAGATATGGAGAAACGTGGCCAATTTTGTATGGCTCAACCTAATAGCACCACTTCATAGAGCAGTTGTGAATATTAAAGTAGGTAGCATATGTGATGATTATAACATAGTTCAGGCACAGAATAAGACACAATAACTTATAGTAAGCACAGCAGGTCCTCAAATAACATTGTTTCTTTCAATGTCATTTTGTTATAACATTGATAAGATGCCATGGGAACTTAACTCTTGTTTTTATCAATTAGCTCATGGTTAAATTGGTTTCGTTATGTGTCTTTTTCCACCCAAGGACCTATCAACTATGTTAAGTGAGAACTTACTGTATTACTTTATTCTGAATCACAATTTATGTACACACGTGCATTTTAAAGGATGAAGATGGAAAGCAAGTAGATGTTTTTGTCCTTTGTTACCTGGAATCTTCTCAGATATTTTTTTCTTTTTTCTTTTTCTATCAATATAACATTTTACTTAAAATCTCTGACTGTGGAGCCAGACTGCATGAATTCCAATCCACCAGGTACTGACTGTGTGACTTCAGGAAAGTTACTTTACATCACTATGTCTCAATTTTCTCTTCTTTAAAATGGGGAAATAATACTATCTACTTTATAAGATTGTTGTGATGCTAAAAGAGCGTATATTTATGAAGGGATTACAGCAGTGCATGGCACATGGTAAATAGTCTACAGATAGATATACACATACACTTCACCTCTGACTATCTCACTACTCTCCTCACTACTCTGCCTGTTAATAATTGGTTCATTTCAATAGAACAAGTGTTACTGACCAACAAAACAGCTGACTGGTAACCAATACAAACAAGCCAGTAAAAGTTTATTTTTTTTTCTTCTGGTCCATTTGAACATGAGTATAGAAAAAACTATTAAAACACAAAGTCTGAAACTTGGAAGCTATCTTAAAGGCAATCTACTAAATTTCTTCATTTTACAGTTAAGAAATTTGATCCATAAAAAATGAGTGTCTTCAAATACACATCTAAGGGACTTAGGGATGGGAGCGGTCCATGAAATCACCCTAAAGCTTCTCATCTCTATTTATCTGTCACTGTCAGCTTACATTCCCAGCAAATTTCTGACCAGCAACAGAATTTACTGGTCTCAATTTTACTTTTTTCTCTACTTTTACTACTCACTCTCTGTAAAAGCAGCAGAATAACCCGTTATAGCCTTTGAAATAAATCTGCAGTCATATTTCAGTGGGCCGTGCAATTTATACCCATACACTCCGAGGCTGTTGCGAGGTCTTGTGGCACTGCCTGGGGCTGATGCTTCAGATCTTCAGAACGTTCTTATTGCTGTTGTCTCAAACTGCTGCGAAGAAACAGTCTGGACAGGAGTCAATATTGAAATTACAAGACAGAGTTTTAGTCACTCAGTACAAGCACAGTTTAAGACATCAGTCAAAATGATTACCTCATCTTAATTGTTTTATAATGGACAATGTGGCTCAGAGGAAAGTAATAGAAGGCAAAATTAACAAGAAGCAAGAGTTAGAACAGAAAAGGAAAGTTATACTTGGCTCCTTTGGATACCTTGAGTTGACTGAGTCATAAATGGTGGTATCCATGACTCAAATCCATACGATTTGAAAGAAACAGATAAAATTAGGGTTAATTATTTTCCAAATAGAACACATCCCACAAAATTGTATTGAAACACATGAGTCTTACTTATCTGAAAGCTAGAGAATTTACTCTATGCTTGTACTGTGTTTTGGTAGAATATTAATGTTAATTAGGATAGACTAGCTTTGGAACAGAGATCAGTCACTTAAAGAGTAAAAAAATTATTTCTTTTTCACATACCAGAATATAACATGCCTAGCTATAGGGAGATCAAGGAAATACAGTTTCTAGCTGGACAGTCACTTTCCAGTTACAATTCTACTAATGCCAAGTAGAAAAGAACAACTTTTGAAGGATAACTAGAAGTCTCCACTATATTCACTAATAGAATTTAATGAAATGATACCTCAGTGAAACATAGTGAAAATTTTAAAATCATCTGAGAGATAGGTATTCTGTAAGACTGATATCTTCCAATAGTTTGGTAAATTAGTATTAGTTTATGTCAGATCCCAGTATAATGACCTTGCATTTGGTAAAAATAATTTCTCCAATGCTACCATTCACCAGTATTCAAAGTGTTTATTAATGAATAATTCTGGCTCACATTGTTCTTCATTTGTTCTTATTTTATAATATTTACTCATACTAGTCTCTCCAGTGCTTCATTAGATATTGATTTCCCATGCACTTTTCTAAAAGAAGACAAACTTCTCAAAGATACCTTAATATCAGTAGTACTCAGTAAAATGAAAACTTTAGAGTGTACTTAATAAATGTTCATTGATTTGAAGCAAATCCTTCTAAGTCAGAATCTGTCTACTATGAACAAAGTGGAATAGCTGCTAACATTCCAATAAGTATTAGCTCAATAATTTACTGATAAACAATTCCATCCTATTAAATAGTAGTGAAAATAAAATGAAGATCAACACCAAACTGGCCCACAGAGCAACAGTTGACTTAGGAAAGTAAACAGCAAAAGCAAAAAAAGAAATGGCAGTAAAAGCAAACGAAACAGAAGAAGGCAGATGTGATGCTGAAACAATAAAAAGCAAATGGCAAAGATAATGAAAAATTAATCTTGGCCAAATAAACCTTAAACAAAATTCCAAAAAGACAAATCATATTTCAAGACAGGAGTAGTAGATTTTGGATAGACTTAGCAATAATTTGCCAACCTACTGCCTTTCTATCCACCACTCACTCTTTGGCAGGAGATAGTCATTGGCTTCCTATGGGAGGCGGTGGAGACAGGGAAAGGCATGGTTTCAATAAAGTGACCATAGGTAGAGGGAGACTGGCAGATGAGGCAAAAGAGTGAAGGTAAGCCATAAAGCCATGTGCATTAGAACAGTTGAAAGCCAGAGTGACAATCCAACCTTGTCACTGTCTACACAATATTGAAGTAGTGACTATAGTGAAAACAAACACAAACCAACATTTGAACTAAAATAAAATAAAATAAAATAAAATAAAATAAAGCAAAGCAAGAGAAGAACAGAAACATAGGAACAAAACCAATGATAATGGCTCAACAGTCAATGTTGGAATGAAAACAAAATGAGAAAGAAAATTTCTATCATCAAATAAAACAGAATAATAAGGCAGCAATAAGATTAAATTTCTGATTCCAAATATGGCAAGGTAACAAAGCAAAGGTGTAATAACCAACACAACATAAAACCAATCTAATGTTCTTGGAAAATTAATATTAAGATGGGTGATTTTTTTAAGTGTTCAAACATCTTTAAGAAAAAAAATTCTACTTCCTCTAGGCAGGCTGCCTGGAGATGCAGAAATATGCCTGAATTGTAATTTTACTCTACCATTGACAATTTGTAGCCAATAGTAAGTAATTTGTATTTTAACTATATATATATGTTATATAAATATATAACATATGTATGTTATATATAATGCAAAGTCATAATATATTTAACTACACATACATATTGCTATATATATATATCACATTTTGGAAAAATACAAAACATTTTTGCAAACTATATTTACTCAAGGTAAAATGAAAAGTTGCTCTGAGATTCAATAAATCTTCAAAGTGAAAGAGTGACTTTGTTTTTACTTTTATCTCTTTGGCATATGTTTAGCAAAAAGCTTAATTGGAAGGTTATAATCCTATCTATAAAATCAACTACAGATTATCCATCTCTGACAAATTTTGAACAGTGTGCTTCATTTTATTTACTAATTACATTCTGTTAACATCATTCAATACCTCCACTTACTTTTACAGTGGCATTTAAAACTTATCATGTTCCAGGAACTGTGCTAAATCCAAGCATACTTATTCTCTCAGGCATCCTGCATAGTCATTATTGCTGTTATTACTCCCATTTTTCATGTAAGTTACTATCATTCACATTTTACAAATAAAAACTTGAGGCTAAGAAAACTGGAGTGAGCTGACCAAAATTGCACAGCTGTGACGGGCAGAGCTGAAATTAGAATGCAAGATTGTGTAACTCCACAGCATGTTCCCTTCGTGTGACACTACGCACTGCTTTCCTCCAGGAGCCTTCAGCTGAGTACTGATTGGCACATTGACACAGGTGCATAAGGTAATCCCAAATGTCAGGGAAAGAATCACCCCCAAAAAAGCAGTGGAAATAATCTCCAGTACTCACACGGAGTCAGGAATAATATATAACCAAAGAGGAAAAGTTTATAATTTGTAGCTCATCAGGTAGAGTACTCAGAAAGTTGTAGCCATTATGCTGAAGAAGAATTAGCCTTAGACCACCCTGATTCTCCCTAACAAAGCTGAAATGTGGGTCAAAAGAATGAAACTGTCCTTTTAACTATGTCCCAGAAGAAAGCACAAAAATATTACTTCAAAAATATCCCAACATGGTAAAATCCACAATATTGCTCATCTAATCCAAAATTACTAGTATTACAAGGAAGAAAAATGCTACCCATATAGATAGAAAAAAATCAATCAATAAAACAAATCCAGTAATACAGTGATAAAAGAATTCATAAAAAAATTACATAGTAAAACTGAATTCCATAATTTAATTAGATAGAAAAAAGATAGAATTTGTAATAAAAACATAGAAGATTTTTTCAAAAATCCAAAATCAAATATCCAGAATTAAAATTGCAACATCTTACATTAAAAATACACTGATGGCATTAACAGTGTATTAGACTCAGCAGGAGAAAAGATGGTTAACTTGAAGATATAACAATAGAAACAATAAAAATGAAATACAAACTATTGGGGAAAGTGCATAAGGAATCAGTAAACAACACTACAATACTGTAGTTAATAATATTGCACTATATGCTTAAAAGTTACTAAGAAAGTAGATCTTAAATTTCTTACCACAAAAAAGCAATGGTAATTATTTGAAGTGATACAACTATTAGGTAACACTATGGTGATAATCATTTTGCAACATATATAAGTGTATCAGGTCAATGTTTTGTATACCTTAAACTTATACAATGTTGTATGTCAATTATATCTCAATAAGCTGTGGGTGGGGAACAGTGATGAAGAGAAAACCTTAAAAGCAGCAAGATGAAAAGACATCATATGTTTATCATTTTTTCATAAGGATAACAGCAGATTTCTCTTTGTAAATCTTGCAAGCCATTAGACTTTACAGCAAATCTTTAAAATAATCGGAGAAAAAAGCTTTCCATATCCAGAAAAATATCTTTGAAAATTGAAGGCCAAAAAACAGGGGAAGGGGAGCTTCAGACATAAAAAAGCTGAAAGAATTCATTATGGCATATCTGAACTACAAAAAAATACCACCCCCCAAAAAACTCCTTTATTAGAGGGAAATGTGGATCTACATAACCTAAAGAAGGGCAGAGGAAATAACTACATGAGTAAATAAGTATGGCAAATTTTTCTTATTTCAGAGTTCTCTTTATAATATAATTGACTATTTAAATAAAATGATAATTTATTGTGGAATTTAAGGAGCATGTATAAATAAAGTACATACCAGAAATCAGACAAAAGCCAAGAAGGGAAAAATAGAAATACATTTTTATAATACACATAGTGGAACCTTGGCCCTCAAACTTAATTTGTTCCAGAAGGCTGTTTGAGAACTGAATTGGTCGAGATGGGAGACATTCGAGAACTGAGGTTTGTATTACACATGAAATGCTATATTACTTGAAGGTAGACTGCAATAATCTAAAGATTTGTACTATGAATGCAAAAGCAGCCACACATGCACACACACACTATAGCTAGCAAGCAAATAAAGCAATAAAAAAACAAATCTTTACAAAATACTGAATTAATTCAAAAGAAGGCAGCAAAAAAGAAAAAGGAAACAAAGGAAAGATGGTAAAATAGTTTACACTTGAGGAAGTGCATTTTCCCCTGCAGTTTATCAGATAGACATGCATGCTATGGACTGAATGTCTGTGTCCCCCTAAAATTCAAAAGTTCAAGCCAATGCAATGGTATTTGGAGATGGCGCTTTTGAATGGTAATGAGGTCGTGAGCACGTTGCCCGCGTGATGGGATTTTTGTCCTGACCCTAATTAGTGTCCTAAGAAAAGACACCACTCTGTCTTTTGACCTCTCTGTCCATCGTGTGAGGATACAGTGGTCTGCACACCAAGAAGAGAGCTCCCACAGGGAGTGAAATCAGTCAGCACCCTGATCCCAGACACCCCAGCTTCAGTACTATGACAAATAAATGTTTACTTTTAAGCTTCCCCATTTTGTGATATTACGTTATAGTAGCCTGAGCATATGAAGACACTTAGTCTCACTCTGCAACTGAAAAATAATGACTCATGAAGATTTTTACTCTGAGCTCTTTGCAAAAGGAAATATAAATACGACAGGCTGCTCGTTAAGTAATCACTCAGGAACGTTTTTCTCAGGTGTCTGTGATGCAGTCCGTTCCCACTGAGACACCTAGTGGTGGGCAGTTTCCCTGAAGATGAAAGGAGATCTGTGTGTTCAATGTTCTACATTTTAAGCCTTAAATTGTACAGCTAGGCCTCTCCCCATATACTCAAGGGCTTTTGTACATATTGACTTCTCCTTAAATCATCCCAGTGATGCATAAAGAGAAAACAGAATGTGTACATAGATTGTTCTGGCTAAGGTCAGGACCATATGCCCTCATCTCCAGATCCCCATACTGACTGACTACTAATTGACCCACCATATTTTAATGATTTCTAAATTAATAATTTTATTTATTAATAATTAAATAATTTCAATAGTTAACTTTCATGTTTCTTTTTAAAATCATTTATTTATAAAACAAAATATCATACATTATCTGAATCTTTTGATTTATTTCTGTGCAACTAACAGTTGCTTAGTAAATATTATACAATTGAGTTGTGTTGAGATATAATGAGACAATGTACTAGGCCCTAAAGACAATGCAGATGTAAGCATCATAATATGAATTTAAATGCACAGACCTGAAGTTATCAAGATTATTCAAAAAATATTGTCCCCTAGAAGAAATCTCATAAATAATTAAATTACCAATAACAAAACTCCAATTTTACAAAAATACAAGTAGAAAAGGTAAGGCAACTCATTGTATCAAAGAAGTTTAGGGATTTAGAGGAAAATCAAGTATTCTCACTGAATTAAATTACAATGAATTTATAAATGAGCACATTCTTCTAATATGTATAAGACCCACACTACAGTTCTATATATCTCTTCTTTCAAAAAGGTGAGAGTAGATTATATTCTGAGATACAGAATTATTGAGGTACTTTTCCCATTTTGTCAAATAACAAAGTATGAAATGCTTATTGCATATCTTTATTTTCAGATTTCAACTCTTCAAACGCATTTGTAATGATTCACTAGAAGAGATTTGAACCATTAAAACTGTTAGAAGTACATGAGAAAGAACTTACACATTTTTTAGTGTAATTAATCAGTATTCCTAGATACTGAATGTGAACTAGGAGTTTATGCCACTGATTTTGTTGAACAAGGTGGATGTGAGAAAAGAAGGGAGAAAATTCCCTTGATCGGTAGCCTGTATTCAGGGGATATTACTAGTCTGGAGCCACAGGGCCTTACACACTGTTGATAATCTTTTTGATAAAAGAATTGTACAGGTAGAGACAGTCAACAACCAATTCCACTATAAGGCTAAGTGATATGGTTATCTAAATCAAAGGTCTGTAAACTTTTTCTGTAAAAGGCCAGATACCAAATATTTTCAGATTTTTGTGCCATACGGTTTCCATGTCAACTACTCAACTCTCTTTTGCAGTGCAGAAAGAACCAGAGACAATGCTGAAAACAAATGGTAGTGACTATGTTCCAAAAAGCTTTATTTATACAAAACAGTAGACAGGATTTGGCCTACAGTTTGCAGGCTAGAGTTTGCTGACGAACTACTCTAAACTCCCAACATCTTTTTTAAGTGATAGTCCCACCTGAGGACAGGCCCCAGGTCAAACTCTTAAACCCTGTGTCTTTGCTGTCCATCTATCTTCCTCAGCTTTCCATAGTCTCCTCCTTCTTTTCTGTTTTATTTTCCTTCCCCCACCCCCACCATGAGTCTGGAATTCTCTGGCCCCTCATTCTCAGAAACCCTGGGAAGAGGGTTTCTACGGGAAGAAAGTAAACCTTAATGAGGCACAATCGTAAAATTGTTGTTAGGGGTTTATTACATTTGAGAGAGAAAATACTTGGGGTGATTGCTTCACTTAGATATCAGTACTGATAATAGTAGGATTCACCATAGGGGAGAAACTCAGAGGACCTCAAACATACCAAATGGGAAATAAGCTAATGGCTACCCCGAGACTCACATAATGGTCACTTTCCTCATGATGCTTTTACACATAAACAATGAGAGTTCAGCTATGAAGCAAGTTACACAATAGAGTCAAGTAGGTGTGTAGCTTTCTTGCAAATCCAGTCTAACAATATTACTAGGAAGGGGTGTCATTTGACAACAAAAGGAAAACTACAGAATTTCTTATAATATCTTTTATAGTTAATATAAGAACAGGGAACATTTTTTCTAAAAATTAGAATTTAATTATATATCAAGAGTCACTGTTTCTTCTGAAAAGTTATAGAACTAGTCTGATGCCACAAGGTAAAAGAAAGGAGCTAATGCTAATGGCTTCAAGTGATGACATACTGGTGACAACTGTAGGTTGTTTGGGGGCCCATTGGAAACAAATGACACACTATAACTGCTCTAACTGGATAGGAGACTATATCAAAGAAATTATTTATAAAATGTATAAATAAAAAAGTCAATAATAGTCATATAATTTATTGTTTAAAGGGTGTCACTTTTGAAGGTAAAAGGAAAGTTTTATTAATAATTTCTGTCAGGACAATGGTTATAAACTGGGTCTGGCCCAGGCAAGTTGTAACATTTAGAATTGAATGGTACCCCCAGGCTAGCAAAAATAAGGGGCTATTATCACCCTTAGAATTAAAAGGACAAAGAGAGGAAATGGTTATCAGAACTTAGAATATAGCAAGATCTAAAGGTCAACTAACAGGGGTTGGGGCCTTAAGGGAAGAAAAGTATGCAATCAATGAGGAACTAACACAAAAAGAATAGGTGAGTTAAAATCCCAACATCACTGTCCTCCTACCTCCTGAATTGTCAATGTCACCCATTGGCTGAACTCAACCAGAAACCAGAGGTCTAGGGAGCCTTGGATGCAGTCCATCTGGGTCACCTTCCCTGGGGCACAAAGCGGGATAGGGAAGGATGGAGAGTACATCTGGAAGGGAAAATAGAAGATATCCAGCAGAGTAAATATCTTTGCAAAATTACCTAAAACTGGAATTATCCTTCAGCCCTGACCTCTTCTACAACTCTTGAAGCATTCTAAGAGAGCTCAACACTTACTTCTTCTTGAATAATTTTCTCCTCCTTGATTTCATATTAAATTGTAGAAAAACAGAAAAGCAAGCAAGATCTTTTACCTCCAACTGACTGAGGGTAAGGCTGTTTCTTTACAGAGGAATGAGTGAAAACACTAGGTTCTCATGCATATGTTTAGCCTTCTTTACTTTCTAATGCATAGGCTGATTAGGCAGGTATCACCAGCCTGAGAATGAAATAAAATAAAAGGTATGTTTTTCACATTTGTCATAGGAAATGCTCTCACTTCACTTTCTGCTCTACAAATGTCCCCAAAGGATTTTAGAGGAGGTATGGAGATTGGTGAAACCAACCAATGGTTCAGACTAACAGAAAAGCTGTGTGACTACAAATGTACAATGCAAATTAATGGGCCAAATAGATATGTGCTGCAGTTATCAGAAACCACACACAGAGCCCTGGACATAGTATAAATGTGATACCTGACAATGTGCAATGAAGGTAGAATATCAAGAGAGAAGGACTGTTCACCTCTGCAAAGTGTGGCCCTTCCTTTCTGGATAAGTATACAAAAGCCAAGACATAGAGTGATTATATGGCCAGCATTCTGGAGAATCTAGAGCAATCTCTTTACTTCCACACCACCCCCCTCAAAATCACCCACCCATCTGCTAGAGGAAGTCCATTGTCACACTTTGTAAAATATTACCAAGAGAAGATTGGTGTCTTCCACTTTTCTTACTCTGTAGATGGAAATTTCCATTTCATCAAGATTTCCCACTTAATCAACCTATCTGATACCCCATCCATTTTCAAGTCCAATGACTCTATGATGTAATAAGTTCAAAAAGTAAAATCTTTTTTTCTGACAACTTCTATCTACTTATTCCAACACAGAGTTTTCCATGAGGACTAAGTTACTTTAAATATTCATGATGGTTAAAAAGAGGAGGAAGGAAGTAAATTTTAGGAGAGGGAGAGGAAAAATAAGGAAATGAAAAACAAAGGGAACCATTTTTTTAAATAAAGAATTAAGGAAATAAGTGAATGACAGATCTTTCTAGTTAGGTAGGAGAAAAGAAAGCTGTTTTGTGGGTCATTTTGGGGCTTATAGCATGGATGAGAGTATTGCCCAAGTCCTCTGAGTAATCACAAAGTGATACAGATGATCTCATTTCCATTCTTGACCTAACCTAGGATTTCCCAAACTACACATGTAGATACTGTTCACACCTATAGCATTTGAACAAATGAAAAGAGGGGGGAAATGGGAAGCTCTTCAGCCCATCAGGAATTTTCAGAGATGCCCTCCCCTGAATGGTTGTTCCAAGTAAGGTGTAATGGATCCCAAGAGGATGGCAGCAAAAAGCTAGAAAAAGAAGTCTTTAGAGAGATATTCTTTTAATAGGAGATGATTTGATGCCTGACAATGGTCTTTAAAAAAATTAATATACTTCAACAGATTAAATAGTATTTTTAAGTATGTACCATTACATGTGGCATGTAGGGTCTCTCCAGAAAAAGTCCAGCCATTGTTAATATAATGAGAATAGTTTGCACAACATGTATATAACCTGGCAGCCAAGGAGAGTGGACTGAAATGCGCATGAGTGAACAATGATGACTTTGGTATACTAGCCAGTGGGGGTGGTAGATGCTCTTGAGTGGAAATGTGTACTGTGTGGCCCTGGCATGTGAAATGACTGAGCAAATAGAGCAATGAATCTGCATCAGATTTTGCATTAAGCTTGAACGTTCCTCCATAGAAACTATTCGGATGATTCAGAAGGCCACAGCTACCCTGGCTGGTGTGGCTCAGCGGATTGAGTGCTGTGGCCTTCGAACCAAACGGTTGTCAGTTCAACTCCCTGGCAGGGCACGTGCCTGGGTTTTGGGCCATGTCACCAGTAGGGGGTGTGCAAGAGGCAACCATGCATTAATGTTTCTCTCCCTCTCTTTCTTCTTATCTTCCTCTCTACAGACAGATAAATAGATAGGTAAATAAATAGATAAGTAAATAAAGGAAGGAAGGCCACTGCTATGGGCAACTGGTGATTGGCTGCTTCATCACAACAACACCCAGGCTCATGCATCACATTTCATGTAGAGTTTTTGGGAAAACATCAAAATATCCAGGTGACTGGGCCCCCCTTACAGCACAGATTTGGCTTGCAGTTTCCAGATTTTCTCAAAACTAAAATCACCTTTGGGAAGCATTTCAGACTATCAGTGAGATTCAGGAAAATACAGCTGATGGTGACTGGGAGAATTGTGTGAGGTCCCAAGGTGCCTACTTTGAAGGGGACTGAGGCATCATTGCCCTATGTACAATATTTCTTGTATCTTGTATCTTCTTCAATAAATGTCTCTATTTTTCATATTACATGGCCAGATACTTTCTGGACAGATCTTGTATAAGACTAAGCCCTATGGTGGATACGATGATGACCACAGTGCTAAGAAAGGTGAGTTTCCCTAACAAATGTGTAGAGTCCATCACATGCTTTCCCTTGCAATGATTGTTTGGAAAATCAGAACTCACTTTTGAGCTTGTCTTACTTTTCCAGTTCTTAATAATGTTTTCCTATGGCATTCCTTGTAACTGACCCTCACCTTCTTTATTTCTTGCCCTTTATTTTGCCTCATCTTGACTGTTTTTTACCTTCTGATACCAATGAAATTACTGCAAGTTACTTCAAATGTTTTGAAAAAGGTAAATTGATATTGAACAAATCCTTTAATATAAGACATCTCCTACTTCTAAAAAAAACTCAGAGTCTATTAAATAAGACTGAGAAATATTATTAAAGTATTACATTATGAATTGAGGTCATAAAAGGGAAGTACAAAATAAATACAGCTCAAAGGAAAATAAGGTCACATCCAGGTGGGAGAACACTTTTGGAATAGAATGACAGTGAAACGAGCATTCAGTGACAGGAGAAAGACAAAATCTGGGGGTGTGAAAGTAGAATGAAAAAAGATAAGGGCACATTTAGAGCGTATTAACTTCAGATGCTATTTGGCAGAAGACTAGGAGATTAGAGATAAGGCTGAAAGCGCAGAGCCAAGTGGGAGAGATGATTATAAATTTCAAAGCAACTGGAAGTCTACCAAGAGTTTTTGTGCAGAAAACTGATATCACTGAAGTGATTTAAGAGGTCACATCATTACATATAAGGAAACTGGGAGCTCTGGACACAAAGGTTTAGCTGTGTGTTTAACAGGCAGAGAGCCATCCTCTCTAGGATGGCTGAGGAGGAGGCACCCTGTCTGCCTCATCTCTACAAAAATTAACATAGATGTAATGTTTCAAAAGAGGACACAAAGTAAAGGAGGCAGCTTGATGAAAGCCTAGAAGAATGCAAATAGAACCTCAGCTAGGGTTACTTTCTTTTGTTTCTGCCCCCACCAGCATAGCCCAACCCAGTGAAAAGATCTGTGTCTTTAGCTTCTGTCTGCCTATCCAATGCCTAGCTGTCCACCAGGAACACTTCTGATGTGACAACGGATGAATCAGGTTTGGGCATCACCCCATAACACCCTGAAAAATTGGTGATGGAGAAGGAGGGGCCTTCTTTACCAAAGGATGCTGCCATAACATTGAACCCTAGTCTTGGAGGGTTACAGAAAAGCCTTTCTTCGAAGTCTGTGGTGAATCACGGGCTTTGCCACTGACCTGTTAGCGCCACAAATTTTATCCTCAAGCCTTAACCAGCGAACTGGGTCCAGCTGTACTGGTACAGCTGTTGAGCGCCTTCTATGAAAAAAGTTCTCTTCTTGTTCGAGTCCTAACACCACCCCCACCAGAGTCTGTGTGTTTTTCCTTCCCTTGCCACCCCCTCCTGTTGTTCCAAGGCACCCTGTGACCTGTGACATTTGCTAGGACTCACTTGGGGAGCCCTGCCTTGGCAGCTCTAGCGATGACTACTAGGAACTTCCCAAGACCAGGGCTCCGCAGGTTCTGACACGCAGGGGGGAGGGGGAGGAGAAGGAAAAGGGGGAAAGAGTGAAGCTGGGCGTCAGGAGAGCCCAGGGCGGCTCGTGCCAAGCTCGGGAGGAGCAGAGTTCATCTCCTACCGGCTTGGTAGGTGTCGGTCTTCGATCCTTTCAAACTTCTATTGGCGTTGCCAGAGCGCAGAGGCTTCTAGGCATCCTCACTGGCGCTCTCCCTGGCACATTTCGCTGAATTTAAACTCCCCTTTCTGGATTAACAAGGGTTTACCAGTTCAAATTCGAAACCTCCATCTGTTTGCTTCTCTTGTTCCTAAAGTCTGTTCAGATGCTCAGGCTCCAACACTGGCCTGGGGCAATCGAAGTTACTTAGGCTGGGCAGCTTGGCCCAGCGCGCTCGATCGTGCGCGTCTTCCCGATCGTTGCGCGCTGGACAGCACCTTCCCAGGGTGTGCGCGGCTGAGCCCTGCGCCGCACTGTCGGGCACTGCTATTGAGTCTAGAGTCTGCGCTTTTACGTTTAGCCTAAACAGTGTGACTGTGAAGGTAGCTGGACTCTGGAATCAGTGGTTTTAAAAGCTCTTGACACCTACAGAAAGTAATACAGGAGACCGTGGTCCCTGAGACGTTTCTTTCCTGAAATTGATCAAGGCGCTTAGAAAAGTAATGTATTTGAGGGGGAAGCCCATCAGATCTTTCCCCATCATTTCAATTTCTTATCATTCCTGTCCCTAAGATTGTCCCAAGTGTACATTCAATGCCTTCACATGAAAACTCGGCCCAAGCCTCAGGCTACACCCACACTCCAAAGCATCCCAGTAAGACATGAGTTTTCTCAGTGGCCACCGAGGAGAGAAAGCACCAAGGAGTAGAAAGTGGCCAAAGGAAATGCTCAGTGTGTACAGCACACACAAGCAGTGATACCTAGTTCTTAGAGTGGCTGCCGTTTGGGGCTGTTCCCACCCCCTTACCCTCCAACAAAAGGGGGCTTGTTAGAAATGGCCATATAGGAGAAAGATGTAGGTATCTCTTTCTTAAAGCACATGCAGGTACATACCAAGAACTTAAGGCAAAGGTTAAAAAAAGAAGGTGAGGAAAATCCCTGATGATTTTACTAATGTTAAAATTCCATAAATTTGGCTAGTCCTATTTTTTTTTCTTTCATGTCATCAATTCAGAATTCTACAAAGGAAGCAAATGACATCAAGGAAAATCATTGGCCTAGGAGAAAAGAGCCCGTAGGCGTTTAGGTGTTATATATGTGGAGCCAGAAAGCTCTAGAGCATCAGGGAGACTCCAACTTCAGGCAACAACATGGGTGAATATGGGCTTCTGTGCACTGGGAATAGGAGTCAAAGAGTGGAGCCCAGGCATTTGGCCCCGAGGCTGGCTTTGCAGATCTAGGGGCAATTCAGTGTGGGTGGAAAGAGTTTAGTGTGAAACTGGGGTGGAACTGGGTTTCCAAATTCATTGCCTGATGCCTTATTATTTGTTCTCTCAGGTTTTTTCAGGAAGATCTTCATCTTGCACCTGGTAGGGCTGGTGCTAACCTACAATTTCCATGACTGTGACTTTGAGAGGATTAGAAAGGATTACGAGAACATCATTTTTAAAGATCTGAAGTTATATGTGAATGGGGTAAGTGAAGAAACATTTTTTAAATGTATTTTCATCAGAAGAGTAGACACACACACCCCACAATTTTACTTTAAAAAGAATAAAAATAATTGGGGAAAAATATCATTGCCCAACATATTGTCAAAATTTTTACAAGTGATATTGAAATATATTGGCTTCTAAAATGGCCACCTAGAAATTGGCACATATTAAGTGTGCAGGTACTGATGAGGAGCAGATATTAACAGATGGCACACGATCCGTCACGGTTGTCTGTACTCCTGTACTGGGCTAAAGTGCTGCTCCACCAGCACAGGGGGGAAGAGGAACACTCTCGAGAAACAGAAAAATAAAAAGAGGGCTTGAGGGGGGAAAAGGGGAATAAAGAGGGAATTCTTGAGAGCTGAACCCTAACCAGCGAAGAGAGCCCTTCAGGTCTATCTAGTGTTCTGGATGCCTTGGGATGCCATTACAGGATAAGGTGCGTTTCAGATTGTTTAATACACAGAAACCATTACCTTAATTATTCTAATTTCTGGATAGAGCATGCATGAGTGAGATGTATGAATGGCTGGCTGCAAGACAATTGTGGGCATTCTACTGCTCACATGTGCAGTCCTACTTTGGTAGAGAAGGGGAGTCTCTCTCCAAGACCAGGACCCTTTGACATCCAGTTTCAAACACTCGCAGGAGCTATCTGAGGACTCTAAATGTTTTGCTACCTTGTCAATGACGAGAACAGATGCATAGGAAACAAGTGCCTAAGTGGAAATTGCTTTCAGAGCATCTTTAAAACCTGAGAGCAACAGTGGTGGTGGTGATGGTGAGGGTTCTTCTGTGAACTTAAGTCTTTATCCTTATCGGCGTTTTTGTTTTTGTTTTTGTTTTTCTTTCTTCCAGGCCACATGTACCCACTGCAAGATCGAGAGCTGTGATAGTCCGGTGAGTAGCCGGGCAGTGCTGCTGCCTCTCTCCAGAGAGACACCAGGCATTCCCGGGAAGGGCTGCCCTGCGGTGGTTAGAACCCCAGGCAGCAGCTGGGCTCTCAGGAGAAGCCGACCGAGCAGGGACGACTGAGCTACGGGAACCTCTGGGTTGGTGCCCAGCTTGGGAAGCCACTTCTGTTCCTATTTAAGGCGGGGAAGTCTTTCTCGAAACCAAGCGGGATTCCGGAAGAGGCTCCCCGGGTCCCCCGCCCCCACGGGAGGGAACGCAAATAGGAACTGGGGCCAGGGCACCAAGTCAGGGGAACACCCCTCACACTCCGAAGTGCGGTGACACGGCGCGGCACCGCCTCCGGGCAGTCTCGGGGGCTCTGCGTTTTGGGCGGAGCGAGCGGCGGGGCGGGGCGAGTCCTTTCTCCCGCAACGCTGTTAGCTACTTTCGTGATGAGCCTCCCCTCCCTCCCCTTCCGTGGGGTCATTATCCTTCTCCTCACCCAAGACCTCCTTTCTCTTACTCGAATCCCATTTTTTGTGCCCCCCCGCTTGCCACTGCCGTATTTCTGATCAACTCTTTTTCTTTTTTCTGTTTCTGTTTTTTTTTAAATATACCCCACCCCTGGCGTTCTGTCCTTGTCTCGTAAACCTTGCCGCTTGTGAGCAGGCAGCTTGCCTCTCGAAAATCGAGCATTTTACCTTCTCCGCCCCCGGCTGCAAGTCACTCGCCAAGAAAACGTTCGCGCTGAAAACGAACGCGACGCTCATTCAAGAGTGCCCGGCCTACTCGGAAAAGCAGGTAAGCCGATACTAAGCAATCTGGCTTTTTGACTGCCTTGGCGCTAACCTTGAATTAAAGTGGCGGAAAGGGGTTTCGTACAGTGGAGCAGTCATTGTGATTTTTATTCAGGTTCTATCTTTTGGAGAGCAAATCAGCCGGGGCTGTAGATTGTCAATTAGTCCCACATTGATACCGCGACCCAAACCCACCTATGTCTAGGGTTGTGATTCTTTGGGCAGAATTATTGTTCTAAACCTTAGGCGAGTGTTTCTAGGTGTGATCAGTGAGATTCTTACAACAGAATGTCACCTGGCTACCTGAGCATGGAAGGTTGTTGGCCAAAATGTCAATTCTCAGGGATCCCACCTAGACTTTCAAAACCACAGTTCTTTTGTATAAGTTTCTTGTAAAATTCTTACCCATTCCAAAATTTAAGCAGCATTACTTAGGTTGTCATTTAATAATTATGTATTCTTTCTTAAAATAATAAATTACCCCATGTTTGCTTAATTGCTTGTGTGAGTGTTACTGCTGCCTCTTTCCATAGTAGCTTTCACATTTGCAGTTACATGCATTTGCGTAATGTGTAACTTTAAATATGGAAACAGCAGTGTAGAGTTAGGAGCAGAAAGTCTAGAGACAGTCTTGCCTGACTTTGAATACTAGCTCCATAACTTTCATGAAAACTTAGATAAATTATTTAGCCTCTGTGTGCTCAGTTTCTTCTGCAAAATGAGGATTGCATTAGCAAGCCCCACATGGAGTGTTTATAAGGATTAAATGAGTCAATATTTGTAAAAGCACTTGGAGCAGTGCCTGCCATGTAACCAGTACTCAATAAGTATTTATTCAGCATGCGAGTAAAGCAGGAAATGTCTTCCTGATGACAAATTATAAAAAGACAAAGAGAAATAAGTACAGATATGTACGATTACTATCTAGTAACCAATGAACTTTATCAGTCTGCTCACTGAGTGTGTCTGTGTGGCCAAGGCAGTCACTTCGTTAGGGACTGAAGACTGAAGCCATAGGGTGGTTCTGGCTGCATGTGAAAAACCTGTTTGGTTCTGTCTTCTGTCAAGGAGACTCTAGTAAGTCTACAGAGGGCCACAGTGAGGTTTATCCATACAAGAAGAGCATAGAGAACAGGCCAGGTCAAGTTCTGGATAGTAAGTCTGTAGTAATTTATTTCAGTTCCCTCTCAAGCCCCAAGGAAGAGCTGAAGACCAATAATATTGAATTATGAGTTAGCAAATTTTAGATTGTAAGATTTTTGCTTAGTAACCTGGTGAACTTTATTGGACTGAATACTGTGTGTTAGGAGGCTTAGTCTATCACTACTCAAGAGTAATTTAGGTGGGGGAAAATACCAGAATATTACTGTAATTTTTTTTCTTTAAGTTCAGGATCCTCTTCAGAAAAGACTTCAGGTATCTGTAACCCATCTCAGTGGTGGAAGGGAGAGAAGGCAGGAGCACTTTGGGTTCAAATACATTTACTGAATTATATCTGTAAAAAAGCATTAGATATATCTTGTTTTTGAGGAACTTAGAATCTTGTCAGGGAGATTATGAAATTATCAACATTCATTTATTTATTCATTCAATAAGTACTCAGTGTTTCCCATATACAAAATGTTCTACTCAGCACTATGGGGAATACCCATGATACAGTAATAAAAATAGCACTTAAGTGAGAGCCAGGTTAAATGAAACACTCCGTGAAATACTAGAAGAGTTTCCAAAAGAAAGGTCTGAGCAATTAGCAGAAGCCTTGTAAAGGAAGTGGTGCTTGGCCTTGAAGCATAAGTAGATGGGAGGAAAATGAAAGGGCCTTCCTCTGGGGAAAGCACACAGGAACTGATAGTAACCAGGTATTTGGGGGTACATTGAGAGATGGTTTGCATAGAGAAGACAGAATAACCTACCTCTAAACAGTTGTTAAAGATACTGATAATTAATTTTGATTGATTTTCCTATTCCACAGATGAATAATACCCAGGCAATGAAGAGAAGAAAGAAAAGAGAAGACACAAAACATGCATGCCTGGAAACAGCCTCAAACTTAATAGGATTGTGGGGTCGTTTCCTTCGCTCTTAACAGACACAAAATAAACCTTCACTGAAGTCCTATTTCACAGCAGCAAAATTATCATTACTAGGTACATGGAATGTTACTTCTGTGAAATTTTTAATTACAGAAGGGTATCTTAACTTATTTTTGTAAGCTTTTGATGTTTAATAATGGTGTATAATGTGGGGGAGGTACTATCCCTCAAATGTTCGGGGACAATTCTGTGGAATTGATGTCTGGGTGACTGGCTTTGTGACAGTAAATCTCAGCTGCAACTATGTTGATCTTATTAAAGGGAAGAATCTAAAAATGTAGTAGGAGAACTTTTTCCCTTAGAAAAGGAAAAATGTTGAACTCAATAGGATATAAACCTCTGTTTAAAAGGCAGGCATTTGTTTTGCATGTATTGATACTTCTTATGATCTCAAATGAAAAATTTACAAGAGAAGCAAATAAAAGCAAAAGGGTACACACAAAAACTTGTACATATAAGGAGCAATTTGAAAGAATTTCAAATTAATATTGTATTTTAAGTCAAGTTTTTAAAATGATGTAACAGACAAGAGTGGTATACGCAAGCAGATCTTGAGGAAGTGCCTTTGTTAAAGCTAAAATAATATATATTTTAAAACTTATATACTATATTTTTAATTTATTTTGTAAGCACTTTTTAAAATGTACATATTGCTTTGTTTTGACAGTACGTTTCATAATAAAATAATTCTCAAATTCAACTCTCATGAATATTCTTTTTAATGTAGTTAGTAGGTGATTTTCACCTACACACTTTTCTGAAGGAGTTCACTTTTCTTTGGTTCTTTACCTCCCTTTATCCTTGGAGCCCACTGACCACTACCCTCCTGCCCTGTGCCTGCTGTAGAGAGAATATGTGGGGATAAGTGGCTTCAAGATACTTTCCAAAAATTCTTTTCTTAAATCATGCCTATAGTCCCTTCCTTCTTTTTGGGTGGACTTTCCCACATTTGGATGAGGCAAAGTAGGCAAAGATAAACAAGAGATGTTAAATCCATTCTCCTATGAAATGCCTGATGCAAGCTAGAGCCAAAGGTACCCTCTTACTCACCCTTGACTCAGAATGCTCTGATCAACAGTGGGAGGGGCCAACCTGGCTATAACACAGAGGCCAATATAGAGTAGACAGGAATGTCATGATTTATCCTCTGAGTGGAAACTTTCTCTTGTCTACTGCCCTGAGGGATGATGCTGAGCACTGATACAAGAGGGAGAGTTTAATATCCCTATACCCATCATGCCTTTCAATAAGTAGGAAGAAGCTTACATTATGTATCAAATAAGCATGTACAGAGGACCTACTGTGTGTCAAGCCTTCAGCCAAGTAGCCAAGTACTGGGGATACAAAAGGAAATAAGACAAACTTCTTACCCAGAGAACTTCAAACTGTACCTGAAAAAGGGCATTTTTTTTTCCTTTTTTGCCCTATTAGAAAGCAGGACATATCTGTTTCCAAAACACCTTCATTTAAAGCCTAGGGGTATAAATGACATCTTAAGAGAAACTCCTTTGGGCAGCATTCATTAATTTTCTGAGTAAAAAGTGGAGAAGGGGAAGACACTTTAAACCTATTAACTCCATCTTAGTAAGGATTCACTGACTAGATTTCACTAAATTCTAAAAAGAAATACCTTCACAATTTTTCTCAAGGTTTTTGGTCTAATTTTCCTATGAGCAGAGAAAAGTGAAGGATTCAGGAGAGAGAAGACAACTCGAAGTCATCCCACTGAATGTGGTTTCTTTGAGTTTTTGGCTTTATCTTAAAAAATTCATGTGATTTATATATTTTATTCTTCTATGTATTCCATAAATGCTTTAACATAAAAACAATCATTTAAGTTACTTACTATCAAGTAAAATCAATGTGCATCATATTAATCTAGTAGCAACTTTTTCTGATATTGTTAAAAATGAATTATATATTTCTACTCTTTGGAATGTATTGGGGTTTTCTTGGTAGACTAATATATGATCAGTTTTATAAATGTTTCATGGTAAGAAATGGAAAGAAAGTTACAAACTCAGGTTTAAGCATATAGAATTGAATATATTCCTATTAGGGCCATCTTGTTAATTATGGTATTTACATAATCTATCAGCTTACATTTGTCTCCTTCAGTCAGAGATTGAGAGAGCTGAGGTGAAGTCTACTGGTGTTATAATACATTATTTCCCTGATTGTTGATAATATATTTATTTAATGCCTAAAAATATATGAGAGCTATTTATTAAGAATTGAACCCTTTGCTATTATATGTCCAAATATGGTGTTTCTTTTTTATAATTATATTTTGCTTTTTTACTTAATCTATTTTGATGTATTGTATTTTTTCCATTACCATTTAGTCCTCTTATACTCCCTTTCCCCAGCAATCAACACACTGTTGTCCATGTCCATCAGTCCTTTTTACTTTCTGCTCAATCCCACCACCATCTAACTTCCCCCACCCCAGCCGTAATCCTGCTCCCATCTATGAGTCTGCCCCCATTTTCCTTGTTAGTTCAGTTTGTTCATTACATGTTTCTTGCCAACTATATACGCTATTTTAGTCTCAATATTTTTGAGTATCTTTGTTTTAGATGTGTATGTTGTATACAGATACATCATTTTAGTGTGTGGTGGAAAAAAAGTTTGGTGTGAGGGGAGCATGTTTAGTTTTAGAACTGTCATTGTATTGTCATGTTTTCTGTTTTTACACTGCTACATTATTTGTATAATTTTAAGCTAAAAGAGGCCTTTACATTTTTTCTTGTCAAGCATTTCTTGTTGACTTCTTTTCATCATTCAAGTATATTGAGATCTTGAGATTTTGAATATTGATTCTGGAATTTGCGATTCCCCCTCATAGACTTTCTATGGCTCAATTCAAGTTATTAAAGAAATGTTGATCAAGACGAGCAAGATTTGGGTTTTTCTTTCAAAACAGAGAAATTTATAAACTGATGAAGTCATTTGTCCATGCTCTATATTAAAAAGAAAAAAAGGAACAGTGACATCCAAGGAATAGTGAAGTTAGAGATACCCTTGATCTCCCCCCTTGAAGTTTCAACAATTTGGACAGCTATACTTCAACAAAAGATTTCCTGCTCAACTCAAAAACATGGCTGAGGGACCCGCATATTGAAATAATTAAAGGTGGGCAAGTGGAAGTGGACTGGGGAAGCGATAAAGGAGAACGTTCAAAGAAGCCACAGAGGCAGCCCTGTAGCCATGAGCTCACCATGGGGCTCAGCCCAGAAAGGGCAGGAATCAGGTTGTGGTTGCCATGCCTTCAGCAGGAAGGAGCAAAGAGATTCAGTGGGCAGGCTTACAGGAGTGGGCAATATGAGCTGCAGCTAAGCCTAGTGACCAGGGCAGGGACACAAAATAGAGGTACAGCCACAATTGTCAGTTGGTTGGCATTCCAGACAAACAGACAAAGTCATGAAGCCTGGCTGCCCCTTAACCTCCTACAGCTTGCTTCCCTTTGTTCTTTTTATCATGTTGCAGAATACATTATCTGCAAATCCTAGAACAGGTTCTATGGAATTGTTTTTTCCCTGAGCAAAAAGCACACTCTGTGACTGGTCTCAGCATCTGACACAGGGGAAACTCCATTGAGGTCCAAGGACACCACTGCTGGGAAGGAAAAGAAACAAAGAAGGTGGCTGGGTTCCCCCAGCCCACCATACCCCCATGCATTATGTCTACACTGATGGCAGCATTTGGCTGCAGGGGACTGTGTTGGATTTCATGGATTTTGGGCCCCATCACTCACCACATTCCCCTGCAGGTTTGATTTATGGCAACCAAATCACAGAAGAAACACCTACCTTCCTAGGGAATACAGGCCATTTTCTGTCATGCCATGGAGATCTGAAAAGCCAGAGGGGTGCAAGAGAGCTAAAACACTCTTGTGATTCAGACCCATCTACCAGAAAATAAAAAGCTTCATATCGATATACTAGAGTAGTGCCATTCATACACAGATGCCTAGACAGAAAAGGAATTCATCAAATACCATGAATAACCAAGGTGGTGAGGTAGCTCATAAAAAAATTTTAAAAAAACCTTAAAGACATGGAAACATGTGATTTAAATGACACAAAATTCAAGATTGCAATTCTGAAAAAATTCAATGAGATGTAAGAAAACACCGATAAGCAGTTTAACAAACTCAAAAAACAAATTAACAAACAAAATGAGTACTTTACCAAACAGACTGAAACTTTAAAAAGAACCAAACATAAATTCTGGAGATGAAGAACTCAATGAAAGGGACCAAGAATAAACTAGTGAGCACAAAAAATAGAGTTGATCAGATGAGGGAGGGAATTAGTGACATTGAAGATAGAAATCTAGAAATAATGCAGAGAGGAGAGAGATTTGAGTATAAAAAAATGAAAGAACTCCATGAGAACTATCTGACTCCATGTCAGAAAGAGCCATTAAAAAATAGACATACCACTGCTGGGATTATACCTTAAGAATCCTGAAACACCAATGAACCTATGCACCCCAATGTTCATAGCAGCACAGTTTACAATAGCCAAGTACTGAAAGCAACCTAAATGTGCATCAATAAATGAATGGATCAAAAAACTGTGGTACATTTATACAATGGAATACTATGCAGCAGAAAGAAGGTAGGAGCTCCTACCCTTTGAGACAGCATGGATAGATCTGGAGAGCATTATGCTAAGTGAATAAGCCAGGCAGTGAAAGACAAATACCATATGATCTCCCCTTTAAGTGGAACCTAATAAACAAAACAAACAAGCAAGCAAAATAGAACCAGAGACATTGAAATTAAGAACAATCTGAAAGTAACCAGAGGGGAGGTGGGAGGGGATAATGGGGGGAAAGAGGGGAAAGGTTTTCAGGAACAACTATAAAGGACATGTGGACAAAACCAAGGTGGGATAGAATCAGGGGAGGGAGATGGGGATGGCTGGGGTGAGGGGGAGTGGTGGGGAGAAAATGCAGACAACTGTACTTGAACGATAATTTTACAAAATAGGCATACCAGAAGAAGAAAAGATGGAGAAGGAAACAGACCCTATTCAAAAAATAGTTGATGAGAATTTCCCAAACCTATGGAAATAGCTAGATCTTCAAATCCAAGAAGCACAAAGAACACCTATTACCCCAATTCAAAAAGGTGTTCTCCAAAGCATATTGTATCAAAACTGTCAAAAAATAATGACAAGAGACCCAAGATGGTGGCAGATTAGGTAGAAGCTACACTAAACTCCTGCCAGAACCAAACTAGAATTACAACTAAATTATAGAAAAATCATCTTGAATAACCAACTGAACGTGAGCTGGAGAAAAGCATTATAACCAAGGACTTATGGAAGAAACCATTTTGCCACAATGAGACACGTAAAAATTGCAGAGACATGAGAGGTCTGGCTGGACTCCAACAGGCAGCAGCTGAAGTTCCACAAGGATTCTCAGCTGCAGGGGTGGGAGGGGAAGGAGGCAAGGGAGGTTCCTCTGAGAAGTGTGGGGTCTAAACCCTAAGCTGGGCTCCCCAGCCAAGAGCACCATGCCAGAGAAGGTGCCCACATAACATCTGTGAAAAGCAGGCAGTGGGGTTTCTGTCTGCCAAGGAGCAATGGCTAGAGAGACAGCCACACTCTTAAAGGCACAACACACAAAATTACTTTTTTTATTGTTGCTCAATACCATTGTTCCAGTTTTCCCCCCATTGCTCTCCCCCGCCCTACCCATACCCTCACTCCCACAATCAATCCCCATGCCACTGGCTTTGTTCATGGGCCCTTTATTCACATTCTTTGACTTGGTCCTTCCCATTCTTTCCCCCATATACCCAGCCCCTGGTTACTGTCACTTTGTTTTTTATTTCCATGTCTCTGGTTCTATTTTGCTCATTTGTTTTGTTGATTAGGTTCCACTTATAAGTGAGATCATATGGTATTTGTTTTTCACTACCTAGCTTATTTCACTTAGCATAATACTCTCTAGTTCCATGTTGCAAAGGGTAGGTGTTCCTTCTTTCTGCTGTATATTCCATTTTGTAAGTGTAGCACAGTTTTTTGATGCACTCATTTACTGATGGCCATTTAGGCAGTTTCCAGCACTTGGCTATTGTAAATAATGCTGCTAAGAACATTGGGATGCACAGGTTCTTTTTAATTGGTGTTTCAGTATTTTTAGGGTATAATCCCAGAAGTAGAATCACTGGGTCAAAAGGCAGTTCCATTTTTAGTTTTCAGAGGAAATTCCATACTGTTTTCCACAGTGGCTGCACCAGTCTGCATTCCCAACAACAGTGCACTGTTGGGGACTGCTCTGTGTGGTTTCCAAGACTGTAGCCCCACGAGAGCAAGCCCTGAAAGGGCTAATAAGTCTCCCTGGAAAACCGGGTAAAAGCGCAGGTGGCAGACATGACTCAACTGTAACACCGAGAGTTCCTGTGAGAATCAGGCCTGAAATGTACATTGTATCCTTCAAAGCTTGCTCTGCTTTGTTTTGAATAGCCCTGGTGATATAAACTTGTGTTTAGGTTCAAGCCATAAGGAGTAAACTCCTTATTTCATGAAACACATCTAAAAGGCCCCTGGTGTCAGCATGACTAACAGACTCTGACCTATGACAGATCTCTGTGTTCCTTCACTTGTTGTCATCTATAGGTAATACCTGTTTTTGTATGACTATAGCCCTTTGACACTGATTGATGAGCTACGCATGTATACACCTACATATACCATTCCCAATAAAAGCCATTTGGGAGAAGGGCCCAGGGCATTCTCCACTAGAGGCAATTGCCATGCCCTTTCCTGCTGGAACAGCAAGATTGTGTCCGGGACCACTTATTTACTATCCGTGGCAGTCGGGGGGACTCTGTGGGCAGGAGTTCCTCCCACAGTGCACTAAGGTTCCCTTTTCTCCACAACCTCTCCAGAACTTGTTGTTTGTTGATTTGCTTATAATGGCCATTCTGACTGGTGTGAAGTAGTATCTCATTGTGGCTTTAGTTTGAATCTCTCTGATGGTATGTTATATTGAGCATCCTTTCATATGCCTATGAGCTGGCTGTATGTCCTCCATGGAGAAGTGTTTGTTCAGGTCCTTTGCCCACTTTTTAATTGGATTGTTTGTCTTCCTGGTGTGGAATTGTGTGAGTTCTTTATATATTTTAGAAATGAAACACTTGTCCAATGTATTATTGGCAAGTATGTTTTCCCATAGAGTTGGTTCCTTTTTCATTTTGCTGATGTTTTCTTTAACCATGCAGAAGCTTTTTAATTTGATGTAGTCTCATTTATTTATTCTTTCCTTTATATTCATTCCCCTCTAGGACTTTTATGGTATTGTGACATATTTAAGCCTTTTATCCATCTTGAGTTTATTTTGGTGTATGTTGTAATTTTGTGGTATAGTTTCATTTCTTTGAATGTACCTGTTCAGATCTCCCAAAACCACTTATTTTTAAAAATATTTTGTTTATTTATTTTTAGAGAGAAGGCAAGGGAGCAAGAAAGGGAGAGAAACAGCAATGTGTGGTTGCCTCTTGCATGCTCCTGACTGGGGACCTGGCCCTCAACCAAGGCGTGCACCCTGACTGGGAATTGAACTGATGACCCTTTGGCTCACAGACCAGCACTCAGCCCACTGAGTCACACCAGCCAGGGCCCAACACCATTTATTGAACAGGCTATTTCTACTCCATTTTATGCAACTGCGCCCTTTGTTGAACATTAATGGACCATAGAGATGGGTTTATTTCTGGGGTTTCTATTATGTTCCATTGATCCATGTGTCTGTTCTTATGCCAGGACCAGACTGTGTTGATTAGAGTGGCCTTGTAATATAATTTGATATCAGGTATTGTGATCCTTCCAACTTTGTTCTTCTTTCTCAAAATTGCTGAGGCTATTTGGGACCATTTATAGTTCCATGTAAATTTTTGAAATAATTTCTTATATCTGTGAAATATATCATTGGTATTTTTATAGGGATTGCATTGAATCTATAAATTTCTTTGGGTAGTATGGGCCTTTTAATGATGTTAATTCTTCCAAGCCATAAACATGGTATATATTTCCATTTATTTGTGTCTTCCTTAATTTCTTTCTTCAGTGTTCTGTAGTTTTCTGAATACAGGTCTTTTATCTCCTTGGTTAAGTTTATTCTTAGTTACTTGATTTTTCCTGTTGCTATAGTAAATGGGATTGTTTTCCTAATTTCTGTTTCTTATATTTCATCGTTGGTGTACAAAAAAGCCTTCAATTTGCAAATATTGACTTTGTATCCTGCTATTTGGCCAAATTTACTTATTAGGTCAAGTAATTTTTTGGTGGCATCTATAAGGTTTTCTATATACATGATCATGTCATCCGCAAAGAATGACAGTTTTACTTCCTCTTTTCTAATTTGGATGCCTTTTATTTCTTTTTCTTGTCTGATCATTTTGGCTAGAACTTCCAATACTATGTTGAATAGAAGAGGTGAAAGCAGACATCCTTGTCTTGTTCCTGATCTTAGGGGTAATGCTCTTAGTATGATGTTGGTTGTAGGTTTCTCATACATGGCCTTTATTATGTTGAGGTGGCTCCCTTTACTCCCGCTTTGCTAAGGATTTTTATCATAAATGGGTGCTGTACTTTATCAAATGTTTTTTCTGTATCTATTGATATGATTGTGTGGGTTTTGTCTTTCATTTTGTTAATGTGATGTATTACGTTTATTGGTTTGCAAATATGGTACCATCCTTGCATCCCTGGGATGAATCTCACTTAAGCGTGGTGTATGATCTTTTTAACGTATTGTTGGATTCAGTTTATCAATATTTTGTTGAGGATTTTAGCATCTGTGTTCAACAGAAATATTGGCCTGTAGTTTTCTTTCTTTGTTGTACCTTTCTCTGGTTTTGGTATTAGGATAATGCTGGCCTTACAAAAAAAGTTTGGGAGTCTTCGATCTTCTTGGATCTTTTTGGAAGACCTTGAGGTTAGCTCCTACCTAAATGTACATTTTGTAATGATAAAGGGGACACTACATCAAGAAGACATAACACTTCTTAATGTATATGTACCCAGTTACAGAGCACCAAAATATATAAAGCATCTACTAACAGAACTAAAAGAACAAACTGACAAAATCATAATCATAGATGAGGATCTAAGTAGTTCATTGACAGCTCTAGATAGATCATCTAAACAGAAAATCATTAAAGAAATATTGGCTTTAAATGATACATTAGACCAAATGGACATAATTGACATTTACAGAGCCTTTCATCCTACAACATCAAATTATACATTCTCCACTGCACATGAAATATTCTCAAGAATTGACCATATGTTGGGTCACAGAACTAGCCTCAATTAATTTAAGAAGAATGACATCAAACAAAGCATATTTTTGACCACAATATTTTGAAATTAGAAATCAATAGCAAAAATGAACTAAAGAAACCCACAAATATGTGGAGATTAAACAGCATACTACTAAAAAAATAACTATGTCAAAGAAGAAATTAAAGGTGAGATCAAAAAATATATAAAAACAAATAAGAATGATAACATGACATATCAAACTTCTGGGATGCAGTGAAAGCAGTAATAAGAGGAAAGTTTATAGCATTATACGCCTATCTCAAGAAATGAGAAAAATTCCAAGTAAGCAACCTAACATTAACATTTTAAATAACTAAAAATAGAAGAACAAAATCAACCCAAATTCAGCAGAAGAAAAATAATAATAAAAATTAGAGCAGAATTGAATGAAGTAGAAAATAGAGCATACAAAAAATTAATTCAACAAAGAGCTGGTCCTTTGAAAAGATTAATAAAGTTGAAAACCCCTGGCTAGATTCACTAAGGAAAAAAGAGAAATGACTCATATTTTTAAAATCAAAAATGAAAGAGAAGTTACCACAGACATCACAGCTATACAAAGGATCATACTAGAAAAGTAAGAAAGACTATATGCCACAAAATTCAATAACCTAGAAGAAATGGATAAGTTCCTACAAATATATAACCTTCCTAGATTGAATTATGAAGAACTTAAAAATCTAAATAGACTGGTCAACAGTGAGGAAATTTAAACAACCATCAACCCCTCCAAAAAAAAACCTCCCCCAAAATAAAAGTTCAAGACCAGATGGCCTCACTAGTGAATTCTACCATACATTCAAAGGAGATTTGAAGCCTATCCTTTTCAAATTCTTCCAAAAAATTCAAGAAGAGGCAATACCTCATGACACATTTTATGAGGTCAGCATACACTTGATACCTAAACCTGGCAAGGATAACACACACACACACACACACACACACACAACTACAGATCAATATTTCTGATGAATACAGATGCAAAAACCCTAAATAAAATACCAGTAAATTGAATACAACATTAAAAATAATGTATCATGATTAAGTGGTGTTGATACAGGGGCACAAAGATGGTTCAACATACACAAATCGATCAATGAAATACATCACATTAACAAAACAAAAGCTAAGAATCATATGATTTTTATCAATAAATGCAGAAAAAGCATTTGATAAGATACAACATCCAGCTTCTGGCCAGGATGGAAGCATAAGTAGATATGCTTCACTTCCTTGCACAACTAAAGGAAGGATAACAACCAATTTGAAAAGAGATAAAAAACAGAACTGCCAGAAAATTGCACATTATGGAAGTCTGACAACCAAGGAGTTAAAGAAGAAATATTCACCCAGACTAGTGTGCTGAGACAAAGAAATATGGCCGAAATGAAAGAAAACATCAAGACTCCAGAAAAAGAACTAGGTGATGAGGAGATAGCCAACGTATCAGATGCAGAGTTCAAAACATTGCTAATCAGGATGCTCACAGAAATGAATAAGTGTGGATGCAAAATATAGAAAGAAATGAAGGCTATACAAAGTGAAATAAAGGAAAATATACAGGGAACCAACAATGAATAGAAGGAAACCAGGGCTCAAATCAATGATGTGGAATAAAAGGAATAAATAAACATTGAACCTGAACAGAATGAAGAAACAAGAATTCAAAAAAAATGAGGAAAGGCTGAGGAAGCTCCATACAACTTTAAACGTTCCAACATGCAAATCATAGGGGTACCAGAAGGAGAAGAGGAAAAGAAAGAAATTGAAAATTTATTTGAAAAATAATGAAAGAAAACTTCCCCAATCTGGTGAAGGAAGTAGGCATGCAAGTCCAGGAAGCTCAGAAAGTCCCAAACAAGTTGGATCCAAAGAGGAACACACTAAGACACATCATAATTAAATTGCCCAAGATTAACGATAAGGAGAGAATCTTAAAAGCAGCAAGAGAAAAGAAGAGAGTTAACTAAAAAGGAGTTCCCATAAGACTATCAGCTGATTTCTCAAAAGAAATCTTACAGGCAAGAAAGGACTGGAAAGAAGTATTCAAAGTCATAAAAAGCAAGGACGTACATCCAAGATGACTCTATCCAGCAAAGCTTTCATTTAGAATGGAAGGGCAGATAAAGTGCTTCTCAGAGAAGGTCAAGTTAAAGGAGTTCATCATCACCAAGCCCTTACCTGAAGTGTTAAAGAGACTTACCTAAGAAGAAGAAGATCCAAACTATGAACAGTAAAATGACAACATGACAACAAAGTCATAACTATCATAACCTAAAAAAACTAAAACAAACCAAGCAAACAACTAGAACAGGAACAGAATCACAGATATGGAGATCACATGGAGGGTTATCAGCAGGAAGTGGGCGGGGGGGAAATGAGGGGAAAGTTTAAGGGAATAAGGAACATAATTGGTAAGTATGAAATAGACAGGGGAAGGTTAAGAATAGTACAGGAATAGAAAACTGTACTTGAACAACAATTAAAATAAAATTTAAAAAAAGAATAGTACAGGAAATGGAGAAGCCAAAGAACTTTGATGTATGACCCATAGACATGAACTAAGGGGGTGGTGTGATGCTGGAGGGAGGGTGCAGGGTTGAGTGGAATAAAGGGCAGAAAAAATAGGACAACTGTAACAGCATAATCAATAAAATGTACTTAAAATACAACATCTATTATTATTAAAACACTCAATAAAATTGGTATACAAGGAACATACCTCAACATAATAAAGGTCATATATGACAAATCTTCAGCCAATAGGATACTCAATGGTGAAAAACTGAAAGCTTTTCCTCTAAAATGAGGAACAAGACAAGAATACCCACTCTCACCACTTTTATTCAACATAACTCTGGAAGTTTGAGCCAGAGCAATCAATCAAGAGAATAAAATAAAAAGCATTCCAATTGGGAATGAGGAAGTAAAAGTGTCTTTTTGCAGATCACATGATTCTGTATATAGAAGACCTTAAGGACTCCACAAAAACTATATTAGAAACAATAAACAAACACAGTAAAGTTACAGGATACAAAATCAATGTACAAAAACCCACTGCATTTTGACACACTAACAATGAAACTTCAGAAGTAGAAATGAAAAAAACAAAACCTTTTGCAATTACAACAAAAAGAATAAAATACCTAGGAATAAATTTAACAAAGGATGTGAAGCACCTATATACTGAAAACTATAAAGCATTATTAAAAGGTATTGAAGAGGACACAATAAAATGGAAAGATATTCCCCGTTCATGGATTGGGAGAATCACATAGTTACAATTTCCATATTGCCTAGAGCAATATACAGATTTAATGAAATCCCCATCAAAATCCTAAAGTCATTTGTAAAAGAAATAAAACAAAATCTCATCATATTTTTATGAAATCACAAAAGACCCTAACAGCCAAGGAAATCCTAAGACAAAAGAATGAAGCAGGAGGTATCACACTACCTGACTTCAAATTATACTACAGAGCTATGATAATCAAAATAGCATGTTTGGGGCAGAAAACAGACACACAGACTGATGGAATAGAATTGAGAGTCAAGAAATAACCCCACTTTATATGGGGAAATAACTTTTAACAAAGGAGTCAAAAACAAACAACAGATAAGTGAAAGCCTTTCAATAAATGGTGCTGGGAAACTTGGAAACCCACATGCAAAAGAATGAAACTAGATTACAGTTTGTTTCCATGTGCAAAAATTAATTTAAAATAAATCAAAAGCTTAAATATAAGATCTGAAACAATAAGTTATATAGAAGAAAACACAGGTACTAAACTCAATGCATCTTGATCTTAGAGAAGACTTTATGAATTTGACCCCAAAGGCAAGGGAAATAAAGGCAAAAGTAAATAAATGGGATTATACCAAACAAAAAATCTTCTGCACAACAAAATAAACCACCAACAAAACAAAAAGGCAGTAAACCAAATGGGAGATGATATTTGCAAACAACAGCTCTAACAAAGGGTCATTATACGAAATATATAAAGAACCCATACAACTGAACACCAGACAAACAATCCAATTAGAAAATGAGGACTTAAACAGACATTTCTCCCAAGAAGATATGCAAGTGGTCAAAAAATATATAAAAAGATGCTCAATATCACTAGCTATTAGGAAAATGCAAATCAAAACTATAATGATATACCACCTCACACCTGTTAGAATTGCTATTACCAACAAGTCAAGTAATAACAAATGCTGGACCAGTTGTGGAGCAAAAGGAACTCTCATTCACGGTTCATGGGAATGTAGACTGGTACAGCCACAGTGGAAAACGCCTGGCAGTTCCCCCAAAAATTAAGAATAGAATTATCCTATGATCCAGTAATCCCTCTTCTTGGTATCTACCCAGAAAACTAAAAAACATTTATTCACAAAGATAATGCACCCCTCTGTTCACTGCAGCATTATTCATGGTGGCAAGACATGGGAAAAACCAAAGTGTCCTTCAACAGAGTTTTGGAAAAAGAAGATGTAGTATATATATTATGAACACTACTGAGCCACAAGAAAAGGTGAAATACTGACATTTGTGACAACATGAATATACTTTGAGAACATTATATTACACAAAATAAGCCAGTCAGGATAAGCTAAGAACCATATGAGTTCACTCATATGTGGGACATAAAAGTGAAACTCACAGACACAGACAACAGTACGATGGTTACCAGAGGGAAAGGGGTGGGGGGAGCAAAGAGTAAAGGGGGCCAAATATACAGTGACAAAAGATGTTTTGACTTTGGGTGGTGCATGCACAATGAAATATACTGATCATGAATCATAGAAATGTGCACTTGAAACCTACATAACTTATTAACGCATGTCACTCCATTAAATTTAATTTTAAAAAAAGAAAAAAGGTTCATTTTACTTTGTACAACTGAATCCCCATTTCCTCATGATATCCATTTCAAAATATAATGTGTCAGGGAAAATTTGCTTTACTGAAAAATGCTTTAGTGAAGTCAAAACCTACTAAGCAATATCATCACTCAAATCTACTGATTAATTTTATCCAAAAATAAATAAAATATTTTTATATCGCAACTGTATTCTTTTCTAAATCTTACAGACCAATGAGTATTAAAGAAGAGAATAAAGTCAAGCTGATCTGAGATTTTTAGTGTTTCTTCTTTTCTATTATATACTTTTCAAAAGTATTACCTTTTCTCAAATGTTTTTTTCCAAGTTGTGTCTTTGAGACTATCTCCTAGCTGGCATAGTGTTTTTTAAACACAGCTATGCTTTTTTTAAAAATATGTTTTATTGATTATGCTATTACAGTTGTCCTATTATCTCCCCTTCATTCCCCTCCACCCTGAACACCCTCTCCCACCCACATTCCCCCCCTTTAGTTCATGTCCATGTGTCATAAGTTCTTTAGCTTCTACATTTTCCCTACTATTCTTGCCCTCCCCCTGTCTATTTTCTACCTACCATCCATTCTACTTATTCTTCATATCTTTCCCCCCTCTCTCCTCCTCCCACTCCCCTGTTGCTAACCCTCCATGTGATCTCCATTTCTGTGGGTCCGTTCCTGTTCTAGTTGTTTGCTTAGTTTCTTCTTGTTTTTATTTCAGGTGTGGTTGTTAATAATTGTGAGTTTGCTGTCATTTTACTGCACATGTTTTTTATCTGCTTTTTGATATCCATTGTTTGCAGAATACCAGCTAATAAAGTCTCACTGATTACTATTATGTAAAAGTTATTTGTGCCTAAACATAAAGATAATAGTTTAAACATGAGGATCATAGCTAATTAAGTTTCTTGAGTCTTGGGTTCTACCCCTCTGAAATAAGGACAATGCTGTCTACATTAAAGAATTTTTATGATAATTAAAGTACATAATAAATATAAATCCTGGCAAATGGTAAAAAATATTAAATTTAGCTATTCAAATGTCTAGTTCACTATAAAGCAAGAAAACTAATTACAGACTCTGGTAAATCTCTTTCTAGTTTTTAGCTTTCTGTGTAGGACTGCTTTGTAGCAATGGAAAGAAGACTAAAAGCTTAATCACATAATTGTTGACAGCTTGGTGATTATGTACTTAAAATTTTTGATTGAGGTCTTTTGTTTCTGGCCAAGGTAGAGCAACAGGGTCTAGATTTACCCTACTATGTGAAATGACCTTCCCCCATCCCAACACACATGTACCCCAAGGAAAAAAAGCCACGCAAAATGTGGCTTTTCATAACAGTGGTTTTCATAACATTGGAAACCACATAATGAAGGACAGTAATTCTGAAGGAAGGGAAAAAAATGAGTTGAATCTTACAGTTACCCAACTTACTGGCTTGAGAGGGTTTCCTGACCATACCACAAGAAGGGGACTCAGGCAAAACCAGCAGGCTTCCTGAGTTCAGGAGATAGGCCGAGAGTCCAGTGAGATAAGGCAGTAGAGTTTGGAGGATGGTACCTCAGGAGAGAGGGGTGCACAGAAAAAAACCCCTGAGGTCTGTAGAAGGCATCCCTAGAGTCTTTGGCAGAATACTGACCAACACATGCCTGTGAGAAAATGGCCCAAGACTGGAGGGGAAACCCATCTGAAAGATTGGAGAGAAGCATGCCCATTGTTCACTCAAGGTCAGGAAGATTGCCTGTGTCCACCAGTCAGACATGAAAAACCTCAATTCATTAGGCACTGGGAAGGGTACTCAAAAGAGTTTTATCTCAATAATAGAGAATAATTAGGCCAAACCTAACAGTGGCAATGGTCCCATCTAACAAATCTTAAAAGCAAAACTTGAAAGGATCAAACTGCTTCCAAGTAACTTAGCTACATTCCATAACAAACGTCAAGAATATGCAGAAGAATAACAAATATTCAACAACTCAATAGTGACAATATTTGGCATGCAATGAAAGATTATCAGACATGAGGAAGTAGGGACATATGACCCATGGGGAGAAGAAAAAAATTAAACTTACCCACAAATACCACAGAGGTTAAAATGAACAGGCAAGGACATTAAAGAAATTTTTATATGTTTCAATATTTCCAAAAAGTTAAATTAGAGATATGGAAGCTATAAAGAAGACTCAAGTTCAACTTGTAGAGGTGGAAACTACAATGTGTGAGATGAAAAACACAACAGACAGCATTAATGGGAGATCAGGCATTGCAGAAGAAAAGATCAGTAAACCCTCATGTCAAAGTATCATCATCTTGGAGATTCTAGCTAAGATGCTACTTTTCTAGAATGTACTCACTGATGCAATGTTTGTGACCCTGCTCCTTCCCCTTCTACTCTCCCTTCTACTAACTATGACTCTTATGGGGAGAGGAATGCCAAGGGATTTCAAGTTGTATTGAGAATGAATAAAGATTGTGTTTGAAGCCAATATCCTGGATATGAAAATTTGCAGAGTAATTTCAGGCAAACAGATCATATGGATAGGGAGTCTGAGGAGACCTGGGGAAATATGATGAGTAGTGCTCATACTTTGTCCTGGTGCAATAGCTAACACATAGTGGGTTCTCAGCAAATATGCTGAGTTGATGAATAAATGAATTAAAATGAAATTAAAAGTTAAATGCTTGTTTCCTAAGAATAAACTATTCCTTAAAGGCAGTAGAGTTTGGAGATAAGACAGTCAGACTGAATTGGCCACAGCAATGACCAGAGTAGCTACCAGACATCTGCCACCTGCTTTCTTCACCTCCCCCCATTTTCTGTAGGTATGTGAAAGGAAAAAGAGTGATCATCGCCCGAAATTATGAATGTTGTTGCGGTCTGCCACTATTCCACACTGGCTTCTTCTCCAACAACCCTCCTCCACACACTTCTCTTTCCTCCAAAAATACAACATAACAATTAAACTTGCTTTTATTCAAGCATCAAACATCCACTGAGCCTTTATTTGCATCATCCCTGGGCACACAGTTTAGGGCATGGATAATTTGAAAATCTTAAAATTATACCAAGAATATTTATCATTTGTGAATTCTCTAATGCAGCTTTACTACTTCTATTTTTTTAAAAAACTACCCTTTCTTTGAAAAAAAATCATTGTCATATGCTAACGTTCACACATGTCCCCAGAAATCATATATACTTTCATCAGGTAATAAGATAATAAACAACAACCAAATCCTGAAGACTTGCAACAACAGTTAATTCTCACATTACGAATAGCCATTGCAAGTTAACTCCACTTTTTCTCCACATATTTTGTTTTCCAGGCTGAAAAAGTAGCCTTTATCAGGAATATACCTTTCTCTCATGACAGAGGAAAAGAGCAAGTGAGTTGGCAGAAACATTTAATGACTCTTCAAGCTTCTGCAAGGACACAGTGTACATCACATTTGCTCATGTGCAATGACTAAAGCAAATCAAATGTTCCCTAGCCCGCCCACAAAGCATTTGCTACGAGGCCCAGGGCAAAGGGCAAGGATATAAATCTTTTTCAGGTTGGGAGCATAAATACTGGCAATGCTAAAGCAATAAACACAACTCATTACTCTGGAAGGGACATTAACTGGTATAAGACAGAAAGAACGTTTCACATTTTTAGCATTTTATAGATTTAAATGTAGAGTTTTTTTTCTTAAGTATTTATTGAGCACCTCTTTTGTTCTAGACACTGTTCCGTATGCTTGTTATGTATCAACAAGAGAAAGCAACCTCCACCATCAGAAAACTTAAAATAAACCTAATAAATAAGCCAATAATGTAATCAGAAGCTGTTCTCTCTTTTTTAATTTGAATAAATATTTACAATAATTAGCATATTGGTCACTGTCAAGGCAAGTCCCAAACATGTGCAGAAATATGCACTGGGGTAAAAATGAAAGTTAAAGTAAGTACAAACATGCCAAGAACCAAATAGCAAGCTATCATTCTGTTGGCATCTCTCCTTAATTGCCCACATCTCCCAAATGTTCAAGACTCTTTTGTGACAAGTACTACAAAAGAAATCAAGATGTTCATGTTCAAGAATGTATGGGTCAGATGTTCAAATTAATGACAAGTTATTATCATCTTCATAAATAAAATAATGACACTTTAGAACTGGAAGAGACCTAAGTGATGTTTTATTCAGGCCTCTGTTTTCTAGATATTGATAAGACTTCTCATCACTGTCAAGTAAAAATAAGGTCATGTACTTTTTTCTTATGTTAGTCACTTGATCCAAATCTTATTAAAATGCTAAAATTTTTTTCATAAATAAAAAGCACCTGGAAATAAAACAGTAAAGATAACAGGTTATTTTGTATGTTGAACTTTGGTCCTGGGTTCTAAGGTCACCACTGTTTTAATTCAGGGCCAGAGGGTGTTCCCCAAACCACACTTTGTTAGGGCAGCTGACTCCTGAGAGATGGAACCTCTGCTACTGACAGGAGCAGAATCATCCATGGCCAGCATTCTAAAAGCACAGTTTTTAGCTCTAATTATCTGCCTAGACTACTCTTCCCATTATGGTGAGTTAGAGACCTCTGCAGAGCCCTTCTCTCCACTTTAACAGAAGAACTCAGAGAGTACTATATCAATCAACAGATCCTGGTAACATTTAACCTTGCTCATGTATTTTTTCCAGGAGGCATCTGAAATCATCTATGTTGCCCTAGTAACCAGTTGCATCCCCCATGTCATCAGTTCCACTCACCAGGCAGTCTAAAAGGGCTACCCTTTGTTGAGTTTGAAATGTGCTCTAGCAGTTTTCACCCAAGACAATACAACATAGTGGTCTCCCCATTGCATTGCTCAGTCCATTCAGCTTACTTTTATCACAATGATGAAAAGCAGCTGCTCTGAGAATACTTGTCTCCTTCTGTAGAGAGCCAAGCCATGAGCAGCAGTTAAAGAGGAAACCGAGGCCTAGAAAAGTTAGAGATGTGGATCAAATAGCAGATAAAAGGCAACACCTTGTTTGGTATTCTTTCTATTATAATAAACAGCCTTCCTCATTTGACTCAGATGTCTATCTTCTCAAAACTACACCTGTATTTCTGAGGTTCTCCCACATAGCATGGGACAAGGCGAGACCAGTTCATGGAGTTCTCCTTGGTTGCCTCGTGAAGAATCACCACCATGTCAACGCTGCTGGCATACACTGGGCCACATTGATAGACTGGTGTGACATGCTACACAGGTATATTCAGCTATGTTGTCTCTACCAATTTATTCACTTTGTTCAATGCCTAGCAGGTTGCTTCCCAGAAAATAATTCCTCTACCTAATTATCTGCCCTCTGGGAAGTCTTCATCCTAATGTGAGGATCTTTACTCTATATAAGGTATTTCCTACATATGCCTAACATCCATAAGATGGTTTGTAAGAATCATTACATTACCTATTTTTCTGTATTTCTATTAATGGCAGTATCCACAAATGGAAGCAGATTATCTATACCCCTCTTCACTATGAAATAGCATCTGGGAGTCCTTTTAGGTTGCTTCTAATTATTTTCTATGTCTACATACTAATTCACCTCAGAAAACTGCAACCATCAATCATATATTCTAGACCAAAGTAGAAAGATATTTACATTATCATAATACTACATCACCTATTTTCAGAATTCAAAAACAAATTTTAACCAAAAGCAAGGATGTCTATGTAGTAAAGTAAAACAGGAAACTATGATAATTTTCTACCTTTAATGTATACATTTTATAAAATAAGAATAATTAGATTTTACATAGAAGCACATTTCTGGAAATGGAAGGAAAGAAACAGAAATTGACATAATGAAGTTGACATTGAATACTTAAATATACTTAATATAGTCTTGACATGTGTCTGAAAAATATATTAACCATTCTTCTAGACAAGTGTTTTGAAGCAACCAAACATTTCAAAATGTGGAATTATATTGTTAGGACATTGATGATTTTTCCTTCTCTTTTTCCCATGATACTCTATTTAGGACTAGAAAATTAATTTCCAGGCAAGATCATACAGGTAGATTTAACTTCTTATTCAACTTTATTTTTTGTAAAGATAGCCAACTTAGATAAAATAAGTCATAAGACCCAAAGCTGTATCTTAAAATTCAGTGTTAATTTATGTTTCCTGTCTCTGTGAATGATAAAGAAGGCTGTGTACTTGCTTACTCTCAATCCTGTCTCCATTTTACTCCCCCTGACATCTTGTGTTTTTTCCTTCCTCTATTCTGCCTGTACATTTAACTTTTACTACCACGTTATATTGTATGTATCTTTTACAATTGTCTTTAAAATGTCCTGGATTAAGTCAGAGTATCATTGTAAGTACACTACATAATAAATTAAATACTACCATGTTTCTTTCTTTTTATAATTGAGGATAGTTCTGGGAAAATTTGCCATTAGAATTGTCTTAGCATCCCCACTGCCCTCTGTCACTATTTACAGAGTGCTCTATGAAGCCATCTATGTTCCCTGACCATGCATGCAGTTGGGTGGCCTATTTGGAAAATTAACAACACAGATGGTGGAGCAATTAAATCCTTTTCAGCATTCAGGAGATCCAGCCAAATACCTAGTTAGATGTGGAAAGAAGAAAAATAATAACAAGTATGGGCCTCAATGCTTATCATAGGAGAATATATGGAAATTATGAATTTTTAAAATCCCTCCTCCAAAAGATCTTATTCTGATCTTGATCATGAAACTTATGTAGGTTTTTTTTTTCTTTTGGCTACAATTTCCTGAAACTTTTTGAAATGCTAGTATCTTCTTGAATGTTTATTTATTCATGTTTCATTTTTCCTACTCCTATGTTTCAACAAAAGGAAAACTAGAAGAATAATGTATCTCATTACTTTTATCTTTTGCTGATAAAGCCTCCTAAAATACCTTTGGGCTGAGAACCAAGTCATTGATTGAAACTACTTATTAAGTCAAAACGTAGGATAGGTGTGTACTTAAGACTATTCATAATAACAGATGTCTAACCTGATTAGGTAATTTTCATTTGACATCTGCCTTTCCTCAATTCCTTGCAAGTTGCATCATCCATTTACAGCTTCCAAGTCAATTTTAAAAAGAAAATAAAATACCATTATCTTAAACATAATGTAAATCTACATTAAGCACATCAATTGTATAACACATTTCAAACTCCAAAAAAGTTAAATTGAGAAAAATAAACAACTTAGAATTGAGAAATTATTGTACTACTAATTCTAATGTAATTAAGTGATTAATTATAAGTTTAATTATAAGTTTTAAAACTATAGCTATGCCCTGTTTTAGGTATTATATTGCTATTCAATATTTCTTTCAAAACTGGTAGAAAGAAAGAAACTATTCAGTTGTTTAGGTGGCTATTGTATGAAGAATTTCAAAATTGCAGTGTTCTTGTTTCAATAAACACATTTTTATTTATATTAAAATATAGAGCTAACAATGCTCAATATTTTCCCTGTAGTTATTCCCAGCCTACAGTTTAACTTGATTATTGGTGCCAGTAAATGAAGACTAACATTGCAACTGAAATTTGGAATCATGAATATTTTTGCTTTAGTAGGTTAGAATGTTTGTGGGTACTGTAAGTCAGAACTCAACAACTCATCTGCAAAATTAAACAGTATCCTGTTCTTAAGTTTTGATGTGCAAAAGAATGACAAATGCAAAAGCATTTTTAAGTTTTCTGTAAGTAGTATTTGTCAATATTTTTTCTAGAAAAAGAAAAGAAAAATCACATTAAACTCGTTCCCCAATTCTGCAAGTGAAATTGAGCTATATAGAGCAACTTTGTGATGCTAATGCTAACCAAATAAAATCTCAGAGTTTGGCCTTAAAACGCACTTTTAAGGGGGTTTAGAAAATTATAATCAAAGGGGGTTTAGAAAGAGATGAAGTTGTTTCATTCCTGCACTCATAGAGAAGGAGAGACCAAGAGAGATCATTCTTTATCACAAACTATTCCAAAGAATCTGATTTGATAAAACATCACATTATAAATTTTCACAAGAATAATCTGGTTTTCCTGTGAAATATATGGACTTAAGTAAATAATCACAAATTTTATCAATTTCCTTTTTGTCTGTTACTGGAAATTTGGTTTTACAATGGTTTATGGCTTGAGGGCTCTTAGAAAGACTGAAGATTTTAGAAATTGTCAATTCTGTGATTATAATTTCTAAAAATAAAGTGTATTTCTGATTGGTACCATTTTCAAAAACAGGATAATATACTGGGAAGAAAAGTTATTAAATGTGCATTCCAGTTTTTAATAGAACAACACACAAAGTTTAGTGGGAATTTAGTGGGATTGTTAATACTATTAAAGTATTGTCGTTTGTCTTTAGTTCAGAACTATCTGAGTTTTAACTTCCTGAGAGGAGATAGTATAAAAATATAGAACAAAGAACTCTTCTCTTAATATCCTGTTCTGTAAAAAATAAACATAAAATAAAAAGTGTGACTTCCATGTTTACCTATTATGAATGGCATCTCTGGGATGGATGATTTTTTGACTCTCTGGGTATTTCAATACCCAAATACAAGACGAGAATTCTATTTGTGCTTCAAGGATGCTGCTTTAGCTGGTGGCAGGGACCATTTCTCTTTAGAGATACTGAAAATGCCAAATCGTTGTTTTTCCAACCTCCCTTGCCTCTAAAACATGAGTATACAACACATTATTGCTCAGTAAGACCCAAGGTAAGTTGCTATGGGGCTTCTGTAAAGGTTTTCCTTCCTTATTCTTCTTCTTAACTAGACCTTTTGTTTGTGCATATTGCGCTTGGAATGGCTGCATCCATCTTGTAATGTGAGGGCAAGATACCACTGACTTAGTGACAATGGGTAAGTACCTTAGTCTATGATGTCATAGATTTTTTTAAATCCTTATTGAGGCATCGATGTGAGAAACATCAATCCACTTCCTCCGGTACATGCCCCAACCAGGGACTGAATCTGCAACCGAGGTTTGTGCCCTGACAGAGGATCAAACGCACAGCATTTGGTGTGTGGGACGATGTTCTGACCAACTGAGCCACCTGGCCCAGGATGTAATGATATTGTTGAGCTAGTGAACCATCTCTGGAACCATATCACCTCTAAATTTCTTGAAACATGAGATAATAAATTCCTTAATCATTAAGTCATATTTAATCGAGCATTCTAATATTTCAGCAGAAAACAGAATCTATCTCTGCATGTAATAGAAAACTTCCATTTAACTGGCTTAAATAACAAAAGAAATGTACTATTCTCACATGTTCCAAAACAGTTCTTGGAAGATCCTCATGGGCATCTTTGTAGATGAGGCATGGTACATAGAAAATAACGCCTATCTCCCATTGGGAGAAGTCTAAGGAAGGGAGGTAAGTCAGAATAGCCTATAATGACTACGTTCTTGAGAGGGATAAAGATTTGGTCAAGCTGCATGAGACAGAGGGCATTTAACAGTGAAGAGAGTACTACCAAAGGAAAAATCTAAATACACTGTTTCATTCACATTCTCTCCCTTTGCTGATCTTGAAGGAGCAGATTCAAGAGGACTGGGCAAGAAAAGTAAAAGGAGAGATGAGTTGGAGCTGGTCTGGTCCCGTCCTTTCTGAAGCATGGTTCTCTAGGTTTTCCTTTAATTCTATAAGCAACCCTAGAATCTTCCCACTCTCTTTCTCTTCCCATAGACTAAGCAGACTCATTTTGGTTTTGTTTTTTAGTTTGCTTGTTTCTTTGTGCTTTTAACCCAAATATTTTTAACCAATACAAAAATAAAGAGTATTAGGGGAGTAAGCCAGCATGGGTAGAGGCAAAAATAAAAGAGTTTTCTTAGGAAGGTCAGTTTCTTATTTTTGAAGTATTCTGATACAAGCTTTATCTTGAAAGATAACTTCTGTAGAACTCAACCTGTCTAGATTAAACTTTTTACCCAAGCTCCTTTTTGGAATAGAGATGACCTTTCTAACATTGTCACTACAGCAAGTTTCCATTTTAAAAGGGGATCTTTCACAACTAATGATTTGCAATCCATGTGATAATGAGGAGGAGAATGATTAGCACATGTTTTCCTTTCATTCAAATTAGACTTTTCAGGTAGTTTGAGCACTTGAAAGGGTAACTTTTGTTTTCTTCTGTTTTTAAGGACCAGACATTGTGTAAATTCACCAATATTTTCTTTAAATAAAAACATAACTTGTTTGCAAATATAACCTTTTACTCATTTACTCACACACTCATATACTCATTCATTTATTGCTCTCTTGATAACATTTTTGTGTACAGTGATCAAACATCTGATTCATAGAAAAATGAAGAGTAATAGTTACCTAGAGAACAATAGCTTAACTAGAATTACAATCTAGGGAATACAATTTGTAATAGTAAAAAGTTAGAAAAAAGCTAAATGTCATACAATAAGATCTGATTAAATAAATTATGATATATGGACAATTTTTTTTAAAAAAAGGATAATTATCTCAAAAAGTTAGCAATGATGATGTAATACTGGACATTCACTTGAGAAACTTCTAAATTACCACCAATGTTTAATTTCTTTATGGAATGGTGGGCACATGAATGTTTGTTTCATTATCACTATTTAACACATACATGTTATATAAGTATTAAATAATATCATCAATATTTAGTTATATGAGAATGTACTCATGATATGGTGTATGTAGGATATAAAAAATATATTTTGTGATCCCAATCTATTGCTCAAAGATCACTGTCTCTGTGACAATTTCCCTGGAAACTATTTAAAATTGCAACTCTGACACTTTCTATTCCTTAGCCTGCTTTTTCCCACCCAGAACACTTACTAACATCCTTCAAAGTTATTGTTTACTTCTTTTTTATTGTCTGTCTCTTTTAGAGAAGACAAACTCCACAAGGGCAAGTTTTTGTATGCCTGTTTTAATTATTTGTATGTCTGAAGCCAGTCTTGAATATATGCTTTGAATTCAGCAGTATCAGAAGCATCTAAAAGTGTCTGGTATTCATTAGATGTAAAATAAACACTTCTTGAATGAAATGTAGATCATTCAGGTGACAAAAGACATTTTAGTACAAGACATTTAGTACAAATGGCTGCTTCTGTACGTGTTTTCTTTGGGACTGTTCAGTTTTCCTGAAATCTTCTATTTGGAGGTAAATATAGGCCAGAAGTTTGGCTTTCCAGGAGTACAGTGGAGAGGGAATTAGGAGAGCTGCTGATCAGTGTGTGATGTTTACTTCATCTTCCAGTCTCAGCTGCAACATCGCTGTGTGTATACTGTCCAAATCTGAATTATTTAGGGTTAATTACTCTAGAAAATAAACCCTAGTCTCCAGAAGAGTAGAATAATAGCCTCATTGTTCTTATTTTAAAGAGCTGTAAATAATTCTTAAATGAGATTCAGTTGTTCCTTTCCTGGAACTTGCCAGAAGACTTCAGAGGGAATGTAATGAGTTCAGAACTGCATGTGACTGAGGTTTTCCATCTTGCAGACTGTGTTATTTCAGTGGTGCCTTTCTCAACTGGTGCCAGAGAATTTGAAGCCCTGATAACAGGTACCGACAGCACGTATTCCATGATCTCATTCATTTCCAGTATCCAACAGCATTATTGTGCCAGCCATTCCCTTCATGGTCACTAGGTTTCAAAGGGGCTTGTGGACCTCTGGAATCAGAATCACCTGGGAAGCTTGTTTAAATGCAGATTCCTGTTTGCCCCTTCTTTCTTTCTTAATCAGATTATTGGTTTGTAGGGTCTAAGTGATTATTTTGCATACTGACCACCACCAGTGACAATAATTTAGTCCAACATCTAACCACATATTTGTATTATTTAGAATTTTAAACTGTTCCTTAAACATAGTTTGAAGTTATTGTATTTTGAGGTATGTAGCAGATAAGCAAAAGAACTACCTATCAGTCCTTCTAAATTTCTACTTTTGGAGAGGTCTTTCGTGGTCAGGATACTGCTTTTGGGGTGACCATTTTTGCACCATGAGCACTGGCTCTGTACCAATGAGATATACATCAGAAGTTATGCCCTCACAACTCTATTTCTAACAATTCTCCAGGTTGGTGGACACCTCTAATCATAATGTCATTATTTTATGTTTATTATGTACCCAAAATGTATTCAAGTTATGTTGATAATAAAACATGCCCAAACCCTCCCTCTAGATAATTCTATTATAGAGATCTAATGCAAGGTAATTTGCAGGTTAATTTTTTTCACTCATTCTTTCCTTTTTTGTTTTTTCTACTCTGACTCCCTTAGTGTCAGAAAGGTCTTGTTATCAGTGGAAAAAAAAAGTCTCTAATCCCATCAAAGTAGCACAGGATTTTTTTTTAAATGATGATAAAAGAAAGGTAGTAACCTCACTCAGTGAGCCATAGGGTCTAGTCCAATACCAGATATTCTACTCAGGGGAAAGACTGTAGAGCATACTTAGGAAAAATTGTTACATGAAAGGTGGTGTCCTTTGGAAGCTACATTTTATAGATCACTGGAAAGCCTAGGTTTCTGGCATTCAAGTCAGAAAAGTCCTTGAGAGAACAGAAGAATATTGAATGATATTTCTATAATATCATCATATGATGCTGTTAGCGACGTGTCCTACTATCCCAGCTTCTTACAATGCAGCGCTACAGCTTTCAGTTCCAGTGTAATTGAAAAAGGAAGTAAAAGGATCTTTAAAACCAGTAGAATTTCTCCAGCCAGACTATAGGAGAGGATGCTGTTACATGGATGCCTGTAGTGATAGCAAACCTAAGCATACTCTTTCCAGGGAGCTGACTCTTTTTTCAGGCTAAGTGATAGCATAGATACTATTGGAGAACTGTTTTACTTGCTGTTATTTAATCGGGCAAAGTTTGTTCTGAGCTTTGAGAGAAGCATCCACCATCCACTTCCATGTTAAACTTTAATAAAGGCAGCAACATTGATAATTGTCAGGACTGACTATGTGGGTAATGCAGTATTATCAAAGTAGGTGATTAGAGAAATAGCCCATTTATATCCAGCCAAAGGCAAAACTGTGAAGCAGATTAATTGAAATCCCTTACTACTTTGAAAACAGAGAGTAGTGTTTGATACATGAAAAGGGATTTATGGTACATAAAAAGAGTTTACATAAATGGTGTGCTGGTAAACTAAAGAGGTTTCTCTATGCAAAATTTAAGTGACATTTCTCAAGAAGGCTGGCTAAAACAAGAATTTCCATTGGTCTCCAAACTCCAGGTCAGAATTTACATGACAACATTTTAGTGATATATACATGCTTATCTGTGAAAAAATAAATCTAACTCATTCAGCAAACCTCTTCTATGAAGAATACCTCAGTTAACAATATCTTGGTGCAGTATGTGTTCTGGTGACACTACTGAACTAGAGAAAACGGGACAGCTACAGTGAACTATTCCCCAAGGTGGAAAGAGTCTGGGATCGAGAACAAGAACTGACATGGAGCACCTCCTCTTCCACAGCCAAATTGTGCAGTTGTAGTTCATAGTACTTCACACATTTATGAATTAAGGGGATGGACAAGAAAGATCTTGAAACATCCTTGGGTGTCTTGACATACTTCTGTCAACACAATTAAATGAAGTGTAAGAATTTCTAAATTTGATGAGATAATCATAAATACATTGGTTATGTATTAAGGTATAACAAATTACCCCAAATTGGTGGTCTAAAACAGCAATAGACATTTATCATGTTACACAGTTAAGACAAAAATTCAGAAGTGGCTTAATAGGGTGGTTCTGGCTCTACCTTGCATGAGCTTGCAGCCAATATGCCAGCACAGCTACAGTCATGTAAAGGCCTGATCTGCTCTCAAGGTGCTTTCCTCACGTATCTACCAGGTACTGCTGATGGTGAGCATAAGGCCTTTAGTTCCTTGCCATGTGAAACACGCCATAGGACTGCTTGAGTATCTTCCCAACAAGGCAATTGACTTCCTCAGGGGCAAATGACTCAAGAAGGAGGAAGTCAAAATGTTCAGTGTCTTTTATGATGTAGCCTGGTTATACATGTCAGCCAAATTCAATATGGGAGGGGATTACGCAGGGACATGAATACCAGAAGGTAAGGATCATTGAAGGCCATTTTGAAGGCTAGTGATTACAATACATGAAGTCAGTAACAAAAGGAAATGATCTTTGTTATATAAACTACTCAGAAACAGTTACATTTAACCTTTTTTTAAAAAGTTAGAAATGACAACATGACTTAGCTATATTTACCTGAATATATTATGATGCCCCAATGTATAGAATCAAATTGAAGATGATCATTTGTTAATAAACTACTACATCAACTTTTTAAAAATCTAAGTTGGTGCTGACATCCTTGGGGACATCTCTAAATAAAAAGAGTAACAGCTAGTTCCTTTTCTTTCACCACACATTCACACAATTTGCTGGCAGCTGCATAGTAAATAACTCAGGGAGGCAACTGGTAGGGAGAAATTAACCCCAGCCAACTGTGCAAGCTGGAAAATTCACAATCAGCCCATAACATCTTCCCTTTAAAGGATCACAGCACAACAACTAACACATATAGCTACTGCTATTACATTTTCCATGACAGTTCTAATTTTTTAACTTTTGCTTCACAGTCCAGATGAGGATCAAAAAACATAAAACTTATTGTCAGACAGGCTACACTACCTTTAATTAAGCCACAGGTTTTCTCCAGGAACCTCATGTTCTTCATCTAATGTGAATCCACACCCATCATTTGGCCCAAGGTTAGGTGTTGAAAATGTGATTGCTGAAGGCATACTTCTCCTTTCCTCCAGCTGCCTTCAGTGATCTCACTTCCTTTCTCTAAACCTTGTGCTGGTCTGATTTGAGGCACTAAATAGTCTTGGAACTTTGGACATATCATTTAGCCCCAATGAACCAATTTCCTCATTTGTTAAATAGCAATGTGATTTTTGCCCTAAACACCTCTCAGCCTTACTTTGAGAATTTTATTAAAATAATAAGTGTCAATGGCTTTTTTGAACTGTACAGTCCTTGTTGAGAAACTTTCCAATTTTCTCCCTAAACTGCCAATAGATACAGAAGTCTTTGCTTCTGATTATTAAAACAATATATACATTACATGCAACTTAGAAAATTCTTAAAAAATGTTTATAAAAGTATGTGGACATGTTTTCTGTACCTGAGAGGTAAAACAATAATCCATTAATATCCCTTTTTTAAAGATTTTATTTGTTTCTTTTTAGAGAGAGGGGAAAGGGAGAAAGAGAGGGAGAGAAATACCAATGTGTGGCTGCCTCTGAAGCCCCCAACTGGGGACCGGACCCGCACCGCAGACATGTGCCCAGACTGGGAATTAAACCAGCGACCCTTTGCTTTGTAGGCGATACTCAATCCACTGAGCCACACCAGCCAGGGCAATCCATTAATATTCCAGTCTTTTCACTGTAAACAAACTCAGTAAAAAGCAAACAAAATCTTTTTATTATAAAAAAATCAATTTAATTGGAATCATCAAGATAGTACTATGAACTCTCACATACTCATTCCCTAGGTTCAAAAATTATCAATCTGTTCCATCCAAACTCTGTACTTCATCCCTAATTATTTGGAAGCCAATACAGGTATATAATTTATCCATAAATATGTCAGTATGTATCTCCAAACGATACGGATCTTTAAAAACATACTAACAATACGACTATCATATAAATATAATAACTTCTTAATATCATCAAATACCCAGTCAGCCTTCAAATTTTCTAGATAATCACCTAGTTTTATACGTTATTGTATCCACGTGTTTAACTTGACTACTTTTGGGTGAAGACTTTGGTCTCCCATTCATCCTCTTGGACCTGAGCGCTCCAACAGTCGGTCTGCTCCCTGGAGGTCCTTCTAAAAAGTGACTAATCAGCCCCACCGGAGCTATAGGGCACCGTTAAATTGCTGAAAAGTATGCCCCGCGGAACCTAAGTCGCGCCCACCTTGTGAGCTCCAGAGGGAGCTCTTTTTCAGTTGCACTGAGGACAGTCTTCGCTGACGCTATTGGCAGGAGGCAACGGAAGCGCTTGCGAGTCTGTAGCCCCGGTAAAGTTTTGTCCCTAGAGACGCTCTGAAAACCAGGTGCGTGGTTTCCGTCGGAACAGAAGCCCAGAGTCCACCGGGCCGCCGCCGCTATGGATGGTAAAGCGGGAGGCCGCACTGCTAGCGCGCTGTTCGCGGGCTTCCGGGCCTTGGGGCTTTTCAGCAATGAGGTTCCACACGTGGTGCGGTTCAGTGCGCTGAAGCGCCGGTTCTACGTGACGACCTGCGTGGGCAAGAGCTTCCACACGTATGACGTGAGTGACTTCTTCCTTGACTCGCTTCCCGGGAACCACCCTTCCGAGCCCCCATTTCTACCCCGCTCCCCCGCCTACACACAGCCTACTTAGGGCTACTCTTTCTGCCCTTCTCTTAACCCCGTTTCGCAGTCGCAGCACCATCACGTGCTGATTTAGACCTCGCAGTCCTCTGCGGCGAGTTTCGGAAGCAATCTGGTTAACGGGAAAGTGCTAGAGAATATTTAAGATCTATAGCATTCTATTTGTTCTGTAAATATTTAATGAAATTCTCTTGGAGATGTAAATATGACCGAAACAAGTTCCTAGGCCCCACACAGTATGAGAAAGTATTGCAAGGCATTTTATTGTGCAGTTGGTCACAGAAGCTGGGTTAGAAATTCCCACCAACGTATAATGAGACTGGAGAGGGTCAGATTAGTTATGATTTAGGGAACTGTCCATATTTGATAGCAAACTAATTTCCCCTGAGCGTCTGTTTTCTACCAATGTTGTGAGTCCCGCACAGTGCCACTTTCAGCCTTGCAGCAATTTCTTTGCAAGGTACACAGCATTTTGTAGTACCCTTACGTAAACTAGGAAACTAAATCTCAAAAAAAAGGCCTTTGCCCAAGGCTTTCCAGCTTGTTAGTGATGGACTTTTCAGTCATTGAAATAGTCTTTGTTGCCATTTACTTGTTTCTTTTGTCTTCTCCACGTGAATGTATGTTCGGTGAAAGGAGGAACCTTTTCTTAATGAGGAAGATAATAGCAAGTGTTAATAAAACACCTGTTCTGGAAACCATGCTGTAAAGTTATATTCCTTGAAAGATTGTGAAAATCAAATGGGTTATTAGCGAGAAGAAACTTACGTTGGCAGCCTGTTGAGGTAGTGGAATAGGAAAGTGAGGGCCATGCCCAAGGTGGAGGTGGCTGGTAGTAGCTAACATTTATTGAGCAGTTACTGTATGACTGGCTCCATTCTGTTTCATACAGAGTTTATTTATTGAATCCTCATAATAATCTCATAAAGTGGGTATCTATATTCATAGATGAGGACTCTGAGGCACCGGGAGATTAACTTTCTCAAGGTTACACAGCTAGATCAGTTAACTGTAGATTGGGGTCATCAAACTACAGCGTACAAGCCAATCCTGCTCACCGCTTGTTTTTGTATGACACTTTAATTTTTTCCCATGTATGTTTTGCTTATTCTAACATAACATAACAACCTCCAAGTAACATTTGCACAGCAGTAGGATGCAATATGATCACATTTTGGCATGGTATGGAGACATGCGTCTCCTCTCGTTTAAGAAATGTAGGATATTTAATTAATCTCTAAGGCCCCTTTTTGCGTCTCTGGGGCTCGAATTCCCACTTATACCCCTCTGAGCTCTGTGCTTCTGAGATTAGCAGTTTAGACAATTTTAAATGGTTGGGGGTAAAAAAATCAAAAGAATAACATTTCATGGCAGAAGAAAATAATATGAAAGTCATATTTCTGTAATCATAGATTAAGCTTATTGGAATACAGCCACACACATTTGTTTATATATTATTATTTTTTAAGGTTTCAAATGTACATTATTTCTTCAGTCTTGCCACATTTTAATAGGTACAGAGTGCTTTCACTTGGCATCAGGTATGAGGTGGTTTTGAGACAATTAATTTTTACACCAGCTGGGACCATTACCAACATCTCCATTCCTTTGGGGTGACTCTGGCAACAGCGGACAGGTTCCATTCTACTCCAGTCTGTGTTGCTGTACGTGCCCATGCAGGAACACAGGAAGTGGCTCCACTGGCTAATACAGCGTCACCATATTTGTCACGGAAATCAGGTGTCTGTGTCTGGTTGACTTGTCTTGCCGTTATTTGCTGAATGTTCCCATTGGGAGACGACTTAGCACATTTTGGCCAGTGGAAACATGAAGCTGAAGAGTGAACTGCAGCAGCTGTAGCTGCTGGTTTGCTAGAACTTCTCGTCAAGTACCCTTGCAAAGAACCCTGAAAAACAGAAATCACATTTGCTTATATATTATGTATGGCTGCTCTCCTGGTACATCAGCAATTAAGTAGTTGCAACAACAGCAAAAATTAGGATCAATAAATGTCTTTTAGGAAGGACAATATAACAAGTTTATGTATGAGGTTATATCTTCAAGTGTTAGATTATTATAATTGTTTTTGTTAATGGAAATTTATTTATTTTTCTTTTTTTTAAACAGGTTCAGAAACTTAGCCTGGTTGCAGTGAGTAAGTATAGACTTTATTTTGAATTTCTACATGTTGTATATCTTTTTAAACTTTTGGTATAAATTTAAGACTTACAGAACATACAAGGAATCCCGTGTATATTTCAGATAAACTTACATGGCAGAAAAGAAAAAAAAGTCAGGATCATGTGTTACTTTCACTTGTCATGTCTCCTTAGTCTTCTTTAATGTGGAATAGTTGTCAGACTTCTGTTGTGTTTTACAACATTGGCATTTTTGAAGACCGTATAGGCTGTTCTTTTCTAGAATGTCCTTCAATTTGATTTTTTGAAATATTTCCTCATGATTATATTCAGGTTATGCTTGATGGCAAGAATAACAAAGAAATGGTGCTGAATTCTCAGTAAGTCATATCAGGAGACACATGCTGTTGGTTAACCTAGCAGTGATACCTTTGATTATTTGGTTAAGGCGATGTTTTTCAGGAGGCTCCATTTTAATTAAGATGTATCTTATGGTAAATATCCTAGTACTCTTTAAAATGTCATCTTCTGCTTTTATCATTCAGTGATGATTCTTGCCTGAATCAGTAATTAGCATTATGATTACCAAATACTGATTTTTTTATTTCATTGCTATTTTTACTGTAAGGAATAGTTTCTCCCTTTTCCTGCATTTAGATCTTCTTCCAATGGAAGGAATATTTATTTGTTTGAAAACTGTTTAATACAATAATGCGCTTGTCACAGTTGAGAGATTCTAGTTTTACCATTAAATATGATCTTGGTGAGAGAAACAGGATAACTATAAGGAATCTAGTGGGTATATCTGATAAACATATTTTTTAAAAGATTATAGAAGGCAGAAGAAGGGCAGTGTAACCTAAGTTGAACACAGAAGTGAATAATAAACCTATAAAAACAGAATTTTGGAAATGAAATCCCGAAGTGTAATGTGTAGCATGAGAAATACTTAATCCTCTTGGCCCCAAAACAGGAAACAAACAAACCAAAAAAAAAAGGACAGTGTGACCATGATAGTGAGAGAGGACTCAAGAAACCATCATATGAGAAATGGTAAGAAGGTGATAGGCATATTTACCTCGGAGAAGACTGAGTGGAAGCCATGTTGTCCACTTTAAGGGTCAGCATGTAGCATGTCATATGGAGTACTTTTGAGGATACTCCATAGTATAGAGTTAGACAGGGTTCTAAGTTTTGATTTACTTTTAAAATTCTCCTGGAGTTACTAGTGAACTTGGTGTTTCTGAAAGCATTCACATGCAGGCTAGATGACCATCATTTTATGTATTAAGTGAGGGTTTTTTCCCAAATAACCTCAAAAAGCTTCTTTTTACTTCTTTCAAATTATGTTCTTATGTCTGCAAATATGAGACATTAATTCTCTTAGAAATGGTTAGGGTGATCTCATAGTTTCAATCTCATAGTTATTATCAGACGTCTAAAATAACATTAAAGTCAAAATTTTATACTTTAATTCTCAGCTTTTATTTACATACGAGGGCTGTCCAGAAGGTATCCAGCCATTAAATATGAAAAATAGAGACATTTATTGAAGATACAAGATATAAGAAACATTGTACATAGGACACTGATGCCTCAGTCCCCTTCAAAGTAGGCACCTTGGGACCTCGCACAGTTCTCCCAGTCACCATCAGCTGCTCTGTCGTATTTGTTTGAATCTCATGGATGGTCTGAAATTTCTTCCCTTTCAAAGGTGATTTTAGTTTTGGGAAAAGCCAGAAGTCACAGGATGTGAAATCTGGACTGGAAGGGGTCTGAGTCACCTGGGTGATTTGATGGCTCACCAAAAAACTCTGCATGACACATGATGCATGAACAGGCACATTGTTATTATGAAGCTGCCAATCACCAGTTGCCCATAGCTGCAGCTTTCTGAATCATCTGAATAGTTTCTGCAGAGGAATATTCAAGCTTAATGCAAAATTTTGTTTTTTAAAGATTTTATCTATTTATTTTTAGAGAGAGGGGAAGAGAGAGAAAGAAACACCATTGTGTGATTGCTTCTCACACACCCCCCACCAAGGACCTGGCCTGTAACCCAGGCATGTGCCCCAACTGGGAATTGAACCGGTGACCCTTTGGTTCACAGGTCTGTGCTCAGTCCACCGAGCCACACCATCCGGGGCTTAATGTAAAATTTGATGTAGATTTGTTGCTTTACTCACTCAGTCATTTTGAATGTGATGGACACACAGTACACATGCTCACTCAATGGCATCTACCTGCCCCCTGACTAGTACAGTAAAGTCCTCATTGTTCACACATGCACATTCCAGTCCACTTCTTAGCTGCCAGATTACATCCATGTTGCACAAACTGTTCTTGTTACATTAACAGTGGTTGGACTATTTCCGGACAGACTTCATATGCATATTCTTAAATTATAACCATGAAAAATGTTTTATGTATACTTGAGGTTTCTGTCTGTTTCAAGATCTTAACAATCTTTGTTATTTTATATTTCTTTTTTCCTAGGTAACTCTCTTCCACAGGATATCTGTTGTATGGCAGCTGATGGGAAGCTGGTCTTTGCTGCTTATGGGAATGTTTTCTCTGCATTTGCCCGTAATAAAGAGGTTTGTATCACTAAAATATTTTAATTTGCTTGTCTTTTGTATTAGTAGTTGGTTTGCATGGTAAGGGAGGGATCTTTAATGTTGCCATTTTTCATCTGGCACACTCTGGGACTTTATTCACATTTGCACCACTGCTTCATAGGAATTGGCTTTTTTATTATGGACAGCTTAGCTTGTGACTCTTTTTCTAAGAACTAAATTGTTGTTTCCTTTGTAGAGAAAGCTAGATTCTCTTGTTTTCTCCACTGCTAAGGAAGATTTTTTTGGGGGGGTCTTAATCTACCAATTGATTTCTAAGTTTGTCCTGAGACAACTAACTTGAGAGATATACTGGCTTTAGCAGTCCAGCATGAAAGTGCATGGCAATAGGGATGCCTCGGTAGCCAAATGATAGAATCATTGTACTTGTCACGGATGAATGGACTGATGTTTGTTCCCAAAGTCCTCCAACATCACTACCTATGGTAGGATGACAACTTAACTATTGAGTTCTTTAATGGGAGATGTTTGTATAGGGGAGTTAGGAAAAATGTCTGTTTTTTGCAAACCATTGTAATTTGTAGTTTTCCCTAGGAGAGGTACATATATTAGGTATGGAAAGGTATCAAAGACTATCAAGTATGGGAACCTGTTACCACTGTTACCACCACTAGGGCCAAAAGGAGAAGGAGAAGAAATAACATTACTGGAGTCTGGTAAGAACTGAAACCATGAAGAAAGGGCTATAGTTGTTGAGGAACACAGTACTTCTTCCCTAAAAGAGAAAGTTATTGTTAGAAGTATCTCTCTCCCTTCCTCATCTCATGTAGAGGCCAGCTTTTGATGGAGTGTGTAAAGGTCAGCTTTCTAGCACATTCCAGTTTTCTAGGATGCATGGAGTTGTGCTGGTTGGATGAGGGGCCAGTATGTGTGTGTGCCTCCTCCCTGTGCCTCTCAGGTGAGAGGCTGAGCCTCTGAGGTCTCACGTCTGTGCTTCCTTATTATTGAAATGCCTGGAGGAACAGGTGAAAAGGTTTGTTTCTTTGCTGTTAATCTAAAATTGGATAATCAAAAGTTGTACCACATTTCTTAACATGAGCATCTTCAAGATTAGCATTTTTTGTTAGTATGAATGATATTACATGATGAATGAGTAATATGAAATTGTTTTGAACTTTGACATTGTAGGTGGTACATACCTTTAAAGGTCATAAGGCAGAAATTCATCTTTTGCAACCCTTTGGAGATCACATTATCTCTGTTGATACTGACAGCATTCTTATTATTTGGCACATATATTCAGAAGGTAAGAATTAACCAATTTATTCCTTTATCTCAGCATAGTATGTTAATAGTTAAAATTAAACAATCTATACCAGAGGTTTCACATATAAGCAGTTAAAATAATTTAAAAATCTTTAACGTGTATAGGGAAAAGGTTCTAGGTACAAAATGGGTAAGCAGTTTTAGTCAGCTAGTTGAGCTATTTATAATCTGTTTAATGGACTTATTTCAATTTACCCATTTTCCATCTCATTCTACAAGTTTAGTGACATGTCATATTCTCTGGGGAGTGAATTTGGTATATGTTTATACCTGTTAATTCTAGGTTTGTATTTTTAGCTTTTAGTGAAGGAGATTATAATAATAAACTTGAAGATCCTATCATCTGAAGGAAAATGTACCTCCTTTTTCTAAGAATGAGTCCATGTCCTTTAGCAGTGATAATTCTTACATGGGGGCACAGAGCTAAGTTTATGGGACTGTTTTAGTTTCTAAGGTTTGGAATTTATACCAGAATATCCCCAGCTTTCCTAAGTAAAAGACTGCAGGTCTATTGTGAATTAAATCTTTTAAGGTTTTTAATCTGCTTACATTTTTATCTTGTATTACCTCTTGGTTCACTCATTATTTGATTCAGTAATCATTTTGCTTTTATTAGAAAACCTAGAGACTGCCCTCCTGGGAGTTACTCCATGTTATTCAAACTAATCAGTCTGTTTTTTTATTTTGTCTTTGCTCAAGTAGAGGGAACAGAATTTCAAGAGTGGTCCCTGTGCAGATGGATATTAAAAGGCCTTTTATAAAGTTTGAGAATCTGATAGTTAGAGTCCAGTTGGCTCTCTAATGATGCTGATGCCCAGCTTTTTGTTACTGTTATATCAGCACATTGAACTAGTATCTGCAGGAAACTGTTTGTAATGAGTTTAAGTAAAAATGTAAACTACAAATAAAGGGAGGGTTTTAAAAAATAGTATTTAAAGTAAATGTATAATTTTTACCTGTCCCCGTACTCCTTAAACTGGCTACACACACCCCTGGGCGTGTGCAGCAGTGTGCCAGATAGTGTGTGAGCCTAAAGACTGAGTGAGGAACACCTTCTTGGGTACTCAAATTTACTGGAAAATTTAGTGAAAAATTGTTTTCATTATGGATGGACTATGTGTGAAGTAGAAAACAAAATTCACATGTAGGAATTTTAAACAAATGTAAGATTTCACATATATTAGAGGTTCTTCTGTGGAAATGTGTGAGAAGTATGTTCTTAATTTCACCAGGGTTTGCTCCTTACTTTTTATATGTTTGAGTGGCCCATCAAGCCCTCTAGGTATCTGGCCCTTGACTCCCTGGAAGAGCTCAGAGCAAGCATTTCACGTGGAACATTCACTCTGCCTCTTGATTATAAAAATGTTAAGGCTGCTTCCTAAGTGTCACCTTTTTAAGTTCTTATTTCTATAAACTAATTCAGCAGTGAGTGAAATTTTTAATAGCATTGATATTAGAATTTCTGTAAAGTTTTCGACCATCCAAATCACATTTACAGTTGCCCTCATTACATTTATTTAATTTCTTATGGAATGTTTGTAGGTTAGTATATAAGTCTTTGATTTATATTAGTATATAAATCTTTGATGTGGTAGACTTAAGTACGAAATATATGGATATATGAAAAATATTTTTGAACTAGTTTATAAAAAATAATTAAATGTTATTTATAACTTATACTTTTATAGAAGAATACCTGCAGTTGACTTTCGATAAATCAGTATTTAAAATTTCTGCAATTTTGCATCCAAGTACATACTTGAATAAAATACTTCTTGGCAGTGAACAAGGAAGCCTACAGTTATGGAATGTGAAATCCAAGTAAGTACTTTATTTAGAACATGATATGGGTGGCACCTACCTTATCTATTACTTCCTAATTTGTACTTAAGTCTCTCAATTGTCCCTGCCTTTATATGTTTACTTGGAGGACTTGCAGTAAATATATATGTTTTCGGAATTGTTACTCATGGCATCTCATATGTGAAAGCTGGCATACGGTCATGGCACATGGTGGGCAGCTTCATATGTGCCCATTGAAAAGTATATACTAATGACCCTAGTCACTGTTAAAAAAAACAACAAAAAACCATGGAGCTGTAGAGAGGTCTCTTGCAAAGTAACATAAGTTCAGAAAATAATTAACTGTAAGATAGTTACAGGGAAGCTTCTAGTTTTTGATTAACAAAAAGAGAAGGTAAAGCAAACGAGTATTTAGTGGAAGCATCTAAGAATGATATTCAGGGTATTTTTATCATCAATCACAAGCATGACAGACATCTACTAGAATATTATATAGCTGGTTATCTATATCTAGATATAGGTAATACTATTGATATTATCTATATCTATTGATATAGATCAGTGATTTTGAATACCTCACCTGTTATTTGAACATTTTTCCAGAGGAAAAAAGGGTCAGCTCAGGCGTCTTTGCATAGTATCAAAAAGGCAAACAAAAATATATGACCATCCAAATTGTCCTTTCCAAAGCCCTTCTAAATTCAAAAGAGAAAGTAATGTTATCAAAGATTTGATATTTATCCTAGTTTTTAGTTTAAAATCAGTGCTTCCATTCAATTTTACAAATATTGACTGTGGTAGCCTCAGGGATGACTGAGATGCTGTCTTGGAGGCTCTTTATGTGATGTTTACACTCTTTATTGTATGTGAAGGATCCATTGCATAATCATGGAGTGAACTAACCTGTGTCCACTTACAGAATTTAATACATGATTTAGTACTTTGCTATCATTATAACAATTTCAGATGTCTCTGTTTGCTCCATGTACTTTTTTTTTTTTTTTTTTAAAGATTTTATTTATTTATCTTCAGAGGGGAAGGGAAGGAGAGAGGGAGAGAAATATCAATGTATGGTTGCTTCCTGTGCATTCCCTGCTGGGAACTGGCCTGCAACCCAGGCATGTGCCCTGACTGGGAATCGAACCGTGATCTCTTGGTTCACAGGCCCGCGCTTAACCCACTAAGCT
>CM052540.1:123746255-123779751 GCA_028533065.1 Trachops cirrhosus | reverse complement strand
TGTACTTATTTATTCAGAGCTTGATTCTGAAATTTAGAGCAGCATCAGTATTGTCATATAACACTTAATAACACATGAGTAGTATTGTAGTTATAATACCTTTTGTGATATGTTTCTAGAAACACATGTAGTGAAAAATGAGATCTGCCTATATTCTAAGACTTTTATACTGTAGTCTATAATATAAAATAGTTTTTGGTCATGTATTTTTTTCTCTTTAATTTCTTAGAGTTACTAGCAGCTTGAGATCTAGAATTGGTCTCACTGTGGTCTATCAATTATTAGCTGTGTGACATTAGCTTAATTTTTTCACATATTTAAGTTTGTTAGTTTCTTTATCTGGAAAGTGGTATAGGTCTACCTCACGGGGTTATTTTTTCCCTTCTTACTGACTTTATTGGGGTGCCACTGGTTAACAAAATTACATAGGTTTCAGCTGCACAATTCTACAACACATCATCTGTACACTGTATTGTGCAAGTCACGTTTCTGTCAGTCACCGTTTATCCCCCATACCCTCCTCTCCTCCCTTCACCCTCCTCTTCTCCCAGCAATCACTGTGATTGTTTTGAGTATTAAATAAGTTAATATGTATATTTAGACTAGTGTGGGACAGAGAAAGAACTTAAGTATCACTTGTTATTATTTAACTTTTTAATGTGTGGTTGATTCTGTTTTCTTCCAAAAAATAGCTTTCAACTGTTTTTCTTCTTGTAGTAAGCTTCTGTATACATTTCCAGGATGGAAAGTTGGAGTCACAGCTCTTCAGCAGGTTAGTACTTTTTTTTTAAGATAAAGAAAAAACGGAGTTAGTAGTACTGTTTTTCAGTTTCAAGGATCAATTATATTTTTAGACCAGAAGACAAGTTAATATATAGACTAGTTTATCTTTATAAATACTATGCCAAAAATATTGTTTTGGAGATGTAATTGAAAACAAATCATAAAACCTTTGCCTACAAACTTTGTGGAAACTGTATTGCCTGAAATTAGGCTCTTAGCTAGCAGTTGCTGTGGAACCCTGTTTTCCAATCTTTTTGCATGTAGTCCAGTGCGTTGTACAGAGTGGAGATAAGTTGTTCAGTGAAACAAGGGAGATTGTAAGTCAAACGGACATTTGTCAGGATGTTGAGATTTGTAACTTGAAATATATGGGGCCCAAATTCTAATATTTCATTAATATTTCTGGGCTCTTCCAGAAATAACTGCTATTTGTTCTTATGAGTATAGAGCTTGTCTGAATGAATACAAGTATGTCTGCAGAGAATCTTAAATGTATATTGGACACAATATGCAGCCAATGTACCCTTGTCTTTCTGAATATCCATTGTTTATACCTAATTTATATGCATTTCTTCATTCTTTCTTATTACTATTAACCTTGTTCTGTTTTGTCTACCCAGAGACCCCAGAAGTATCAGCTAATTAGATAGATCCCTTGAGGGCAGTGGATGTACTTGTCTTGGTATCCACAGCTTCTACACAGGGTATTATGCACAGTAGTGATATGATGGCAAATTAATAAAATGTTTAACCTGATTCCATTTATAATGGTATTGGACATTGATCCTCTGTGCTAAAATAGAGGAACTTATTATAGAGCCTGTATGTAAGACCATTGTATCAAGTGAAAATTATAATCATTAGGCGATTATAGCTGGAACATACTGATTGTAAAACTTTTTTTGCCTTTTCACATATTTTATAGGTTTTTCCTGTTTTCCTAGAGTAAACACCTCCTTTGTAGTTGGCCTTTGTAGTTGCTGTGCACATGGCAAGCCTTTATATTTTCCAAGAATTGTCTCTTTTTTTCTGTTTCTATCCAGTCAGTGATCTAGTGATTTCACACATCAGCTTCCTTTTCTGTTATGGCTGTTTTCTCACCAAGTTGGATATGGTTTGAGGGAGGGGAGGAGATGGTGACTACCAGATTTGAAGGTAGGAAGTAACCTGGGAAAAAGTATTCTTAAAAACTTTTGTGTTAAATAGCAATTTCTTTTGGTAACACTTAAGTAATGATGCATATATTCAGGATTTTAAAGCTATTTCCAAATATTTTAAATGTTGACTAATTTAATTTTCAGGCACCAGCTGTGGATGTTGTTGCTATTGGTCTTATGTCGGGTCAGGTTGTCATTCACAACATTAAGTTTGATGAAACATTAATGAAGTTTCGTCAAGACTGGGGACCTATTACTTCTATTTCGTTTCGCACAGGTAACTCCTAATTATTGCTAAGACTTAAGAACACTTAAAGTGCATTACTTTGAAGCTCAGAAAGTTTCTTAATAGGTGTTTTCTTGTAATTTAATAGAAGTGAATGAAATACTGGAGTATAAAGATTCCAAGCAAGGAATATTGATAGATTCTTGGTGTATAGTCTTTTCTAACTGTACATTTATGGGTTAAAAAGGGTAGAAAGAAGAATGGATTAGTTGTTTTATGGTGCATGTTTTTGTTAATGTATTTTATTTCAATAACAGATGGCCATCCAGTAATGGCAGCTGGAAGCCCATGTGGCCATATTGGACTCTGGGATCTTGAAGACAAAAAATTTATCAATCAAATGAGAAATGCACATTCTACAGCAATTGCCGGACTGACATTTCTCCATAGGGAGCCGCTTCTTGTCACAAATGGTGCTGACAATGCTCTCAGGGTATTATGATTATTGTTTTTGTCATCTTCCTGGCTTTGTCCTACTCTTCAGGTTATTACAAGTCTGCTTTAATGAATCAGCCTGGAACATAAAAAATGGGAGGAACGTGGAATAAGTACTGGTATAGATGAAAAAAATCATAGCAGGTTACATTGATTATCTTTCCTCCAATCCTCACTCCAGGGTCAGCAGCCTGGCCAGCACTAACCAGTCCTACTTGATTTATGTCAAAGATGATTTGACTATTTGCAGATCACTTAACACATTGTGGAAGAACCTTATGCTTTTATTTCTTGGCAGATATGGATATTTGATGGTCCCACAGGTGAAGGCCGGCTTTTGAGATTCAGAATGGGACATAGTGCTCCTCTTACCAAAATTAGATATTATGGACAAAATGGACAACAAATTCTCAGTGCAAGTGAGTTTCTGCTTCATGCTATTAGTTTATTCCAGCAAGAGTTGAGAACAGGGTACTTAATATTTGTTTGTTATTTGCACATTTTTAAATTCAGATATCACTTTGACTTGGCAATCTGAGTAAAAGGAGGTGAAGAAAAATGAGGTGATTCTTTTTGAATACTTGGGAAACATTGTAGATGATAATTATCTTAATTTGGAGTGTCATTCTATTTATTAATTCTAAGAGACAGAAAGGTCAGATTCTGAAAATGTAGTTCTTGCCTATTAATGTGCTGGGGATTATTAGTACTTCATTTTATTCTTTGTTCTTAGTAAATAATATTCTGTGCATAATTGAATACTGTAATGAAAAATAGAGTTGCAGTCTGGCTCTCCTTTCAAAGTGGTCCAAACTGTAATTTCAATCTTTTCATAGAACCTAATTTTATAAGAACTGTGATTCAGATGGTCCATTGTTTTGATGAAGCTTGATTTGGCATTTTCTATGTATGTCAACAGGTCAAGATGGAACTCTTCAGTCATTTTCTACAGTACATGAAAAATTTAACAAGAGCTTGGGACATGGTAGGTCATTTGCAAGGTAGAAAAAAACCTGCTGGTCACAAAAGAGATATTTCAAGATTCTGTGAGATGACCAGAAGAGGTTTTGTTGATGTATTTCCTCTTTTAGATGATGTAAAATAGGGTACATTTTGTTTTCTTCCCATGGTTTCCAGCATTTGAAAGATTTTGTTTACTAAATAAAAATGGTTTTCAGTTTTATTCATAATTATTCTTTTTAAGCTATTATCCTGATTTGTCATGCATGTGTATACTTCCAGGTGAATTTGAGGATCATTTTTAAAATCAATATCCAAAACAGTTTCTCTTAGAATTAAGTTGAAGAAATTTGATGTTTTAGAGATGCTTTACATCTAGCAACATGATATATCCTCATTCAAGTTGTCTTTTCATTTTCTCAGTGAAGTTTATTTTAGTTTTCTGCCTGTTCTTCCCATATTTTTAAGACTATTCAGTGGTAAATATATGTTATAATGATACTAAGTGTTGGTTCATTGTGGGGAACTCATTTATTGGTTCTTTATCTGGCCCATTGTTACTTTTAATAATTATTTGGCTGTTTGTCTTGATTGACATGACTGTATGACCATAATATCTGGAAAAAAAGAAAAAAAGATATTTTTGCCTTCTTTTTTCAGTTATTTACATCTCAGTTTATTTTCTTGTGGCATAATGACTTAGGCTAAACTTTACAAACGATTTAATGATAGTGGTAATAACATCTTTATTTTGCTTCTCACATAAATTGTAAAATCTTGAACTTTATGTGACAGTGAGTAACTTGTATATATGTTTTCACTAAGAAGGATTCATAGCTATGTTCCTTTGTCCCGTGACCCCAGGATTAATAAATAAAAAGAGAGTCAAACGTAAAGGACTTCAGAATGCCATGTCAGTGAGACTTCCACCCATCACAAAGTTTGTAGCTGGTAAGTAACTTTCTACTGTGTTTTGAGAAGTTCTTTGTTTTCATTTCCTACTATATATTTTTTTGTTTCTTCCATTTTAGTAGATGTTTTTGCAAATATTAATAAGCATCTGGAAGGTAACTCCAAGTGTATGTTAGTATTGTATGAAGACTAAAAGTGAGTTATTTCTAATTTGAACTTGTTATTTATTAGTTTCAGCATTTGCTCTTCTCTGTAAGGTCTATTAATAAACAATATTTGATATTTCATTTTGTAGTCCTTTTTCTATCATAGCCTGGTATAGTAAAAGTCACTAATGTAAAAAGAAAAGAGCTGAGAATACAGAGTTCTGAATAATTTACTGTATTTTGTCATATATAATGTGCAATTTTTGCCCAAATTTTTGAGGGAAAAATAAGGATGCGCATTATACATGGGTAGTACTAAATCCATATCTATATAAATCTTTTTGATTCTTATGCCTATGTGTTAAAAGTGTAATCTAGAAAGCAATAAGGATAACCATGTGCAAAATAATATGCTGGAAATATGAAAATTGGTTTTGTTTCTAAATATAAATCAATAAATAATTGAATTAAAAAATAAAAATGAAAGAAGATTTTTTTCTTGAAAGTTTGGGCCAGAAATATGGGAGTGCATTACACACGGGAGTGCATTATACATGGCAGAATACGGTAATAAAGACCTGAATACTCTGGGGTCTTACTATATACAATTAGAGCAGTGCTTCATTCAGAGAAGTCATTTGAGGAAAAATGTGTAGGTGATGGGATTGGTGAGTGAAAACTATCATCAAAATAACTATATAGGCACTATTTTTACTTCAAGGTTACTATAACAACCTGTTGATTGATGTCTTTTTTAACTTTAATTTTGACCATCCTCCTTTCTGTTTTTTTAATTTAGAACCTGAGTGATGTTTCTAAAATGTCTGAGTCATGTCCTTACCTTACTAGCCCCTTACTAGCTTTAGGGTAGAATCTTGTGTTTTTAACATGGCTTTCAAGACACTTTGCAATGTGGCCCCAGTTGCCTTGGTTTCCTCTCACCCCTGTTAAGAAAATGCTTCACTTATATGCTCTGCTTAATTTTGTTCCAGTTACCCTTGGGCCTGTGTGTGCCCTTCTACCCCATCCTGCCAGTTAATTTTTACTTGTTTTATTACTTATTTCAGGGAGCCATTTATTACTCCCCAAATTTCTTAGCAAAATGTCCCTTAGTGCTCTTATAAGGCACTACCATACTTTATTGTACTTTCTTCTAATCAGAATCTTTTGTTAGTTTGGAAACTCACACTGTCAGGAATTATCTGTTTATAATTATATCTCTAATGCCTAATAATAGTATGGAATAGTAGATGCTTAATAAATAATATGTGAATTGATGAGGGGGAAATTAAAAGCAATTGATTTATTATTTTAATTATGTTTTAGAGGAAGCTCGTGAAAGTGACTGGGATAATATCATTGCTTGCCATCAAGGTAAGCTATCTTGCTCAACCTGGAACTATCAGAGATCTACAATAGGCACTTACTTTCTCAAGCCAAAAGATCTGAAGAAAGACGACATAACTGCAACAGTAAGTGAGCTTGTTTATAAGAGCATTTTCCTCCATAAAACTGTCCTATCGTGGTCTTGTCATACTCATCTTTATTGATAATAGTAGTTGAAAGAACATAGTTGAATATTTTGAAATTAGTTTCTAATAGTGTTAAGTTTTCCAGCTTTCAGAGAATTACTTTAAGTTAAGCTTTGCTTAATCAGAGGTAGTATGTTGATTATTTATATTTTCTAATTAATACAGGATTACTCAGAATACTTTGAAAATGATGTCAGCATTTATTAATATATTTTCTCAGATGAATTATGTTGAGTGTATGGTACTGTATTCAATGAATGTGATTCTGAAGGTTTCTTCTTTATATTCTTTCCGTACTTTCTTCCTTCATTTCTTTTCACTATAGCAGTAGGATTTTGCTAAACCTTTAATGTTATAGATGTAGAAGTTATTTTAATTCTTTATTTCTTGTTTTCTTATGCTTGTCTATTGTGAGAGATGCCTTGTAGAGAAGTTCAGATTGTCCAGGCCTTTTTAAATATAGCTTTTAAATGCTAGTATTTACTTGTAAGTTTCATTCTTCTTTGAAATTTTATTTTTCTTTGCTTTTGTTAATAGGTGAGTCTTCTATTAGGTTCAGGTTTTTTAGAAAGATATATTTTATTGATTATGCTATTATAGTTATCCCATATTTTCTCCCCTTTATTCCCTTCTGTCCTGCACTGCCCCTTCCACCAGCATTCCTCATCCCCTCACTCCCCCTTTCAGTTCATGTCCATGGGTCATATGTATAAGTTCTTTGGCTTTTCCATTTCCCGTACATTCTCAACTCCCCCCCGCCCGTCTATTTTGTACCTACCATTTATGCTTCTTATTCCCTGTACCTTTTCCTCCATCCTCCTCCTTCCCCTCCCCGCTGATAACCCTCCTGTGACCTCCATGTCTGTGATTCCGTTCCTGTTCTAATTGTTTGCTTAGTTTGTTTTTGTTTTTGTCTTTTTTTTACATTCAGTTGTTGATAGTTGTGAGTTTGTTGTCATTTTACTGTTTATAGTTTTGATCATCTTCTTTTTCTCAGATAAGTCCCTTTGACATTTCATATAATAAGGGTTTGGTGATGATGAACTCCTTTAACCTTATCTGGGAAGTGTTTTATCTGCCCTTCCATTCTAAATGAAAGCAGCTTTGCTGGATAGAGTCATCTTGGATGTAGGTCCTTGCCTTTCATAACTTCAAATACTTCTTTTCAGCCCTTTCTTGCCTGCAAGGTTTCTTTCAGGAAATCAGCTGATAGTCTTATGGGAACTTCTTTGTAGGTAACTGTCTCCTTTACTCTTGCTGCTTTTAATATTCTCTCCTTATCTTTAATCTTGGGTAATGTAATTACGATGTGTCTTGGTGTGTGCTTCCTTGGGTCCGACTTCTTTGGGACTCCCTGAGCTTTCTGGAAGTCTATTTCCTTTGCCAGATTGGGGAAGTTCTTCATTATTTTTTCAAATAAGTTTTCAATTTCTTGCTCTTCTCTTCTTCTTCTGGCACCCCTGTGATTCTGATGTTGGAACATTTAAAGTTGTCCTGGAGGTTCCTAAGCCTTTCCTCATTTTATTTGAATTCTTGTTTCTTCATTCTGTTCTGGTTGAATGTTTACTTCCTCCTTCTGTAATTTGAGTCCCAGTTTCCTTCCCTTCTCTGTTGGTTCCCTACATATATTTCTTTATTTCACATTGCATAGCCTTCACTTCTTTCTTTATTTTGCAACCGTACTCAACCATTTCTGTGAGCATCCTAATTACCAGCATTTTGAACTCTGCATCTGATAGGTTGTCTATCACCTCATTGCTTAATTCTGTTTTTGGAGGTTTGATTTCTTTCATTTGGGCCTTTTTTTTTTTTGTCTCAGCATGCCTGCTACATAATAAAGGGAGGAGCCTTAGGTATTGCCAGGGCAGGACAACACATGTTGCTGTGGTGTGGCACTGTACATGGGGGAGGGGTCCGAGAGGAAACAGTGGTGCTTGCTTGGCTCTCTGCCAGCTTTCAGTCACTTTCCCCGCTACCCACAAGCAAATTGGGCCCTTCTGGTGCTGATTCCCAGGTATGTGGGCTTGTATATGTTCTAGGACCCTTCCAATAGACTCTCCTGTGAGGCTGGGAGTTTCTCCCACTGCCTAAATACCCATGAGTTTTTACAGCCAGAGTTTTTGACGCTTTATTTCCTGGCTCTGGAACCCTGGGTTGTGCAGTCTGTCTCGCTCCCCAGTTGTTCCTCCTTGTTTATCTGCACGCAATGTGGGACCACTTGATCTACCAGCCACCGCCTTGCACGTGTCCTCTCTGCCCCGGCTGCCCCTCCCCACTCCTCCTACCAGGCTGAATCAATGTTTCTTCTTTAACTCCTTGGTTGTCAGACTTCCTTACAATTCTATTACAGAACATATGCAGTTCCTTACAGAACATACACAGTTCTGGCAGTTCGGGGGTCTTTTTTGTTTTTAAATTTGTTGTTGTCCTCCTTTGGTTGTTCAAGGAGGCAAAGTATATCTATTTACACCTCCATCTTAGCCAGAAGTCCCTCAGGTTTTAAGCTATATAGAAAAATGTCATAGTTGGCTTGCAAAAGTGTTGCCTGTGCTTTTTCTTAAACAGTTTTATTGAGATATAATTCACTCATTGAAAGTGTACAATTCAGTGGTTTCAGTTTATTCATAGAATTGTACAGTTATCACCAAGATTTTATCAATCTAATTTTAGAACATTCTCATCACCTCATAAAGAAATCCGGTACCTGTTAGCAGCCATCCCCATTCTCTCACTTTTCACCTCTCCCATTTCCCTAACCTAGACAGTTTACTTTTTGTCTCTGGATTTGCCTGTTTGGGCATTTCATATAAATGGAATCATACAATATATGGTGTTTGTGATTGGCTTCTTTCACTAACATAATATTTTCAAGGTTTATCCCCGTTGTATTATAGTGTGTATCAATAGTGTATACCTTTTGTTGCTGAATACTGCAACATTTTGTGTATAAACCACATTTTGGTTAGTCATTTGTCAGTTAGTTCATGGACATTTGTGTTCATTCTACTTTTTGGCTGTAAATACTGCTGTGAATATCAGTGCGCAGTCCTTTATGTGAACAGCTTTGTTTCTCTGCATTTATTCCCAGGAGTAGAATTGTTAGGTCATAATGTAGCTCTGTATGTTTAAAATTTTTGAGCAACTGTCAACCAATTTTCCGAAGAGGCAGCACCATTTTACTTTTCCACCAGCAGTGTATAAAGGTTCCAGTTTCTATACATCTAGCCAACACTTATGATTGTCTTTTCTTTTGATTATTGCCGCCCTGTTGGGTATGAAGTGGTATCTCATTATAGTTTTGATTTGCATTTTCCCCATGACTTAATTATAATAACTATCTCTTCATATCCTTATAGGCTGTTTTTATATCTTCTCTGAAGAAATTTTATTTAAATCCATTGCCCACTGTTTAATGGGATTATCTTTTTAGTACTGAGTTCTAATAGTTCTTTATATAATCTGGATTCAAGTACCTTATCAGATATATGATTTGCAAATATTTTCTTCCATTCTGTGGGCCATCATTTTGTTTTCTTGTTGGTGTCATTTACTGCCTAAGAGTTGTAATTTTGATGAAGTCCATCTTTTTTTTGTATTGCTTATGGTTTTTGAAAAATCATCGCCCAATCCAAAGCTATGAAGATTTATTCCTGTGATTCTTTCTAAGAGTTTCATAGTGTTAGCTGTTACCTGTAGGTCTACAATCCTTTCTGAGTTAATATTGATATCTAGTTGTTCAGCATCATTTGTCCAGAAGATTATTCTTTTCCTATTGAATGGTCTTGGTACCCTTGCTCCAAATTATTTGACATAATGTGAGGGTTTGTTTCTGGACTCTCAATTCTGTTTTATTCTATATGTCCATAGTTACATCAGTGGCACTGTCTTGACTAGGGTACCTTTTACCTTTGTAGTAAGTTTTGAATTCAGGAAGATTGCATCTTCCAAGTTTATTCTTTTTATCCGTAAGATTTCTTTGGCTATTCTGGTCCCTTATATTTCCGTATGAGTTTCAGGATCAGCTTGCCAGTGTCTGCAAAGGAGGCAGCTAGGATTTTAAAAATACTCATTAAAAGTTTTAACTTCTGCATTTGATTCTGTTTTGTACAATTTCTTTGTAAGTATGTATACTCTATTATCCATAGTATAAAAGTCCAGACTTAAGATTTTGTAGTATTTTCTAAACCATAGAGAGCATGTCTTAAGTTTACCTGCTCGGTTTTAAATAGCTGTTGTAGTACTAGTGATAATGGTAATTACAGCCAACTTTTTTTGTGTACTTACTTAGTTCCAGGCTCTCTGCATTGAACATACTGTTTTTTTATTATCATCACAACAATTCTGTGGTATGGTCTATTGTTAGCCTCTTTTTATAGATAATAAAACTAAGGCTTAATGTAATGAGTAATATGCCTAGGGTCAGTAAAACTATTGTAGTAAATGGAAGAGCTGGGATTTGAACGTAGGACTATTCAATTTAGAACCTGTGTTCTTAACTCACAGCCTGTAATGATCACTCATAGACCATTTAGTGTGTGTGTGTGAGCGCGCACATATACACAGTGATACATAGTCAATTGCCTGGCAAACTCAGCTACCTGGAATAAAGCCAGTAACCAGTAAGTAACAAACAAAAGTATTTATCAGAGAGCCCATGTACTAAAGTACAATTAGTTACTCATAGGTAACCCTTTCAGCTTACTCACTTTGCTTTGTTTATACTGCCTTTGATAAGAGGATAGAATGAATAAGTAAGAAAAGGAGATTACCAGAAGCAGGTCCACTAATAACAATAAATCCTATTAAAATAAACACAAGTTATAAAAAGTAGAGTTAAGTTTGGTTATGTTTTCTTATCTTCGATAATAATTTATTCATACTTCGTAGAAAGGAGATAGAACCAAGCAGATGTTTCTTACATACCCAAATATAATTATATTAAGTTTAACAAAATTAAAGAAGCAAATTCATTTATCATACTATGCTTTGAAAAAAAATAAGGTAATCAGTAGATAAAAAACATTTTGGGAGCTATAAAGTATAGTAAATAGGTTATTTTCTGTGTCATCCATGTTTAAATTTTTTTTTCCTAAGGCACTGGATATAACTTCTTGTGGAAACTTCGCTGTAATTGGTCTCTCATCAGGAACTGTAGATGTTTATAACATGCAGTCTGGTATTCATCGAGGAAGTTTTGGTAAAGATCAAGGTATTGAATTTTATTTCTTTCTCTTTTAAATCATAATATAGATAGATATAAGAGTAATAACTGTCATTGGCATTTATTAAATTCTTGAGTACCAGGCATTTTGCTGTAAAATTTTTATTTTCTTCTTGCTTTAAGCAGAAGATCTTAACTGTTTTTTGAAACCTTTGTGCATTAACCTGATGGACTTTGTTTTTACTTGAGCAATATAATCTTCTCCCTACTTCTAAAATTCAGAATAGTTTCAAAATTTTGGGGAAGGTAAATAATGGAACTTAGATATTTTAATAAAGAAATTGCTCTTTTTTCTTTTTTTCTTCTTTTTTTCTTTTAACGTGCTTTAAAGCTCATAAAGGGTCTGTTAGAGGTGTTGCAGTGGATGGATTAAACCAGTTGGCAGTTACGACTGGTAGTGAAGGATTACTCAAGTTCTGGAACTTTAAAAACAAAATTTTAATACATTCTATGAGCCTCAACTCATCTCCAAATATGATGCTGCTACATAGAGACAGGTAAAGTTTTCAGAATGAGTTTTCTTGATATTCTTGGTAAAAGTTCTTAATTTCAGTAAAGTATATAACTTACCAAGTGGGAAAGATCAGACTTTTAATATAAAAGAAGAGCATTTTGCTTAATTTCTCCAAAGATACACTCTATTAAAGAAAGTGAAAATGACTGAGGTTTTAGTTCAAGGGTATTGTCTGTTTGTTTATTAAAACTGATGAATTTATTTTGCTAGTGGCATTCTGGGACTCGCCTTGGATGACTTCTCCATTAGTGTTCTGGACATAGAAACTAGGAAGATTGTCAGAGAGTTTTCTGGACACCAAGGCCAAATAAATGACATGGTAAAACAAACTCGATTTCTAAACAAAACTTGACTCATTTCTATTTCTGTTTAGGTTAAAAATCTTCAGATAATTAAAACAATGTTATCCTTTAATAGCATTAAACTACTCATCATATGAGGATATTCAAAAGAAATAATTTGGAGACTAATTTTCAAAAATATTTTTAAGGAAAATGTAGAATTTAAAGAAGCCTAATATTTCTTAGGGCGTTAATGCTATTAGATTAAAATATACTTTGGAGATTGAATGATCCATTGAAACATAAGTGTATCAGTTTTGACTTAGTATTAAACTTAGACTGAAAGAACTTATTTCTGATTTTCTACATGCATAACAAATTGATACTAGGGGACTTGGAATGACTGGTACCTGGTTTATTCTAGTTTTGTTTTATTTCTAGAGTTTTTATAACTTAGTTTCAAAACAGTTTAATTAATAATGTGTTTTCACTTACTGTTATGTTCTTATTGTGGGATATATGATATAAGGAGTACTGTAGTTTAAAAAGTGTATGTAGAGGACTATTTTAAGTTTATATTGTCATTTTTGCATCAATTGCAAATACCTTGATTTACTTGAAAAGAGAAAAAAATAAAAATAAAATCTTACTTACTGAGTGGCAGTTCAACAACTACATTTACTTATTAGTTCTCACACCAAAAATCAGAATTTGCAATGTTTATCCATTTCCTTAAAAAGGGAAAACAAGGTCAGGAAATTGTGTTGTTCTGCAGACTGGAGATTGGGAGAACTACCTTATCAGCAGAATTTGTTGTGACAATGTCTGTAGAAATGAGGGTTGCAGTGGGATAATTTTGATGAAATAACATTTTTTAAAACATCTGTTAATGCCAACTTCCTCTTCCTATTTCTTTTTTACACTTTCTTTCAACTTGTGGGTCTGGAGTTTCTCCTACTCAGTAATAAGTTATTCCTGCTTAATTGAATCTATGAGAGTTTATAACATGGTTTTACCTATCAAAGTAATTTTTCCCATCCTTTATATCTTGTACTATCCTGTAAATTGAGCTCTCTGTACCTTCAGTTTTGAGTTTACACAGTATTACTGCAGCCTAATTAACAAATTAGAGTTCATTTGTCTCAGTATCATTTGCTAATATGGATGGATAGTCATGATCCCTTTGGTGTACTTAGAGTCCTGGATGAACACAACCTACTGCCATTATAAACCTTGACGTTTTCCCTTTCGGGCTTTCCGACATATCCAGCCTGACTGAAGCCTCAAAACGCTTGCTCCAGGAAAAGAGATCTATTACCTATCCATTTTTAATGATAGAAAAAATGTAACTTCTTTAAGGTGGCATAAGTAGTTTATTATTTAAATTTATTTTGAAAGACTGATTATTGTAGATTTAAATCATATTTTGGAAATAAAACATGTAAAGGAAGAAAAGGAGATTTTTAACTGAAGCTGCAAGTAAAAGTAGGACTTTTTTAGTATTGGGTTGGCCAGAAGTTCATTTGTTTTTTTCCCCTTATGATGGCTGTAGTGGCACTTAGCTGTTTTTAACTTCATTCAAAACAGTTTTGTTAGGTTGTTTTGTGACAGCTGTCATCAGCATGCATTTTTTAAAAAGCTTATCAAAATTGGTGAATTTTTGAGTAGCCATTTTCATATTGAAGATGGAGGAAAATACTCAACATTTTCAGCATGTTAATGCTTCATTATTTCAAGGAAGGTAAAAATGCAGCTGGAGTGCCAAAAAAGGTTTGTGCAGTGTTTGGAGAAGGTGCTGTGATGCATCGAACGTGTCAAAAGTGATTTGCAAAATTTTGTGCTGGAGATTTCTCACTGGACAACGATGCTCCACAATCAGGTAGACCAGCTGAAGTTGATAGCAATCAAATCAAGACATTAATTGAGAATAATCAATGTTACACCATGCAGGAGATAGCCAACATATTCAAAATAGCCAAATCAATAAAGTTATTGGTGAAAATGAAAAATATGTCTTTTACAGAAAAAACTAAACAGACTTTTTAGCCAACCCAATAATTTAATATTTTAAGATAATTTGCATTCAAAATCATTTTTTATTTATTCTTAGAAAGCTAGTCTAATATATACACTTTTCAAGAAAATGTATTGTTTGTTGCTTTCGCAGATACGATATAACTGAAATTAGGTAACGAAATATTTCTAATTGAATGTTCTCAGAACAGCATTTTTATATAAAAAATGATTTGTAATCAAACATAGTTTGTTAATTGTCTATAAATATAGGAGATTCTGGAGTAAAAACGTAAAAGTAGGTGATAATGTTAAATTTTAAAACTTTTTATAATTCATGTAAAAGCCTAATCCGTATCTATATCCAAATCAGTGTCATATAAGAAATAGTATTTTCTTTTCTTTTCTTTCTTTATTTTGAGGAATCACTTTTTTTTTTTATGTTACCTTTTGGTCCCCTTATACTCCCCTCCCTCCAAGAAAAGGTATTTTCCGTTATATGAAATAAGGACGTAAATTTTGTTCAAAATTAATTTTTCATGTAGTCTGCATCTTTTCATTTCTTGCATTCTTCAAGCTGTTAAAAATACAGACACATACCTATACAAACATAAACACATGCACGTATACATCTATACAAATACATACAAGTTATGTATGTGTTTTCTTTTTTAATTGAAAGGCTTTCAGTCCTGATGGTCGTTGGTTAATAAGTGCTTCAATGGATTGCTCTGTTAGAACTTGGGACCTTCCTTCTGGGTGGTGAGTTTTTAAATCCCTAACCTCTATCAGAAGATTTCTCAATCATTGCCTTTTTTCACTTGTAGTTACTGGATCATGTGCTTTTGAAAATATGAATATATTTGGGAATTTGTTTAACTTGGTGGTATTTTATTTTTAGAATGTTTTTGACCTCTTAAACAGTAAGGATTAGTGCTATAAAAAATAATAGTGAGGAAAATGCAGTTTCTCTTTGGTTTTCTGTTTTTGCAAAATTGAGATATAGTCCTGGCTAGGTGGCTCAGTTGGTTGGAACATCATCCTGAACAGCAAAAGTTTGCGGGTTCCATTGTGGTCAGGGCACATACCTAGGCTGTGGGTTCAGTCTCTGATCGGTCCAGGAACAGGAGGCAACCGATAGATATTTCTCTCTCACATTACTCTCTGTCTGTCTCTTTCTGTCTCTCTTTCTCTCCTCTCTTTCTCAACTCAGAAAACATATGGGGTGAGGATTTAAAAAACATTAAAAAAATTGAGATGTAGAAGTGAGTTGCATAAACCTTACAAAAGCTCATTTGGCCATTTTGATACTTCAAAATACAGCTCAGACTTTATGACCCATATTTTTGTTTGTTTTTTTCATACTGAATTTAGCTAAAAGGTCAAAAACCTTAACTTACCTTTATGTATGTTATATATTCTCTGTCTCTAAAATAATTCTTGGAAGACATTTTACATGCCTTCAAATGATGAAAAATGTGTGTCTTAAGATTTGGGGAAAACCCAGTAGTGTTCAGAAATCTGTTTCATAGACTGAAACTTGCTACTAAAACAGCTCTTGAAGAAAAACATTATCTAATTCTGTTAAATAATTTGAACTGTGGAGACTGAGAGAGGAAGAGGGAGAGGAAGATAGAGATGGATAGATAATGTGTGTGTGCTTTGTTGTTAAAAATTATATAGGAGTAGATGCAATTTAAAATCTTAATATTACTTAACATATATTTGCTTAGGAAGGAGTGATGGGAATAGCAAAGTATCTAATTTAACAGGAATATACCATAAGGAAAGATATTGGTAAGAAAATTGAGAAGGAAGATGGTACTTTTCAATCTTCTGAGATATTTTGAAATTAAAGTCTGTCCAATCCTAGTCTTTTTTCTCAGGAATTGGATAAGCTCATACCTGAAAGCAGTTTGACCTTTAGAAAGGAAAAACCCTGATGAGCTCATTTCCCTTCAGGTTTGATATAGGAGTGAGGCACAGCCATTCATCCAGCATAGACATGGGATTTGCAGTCTGTGTAACAAGAGTGGTGCTAATTAGTCCAGTTCTAACAGCTAGGGACTTTTGTCCACAGGTGTGTTTCTTTGTCACTTAAAATTGAGTAAAGCAGAATTTAGTGAATTGTGTCCTTCAGCTTCAGAAAATTCACCTAAAGTAGGTACTTCCTTAATTTGGTTTAAAAACCCCTTTTTAAAAGGACATCATTAAAAATATTGGTAGTCTGTTGCTTCTTGGACTTTTACTGTTTTTCTAAAAATGAATGTTATAATTTGAATTGCTTTAATTACACTAGGAAAGTTGTACAAGTTATAGAGTTGACATATGCCTTTTTCATTTTCCTTTTTAGTAGTTGTAGTTCACCTTGGATGGGAGAGATAGGTTAATGTTCAGTAGTACTAAATTGGCAAAATATTTTTTAGAGGTAGTAGGTTTATCTTTGGAATAGAAAATTGGGATCTGAAAACACTTAAATCTATCAGTCTCTGACTCAGCATTAGTCTTTTTGCTAAATTTTTTATATCAGTAAATAATTGAGCAGATATAAATTTGACAGGTTTTCAACTCTGATAACTTATTTGTAGGTGAACACTGAGGCAATGTTAAGTGAATACAAAGGCATAATGGTGGGAGAAAACCAAGAGCAAGAAATGAATCCCACCGGGATTGGTAAAAGAAAATGTAGTATCTCCACTGATTGAACCAAAGTATATATTTTTAATAAAGACAAAAATAAGTACTACTTTGGTTAAGATTGGAAGTGGAATAAATGAGAAATCTTGAAAAGCAGTATCACACAACTGCTGCTGTCTAATTGCAGCTAAGCTAACATTTACCATGAGCTGCTAGGCACTTTATATACTTTTATTTTTCACCTTCCCTCATATCCTAATGGTATAGGTACTATTACTATTATTAGTCCCATTTTAGAAATGAGAAAATGGAGGCTCAAAGAGAAGTTAAGTGATTTGCCCAAGGTGACATAGTTTGTAAATGACATTTTGCTGCAGTAAGCATTGGAGGAAAAAAACAGATTTCCCAACTGTTGTGATATCTGCCTTCCTCAGATTGTGTCATATGTTATAAGGATGATTTTCTCGATGTAGAAGATAATAGGGAAGTGAGTGATGAGTATTTCATATACACCCATACGTATCTGTTGGGGTTTTTGATTCCCGTTTTTAAACCATAATTAGTATGACAATCTTTGAAGATTCCTAGTTCTTCCTTCAGTAAGTAAGCAGCTTTGTCATTTATATAACATGTTAATATTTAAAGAATGAATATATTCATTGCATAACTTGAAAAGTAAAACTGTTCATGAGTAAACCGTTGGGTGTGGTAACATACAGGTATATCTACCTGGAATCTTGCCTATCTAAAACAAACTGTGTAGCTACTGAACTGGTTCCTTTAAAGTTGTTTTAAAATACGGAAAATGTTCTTGTGTTTGTAGGATTCTCAGAGAAGCAGAGGTGAAATTTTTTATCCCTGAAATTATCTGTCATTTTATACCTCTACCACCTTTTATTTCTTTATTTTCCATCTATTGGAAGTTCAGATTGAACTCCTTTGTGGGTGACAAAAGTATAAAATAGCTTTAATAGAATTTGGCATTTTGTTCCACCTTGTTTCCTGAGGAGCATTATGTGAAAATAATTGGAATAGAACATTATTTTGCATTTCTCACCAAAGCAAAACCATCCCTTTGTTTTATTCATTAAAGATTCGTGTGTAAGGAGATTCCATCATTTTGGAGATTGAGCATCTTGACACTGTCTGCATTTGTTCAGGATGTAACCAGAAATGACTTAGTGTACAGGACTCTGTGCTTGAACGTCTGATTTCTTACAGTGGGAATTGGAATTGGCAAGAGACTATATGGTAGTTAGGTCTGGGCTTAAGCCTGCACACTTAATACTTTATGAACTACTGTGGCAGTGTAAAATGTGCTGTGTATGTGGAAACCACCTTCCTCAATTTGATGCTTTTACATAATGGGAGGTCAGCCTAACCACACACAATAGCTGTGGAATCAAGTTGCACAATGAATTTGACAAAACAATTAATAGTACTACATAAAATAAGTTAACTCAAGCAGTAGATTCCCTTTTTAACAGATAGATTCTAAATGTGTTAGGAAGTTTCACTCACATACTTACATTTTTAGTGGATGAATACTGATCAAGACAAGAGGTGGTTAGATCTGAAATTGCTGTTTTTAGGCTTAATAATCATCTATGTAGATTGGGATAATGTGTCTGCTCTGCATTGTTTGGGTTAAATGAATTAACATAAAAAATGTAACAGTCACCGGTGTAAGTGTTTACAAATGTTTCCTTTTCTCCAAGTCTCTTGATTCCCAAAAGAAGCCATTCTTGTGAGCTTCCAAAGTAGGATTAACCACAAATCAGATTTTATTACTCACCTTTTTCCCCATTCCTGAGAATTAAATAGTGGTCATTGTCCTGAGCACATATCCAGGTATGCTTCTAGTGCTCCTAAACTTAGTGTTGTCTTTCTGTCTTGCATTCATTATTTAAGGCTTACATTATAATCACACTGTGAATAAATTGAGAGAGAGATTTTATCATGGACAAGTCACTTAATGTCTCCACTGGAGAGTCTTCATTTCCATTTGAATTGCTCAGGAATCACCAGTGTGTAAAAGTGCTGTTGAGTCACCTAGTATACTTTTAGTTTCGGCAGTGTTTCTACTGAGTTTATAGTGATTCAGGTGCAGAGTGCTTGGGTGACAGTCTTGGCTCAACTTTCTACCTTTAGCAAGCTTTTAAATGTTACTGGGCCTCATTTTACTGATCTATGTAGTGAAAACGATCTGCCTCATAGGGTTGTGAGGATTAAATTAGTAGACTCAAGGGTTTAGGATACTTAGTAGCATGGAACACTAAAAAACCCCTGCTAACTGCTATTACTGTTTTTTCTTGAAATGCTTTATTTCATGTAGATTCTGAACTTCAGTCATTTTGTTGTGCATTCCCATGGGTAATGGACTGATTTCAGTGAATAAAGTAGTTTTTAAAACAGCTGTGATTAAAGCCCGTATACTTCTAATAACATATTCAAAGTATTCACACCCTTAAGCCAATCTAAGAAGCTTCCTTTGCAGATCTTTCTTTGCTCATTAAATTCACTCCTATCACTTCCTGCTGTCACCATTCTAGTTCTGATCTTTATAGCCTGTTAGATGACTGTTACCATAATTTCACTATTCTTCCTGTTCACATATACTCTACAGCCTGATGGCAGATTTTTTAAATATATTTTATTGATTATGCTATTACAGTTGTCCCATTTTCCCCCTTCACTCCCCTCCACCCTGCATACCCTCTCCCACCCACATTCCCCCCATTTAGTTCATGTCTATGTGTCATACTTACAAGTTCCTTGGCTTCTACTTTCGCCTACTATTCTTACCCTCCCCATGTCTATTCTCTACCTACCATCTATGCTACTTATTCTCTGTACCTTTTCCCCCTCTCTGCTCCTCCCACTCCCCTGTTGATAACCCTCCATGTGTTCTCCATTTCTGTGGTTCTGTTTTTTTTTTTTTTTTCCAGATTTTATTTATTTTTAGGGAGGGAAAGGAAGAGAAAGAGGGATAGAGACATCAAAGTGTAGTTCATGTAGTTGCCTCTTGCACACCCCTTACTGGGGACCCGTCTGCAGCCCAGGCATGTACCCTAGACTGGGAACTGAAATAGCAACCCTTTCATTCACAGGCCAGCATTCAATCCACTGAGCCACACCTGCCAGGGGGCAGGTTTTTTTTTGGGGGGGGGGGTTTGTTTTTTTGTTTGTTTGTTTTTAATAAAAGTGAAGATTACACTATACTCTCTGCTCAAAAGCATTTTGTGACTTTTCATTGATCAAAATAAAAATAAACTTAGCTGTTTAGTATTCAAGACCCTGTGTGTAGCCATAAGCTTATGTACTAAACTGCACTCCTCACTAGACCTGGTTTGTTTTGCTTTGCCTTGCCCTTCACACTTCCCGTAGCTGTGATGTGCTTTCTCTACCATCACCATCCATTGGAATCCACTTAGAAGGCTCATCTCCAATGCTCTCTTCTCTGAAGGCTACTCTGAGCCTCCTACCTGGGTGTAGTTGCTCTCCATTCTTCCCTAACCTTTCAACCCCTCCAACTTTTAAAGCTGCGAAACTAGTTGTTATATGTTGCTTTATGGTTATGCTTTATAGACTGAATTCTTTTATATTAATCATGTATAGCGTGGTTATCTATATGAAAAACAAAATTGCTCAAGTTTTTTTCATTAATATTCTCTTACTAAATGAAACCATTTTATTTTAGTTTCTCCTCTTACCTAAGTCTTATATTATTTTCATGGGGATAACAATACAAGAGAAATTACTGAAAATTAGAAATATTAAATGTGTGACATCTTCAGAATTGTATCCAAGTCAGTCTACTAAAATGACATTCCAGAAAAAGAGTGTTTTCTCCTGCATTCTCCCTGCTGAAACTTTTTGTGTTTAATTGGTCAATTTGATGTTCTGGGTTGTTCTCATTAGGAGAGATTATTTTCACATAGTAACTTTGTTGACAGAGCTCTTTGTTATTGATGACTTTCTGGTGTTGGTGATTTTTAAAAAACAAAAATTTTCTGCATCTCTTATAATCTTTTAACAAAAGTTTATTTTGTGGATTAAATGCTCTCGTAGAGTTTAAATACTTTAACATCTTGATCATTTTATAGCCTTATAGACAGTTTTTTGTTGGACTCAGCTCCTCTCAATGTTACTATGTCCCCTACCGGAGACTTTCTGGCCACTTCACACGTGGACCACCTTGGAATTTATCTGTGGTAAGTTCTTTCATTCAGTTTTATTCAGGGTAAGGAGGAATTCTGGAAGGTATTATCAGACATACATGGTTGAGATACCTTTTTTCAAGTACGTGTTCTAAACCACACAATTGATTTTTATATGTTATCATATTTAGCTTTTGTTTGCAGAAAGAATAAGTGAATTTTGAAATACTAGAAAAAGGGAGTCCCCAACCAGGTCCTGGCCCTCCTGCTGCTAGTACCCCAGTACTGCTTTATGATCTTAGCTGGTCACTTCTCACATTCAGACTACTTTATCTATAAAATAGGGGATTAGTGTGGGCAAGGTGCACACTAAAATCATTCTTGAATGACTTATGAAGAGCACCACTCTTCATAATCATGTAAAGTTACTTACATGGTAATCTTCCAGCTCCACTGTAATAAAATGTAAAGCTTCAAAATAAATGGTCCAGAATCTGGGCCTAGAAAAGTTTTTTGGCTATATCCTGAGTATAGATGTCTAATTCTTTTAACTGTTATTATTGAGGAAGAGAAAAAATTATTTCTAATTATAAAATTTTATAATTAAATTGCTAGGATACTAAAATAAATTCAGTATACAATAGAAGTAAACTCTGGCCACCTTAATAAGCAAACTGGAGTATCTTCTGGAATCTCTGAGGCTTGAACAATGAAGACAAGAGAAGAATAGTAGCTCTGGGAACTCAGCAGCAGGAGCATATAGTACCACTACTAAGATAATTTAGAACCTGATATTCCCAATTTTTATTTTCCATCCAGATTAATGTATGGGAAACAGAATCTGATTAACTCACTTTGAGATAGGAAGCTACATCTTGATTAGTCAACGAGGGTCATGGTGCAGGGTCAAAGTAGCAGAAACATGGCTGCTTAGAGGACCCCTCTAGGAGGGGAAATCTGTGATTGTTTATAACCTCAAGGCTCCAATTATCTTATTCTCTCTCTGACTTAACTCTCTGAGTCCATCCTTCCTTCAATTAGTTGTTATTTCCATAAGTGAAAGTTGAAAATTGTCAAGACAATATAAATATATGGAGGTTATATTACTTAATGAAAGTATTTATTATCCAGTACTGATCTCTCAGGTAAATACTTTTTAGTACCACATTAATAATGTTTATGTAATGACATCTATGATGTCAGTCAGGCATTTTCAAATTAATACTATTTATTTTTGAGATTTTTTTAAACTTGTAAGGGATTGGAATCTGTAGCCAAATTGAAGACTGTAGAAGTAATAGAAGGTTTTGTTTTGTTTTTTACCAGTAATTGATGTTTTTCCAAAATATAATTATAAGTTTTAGAGTACATCTTATGTTTTTATTTCTCAGGTCCAATATTTCCCTGTATTCCGTTGTTTCATTACGGCCGCTTCCCACCGATTATGTTCCTTCAGTAGTGATGCTTCCTGGTACTTGTCAAACCCAAGGTAATCATGAAATAGTGAAATGATTTTTGAAGTGTAATACCATAAACCTAACAGGGAGGTATTGCTACTGAAGGCAAAGTTTAATGCATTCAACCAAAGTATTTTTTTAACTGAAGTGAAATATTTTGAATGACCTCATATTTTTAAAAAATATGGTTGATATGGCATTGATAAGATATCTAATAGTATACCAGCAGAAAAGTGTTTTGGGTCTAGTAATGGGAGTTGTAGTCAGTATGAGAAGATGAGGAAATGAAGTAAATAGAAGGAGTTTACAAGTCTACATTGAGTAAACATGTTATGAAATACTAATAGATTTAGAATGAGTTAAATTGCTTTTACATGATAAAAATATCATTGTGTTACTTTTTTAACATGAAAATTTCTGTTTTAAGATGTAGAATTATCAGAAGAAACCATGGAACAAAGTGATGAAATGATAGAATATGACTCCCCAGAACAGTTGAATGAGCAGTTAGTGACTCTATCACTCCTTCCTGAATCACGGTGGAAAAACCTTCTTAATCTTGATGTTATTAAGGTAATACTATAATACACTTAATATTTGCCCCTAAAGACACATTCCAGAAGCATGTTCTTTAGTAGAGATAGCTTCTCCTACTTGGAGAGCTTTAGGGGAAGCAGTTAATACCTAAGGTAATAAAGAGAATGCCATTTAGTTGAATCCTGTTTAATCCAGTGTGATGATAGATTCTGTTTCTATGTATATATTAACTTTGAGAGCACTCAGCAGACCTTTGAACATAGGAAGCGTATAGCCTGCAACTAGAGAGCTATTAAAGATTGAATATATTAAATCCAGGCTATAAAGTTCTTTAACTTCTAAAACAAAAAAATATATATATTGCCACTGTAATGTATAATATCTATTACTAGTCATTTGGAGACGAAAAGACTTTCACCGGTCTTTTGAAAACTAAGCTTCAATTACCCTTTATCATTCCCTGCTCTGCTCTGTCAGCTATAGGAAAATGTTTAGAGCTTGCTGATGTGAACATGTAAGTTAATAAGAACTAGGTATTACGTAATCTGTGACAGTGGCACTGAAAAATACCTAGCCCCTTTGTACTTGAGGAAATTACAATTTCACCTGAAAAATGGACAATAATAGCATAAATTAGTGTTTTCAAAGTGAGTATCATGGGCCTTCATTTGTGAGTAGCAAAAGCAATTGAAAGGAATAAACTAGAGTAGAAAATTTCACAGGTTATCCTCTCACAATGCTCAGTGTTGCTTTAGGAAGCACATACACATCCCTAGGGGTTGTGTGTGTGGGAAGTCACACTGTGGGCTGCCATGAAAAAAGGGTAAGGAATGTGACATACATACCTGTGACAAAGTGGTAAGTATTTTTGTGAGTAATAATTCAGTGCCCAAAAATATGAGTGTCTTGAGTAAGGAAAGAGATGTTTTCACATGTTAATTTTCTTCACAGAAGTTAAACATTTTTTTTTTACTTGCTCACTTTTTGAGAGTTTGGGCATCAGCATAAAGGTATGTTGTCTAGGAGCATAGTTGTGAAATCTCTCCATCACGTTGTCGATTTAATCTGTTAGCTCAAGGGAGCATTCAGTGAAATATCTTTAAAAGCAATGCATGAAAAAGCGTAAGTAGATGAGTGTGAAGGGAACAATCAGAATAATGCTCAATTAATTGAGCTAAGTTTTTGGACTACTCATGTTCCTTTCTAAGATATAGTTTGTTCTGCATAAAAAACTGAGTGAATAATTTTATGAGATAAATGCTTACATCTCTAATAAATATTTTTATTCCCTATTGAATTAAAAAAGTTAAAATTTTTATATTCAGTGGGAAATTTTTCTACTTTTATTTTCCTTAGGAGATTGGTAATTTCCATAACACTATGGAATGCCTCCAAAGTCTATTTTTATTTTTATTTATAACTCAGGTACTGTCTTCCTTCTAACTCCAGAACAGTGAATTTGAAGGGTAACTGGGACTTTTATTAGTCTCTGCTGTTCAAAGAAGGGCTGTGTTTACCCTATCATTTAGCAGTTCCTGTTTTCAGGTAGTAACTTTTTTTTATCCTGTTCCTCCATGAGGCCACCGATATCCCTGGCTTTCTTTCAAAAAGAAATCTGTGGGGTTACAGAGCTCCTAGGAATGTAATGGAATGTAAAGGGATAGAAGAGGAGTAGTGTAAGGTGAAATTGTGAGACTCCTTTATCAGGCAGTTTACCATAGAAAGGCTCTTCATCAAGTGCTCCTGAGATAGTGATATATAGCAACACAGTCATTAAAACTAAATCATGTCGGTGGTTTTCCTGATTAAATTTTACTAACACAACATTTTATAAACAAGCAGTAATGTTCTCTGGTTTTTAAAAACACAAAGTACTAAGGAAAAAATTTGAACAAACTAGAAGAATTAGGGATATGCTTCACAAAAAAAGTCACGTAATTACTTCTAATGGTTGAATTTACCGCTGGCTCCAAATTTTAATTTGAGAAATTGTTGAGCATTTATATAAATTTTTCTTTCTAGCCCATTTTATTAAGAAAGTTGTATTTTAATATTAAAGAAGTTCAAAAGTGCTTGATTTTTATTTCATCACCTAAATATTTATATAAATATTCATGTTTCAGGAAAATGAGTTGTTTTTCTTAGGGCTTCTCCTGAACCCTGTTGTTTTTCTTCTGCCTTGTCAGCAAGGGTCCTGGATGTTTGCCTGGGGAAGTCTATTTTAAAGATATCTCTGGTGTTGATTGATGGATTTTATTTTAACATTCCAATTTGGAAAATGTTCATTTCTCCATTACTTTTTGGACTTCGTTTTTAAGTTGGTTGGGAATTAAATATTAGAAACTGTTGACTAGATGATTACTTGTTAGTCTTTCCTTTTCTCATTTTCTCTTGATCAGAAAAAGAATAAACCAAAGGAACCTCCCAAAGTGCCCAAATCAGCACCATTTTTTATACCAACAGTTCCTGGCCTTGTACCCCGATACGCTGCACCTGAACAAAATAATGATCCCCAACAGGTAACATACAACTTGGCACATTCTAAGTATATGGGGTGTGGGGGTTGTATTATACATTGATAGTTCTTTACCAAGACACAGTTTTACACATATGGAGTACATTAATGATAGCTTTTAATTGTATTATACATTTTTTTGGCTGCACTTGTGTTCTTTAAATAACGTGTATTTATTTTTGTTCAAGTCTAAAGTGGTAAATCTTGGAATTTTGGCTCAAAAATCAGATTTCTGCTTGAAACTTGAAGAAGGACTGGTAAATAATAAATGTAAGTTAAATTATAAAATATTTTACCAAGTATCTTCAGCTTATTTTACTTTACATGAAGAGAAATTTAATGAAATAATAGCATATTTCTTAGTAGCTGAAAGAAGATGATAAAAACTAAAAAGGTTGAAACTTTGTTTTTTATTTTGAAGAAATTTTAGCTTTTTGTTATATTCATTTTTGCTGTATTAAATCAGTGACACTAAATTCAGATGACAATTGATATTAGAATAATTTTTGGAAAAATATTTTATACTTTATGGAAAATTAGATTTCTTCTTTTTTTGCTTTTTTATTTTCAAATGCTTGGTTTTTGTTTTTATTTACAAAAACAGTTTGCAGTACATTTGGGAATATAGCAGAGACTTGTTTTCAGTGATTTCAGGTATTCTCAAATTATCTCATAAAAGATCATTTTAAATTTATTGAGTTTGTTAATGATAGATTTAAATTTTGAAAGCTATAGTCTATAGCTAATAATGATAAACAATAAGAGCTGTGAGCAATTAACAAAATCACAGTCACTCTCTTGTTTGATTTATTCTCTTGTTTTCTGATACAAAACTTTTGTTTTTGTACCAAAAATCCCTCGAGTCCACATTGGCAAAGTCAGGGAATGGCACTGATGGGCCGCTGTAGATGACTAAAGAATTATGGGATCATAAAAGGAGTAATTTGTTTTATTTCTGGGGAGCTGGGGGGCCAATGAAGGAAAAAAGCGCTAGTGTTTAGTATATACTGAAGGACAGAAAATAAAATTTATTAGACTTTTGTCATTGGTAGTGTTCCTTTTTAAAAAGCTAAAAGCATACTTATTGCCACTGTAACATCAGATGCCTCACAATAAAATAGTTGTAAGTGCACAGAATATGTATTTATAGGATGCATATGAAATGAGTGTTTTACCTCTAGAAAAGAAGTAGATTTGGGGTGGATAAGAATAAGGTATGGTCTTTCCCCTCATATATTTCTGTACTGTTAGTGTTTCTTAATGAGGATATGGTACTTTATAATTCTTTAACAAGAAAAAACAAAGTTAAATAATTTCCCCCACCTCATTCAGTTCCGTTTATAACTACTATTGATAATTTGTTATGTATATTTTATAGCCTTCTTATGTTTAGATTTGTTCTGATTTATTTGTGAGCATCTTAAAAGTGTATGTTGCTAGGCATTAATTAGATATCATTTAATAGCCTTAACAGCAGGAAAAACCTTAAATTACTGAAAATGTAAAAAGAAATTAGTGCTTTTAGTACTTATTTATTGTATTGGTCTCATCATTTGCCCAGTTTTATTTAGTTTAGGGGTATTTCCACTTAATAGGAAAAAATTAACCCACAGAAAGAATTTCCTGTGCAGTTTATATATGTGTTGCTTGGGATGTGAAATGAAAACTGTAGTTTCCTAACTGAGCTGATTATAGGTAATAACTGGATTATTTTTAAAACTTAATACAGATGAAGCTGCTCTTAACCTTCTGAAAGAATTAGGCCCATCAGGAATTGAAACAGAGCTGCGAAGCTTGTCTCCTGAGTGTGGTGGGTCTGTAGAAGTTATGCAGAGTTTCTTAAAAATGATCGGAATGATGTTGGACACAAAGCGCGATTTTGAGTTAGCCCAGGCATACCTAGCATTGTTTCTGAAGGTGAGTCCTATATAAAACAGAACTTTAGCGTTTTCCTTCCTCTAGAGTAATGTCTGACAGCACTTTCTGCAGAGATGGAGGTATGCTCTCTCTGCTGTCCAACATAGCAACCATTTGTCTCATGTGGCTACTGCGACTCAGAAACTGAATTTTTTATTTTATAGGAATTTAATTAAATTTAAACAGTCAGCTATGCCTAGTGAATACGTCATTGGACAGCTAGACTGTGCAGCTTTGTAATCTTTTTTTTTTTAACTCAGCACAAATTTGCTCCACCTGAGACTTTTCTGTCATCTATGTGATTCAATACACTAAGTTATTAACTTTTAAGTAGTTATACTTTGGCTGCTTTTCTGTGATTGTGAACAGCAAGTTAGGTTTTATATTTCTTTTTTTTTTTTCTCCTGCTGAAATCAAAATATTTACTTCTGTCTTTGTTGAAGGATTTCAAGTGATTTGGAAATAACAGAATTGCTTTTATGACTAATTTAGTGGAGAACTCATGCATCTTTCAGAGTGCAGTGTATTTAAGAAGGTACATGATGCTAATTTTCAATCATAGCAGATACGATTCTTCATCTATTATTAATATATAAAATCTTTTCACTTGATCTGTTTTTTTTATCCTCATCCAAGGACTTGCTTATTGATTTTAGAGAGAGGGGAAGGAAGGGAGAGAGGGGGAAAGAAATATGGATGTGAGAGAGAAACATTGATCCATTGCCTCTTGTATGTTCTCCAGCCAGTGAATGAACGAACCTACAGCCTAGGCATGTGCCCTGACCGGGAATCAAACCCATGACCCTTCAGTGTACGGGACAATGCTCTGACCATGTGAGCGACACTGGCCAGGGCTGATTATTTGAAATTATTTAAAAAGTAGATATTTAGATGATAGCCTATGGGATGAAAAAATAGAAATGCCATTGATTGTTTCTACATTCTTCCAAATTTACCAAGTTTAGTTTCTGAATATAAATTTACTTAAATCTTTAGAAAATAAAGCAAAGATTACCAATGGGTTACAATGAAAAGAGAAACTTAAGCACAGAAATCAGGACTTGGTATTAGATCCGTGTCCTTGTTCCTGAATCTGTTTCAGGACTTTGCCTAAATGGGGGAGAGTGCTGACCACTTCTCTGCTCAGGGAGTGACAGCACCGTAAAAGAATTCATAATGAGAAAAGTTTGATGGAGGAGAGGGAAATGGGAGATGGTAATAAACCACATTTAAGGAAAAAATATTCATAATAGTATCTTCTGATGTTTCTTAGTAGAAAAGTTGAATCCAGAATAAACAAAGTTTTGTCTTAACTTAAATATTTATCTTTTTTTTCAGCTGCATCTTAAAATGCTTCCTTCAGAGCCAAAACTTGCAGAAGAAATGACAAAGCTGTTGTCACGGGTGGAAGAAAACTGGATTCATTTACAATCACTCTTCAATCAAAGCATGTGTGTTTTAAATTATATAAAAAGTGCTTTGTTATAAAAATAAATTTAAGCAACTTTTGTAAATCAAGGTCTTTTATATTAAATGGGTTCAGTTTAACTCATATTTTGTTTTTCAAGTTTCATTGTGAAAGAAAATAAATGCTAGCACTACTGACTAGTCTGTCCTTTTCCACTTAAAAGAAAAATATCTTCTTGCATAAAATTATACCAGCCCTTCATTTTAAAGACTTAAAGAATCTACTCACATGATTTATTTTCTGAGTCTCTTCACGTCAGTTATTTATGTATGACTTGTTTTTGAATTGTTACGACAAGCTCATGTTTTTTGAACATTTGTTGCATATAAGAGATGCTGGATGTTTCATGTAAAATATTGCTTAGTTGTGTTGAAGATAAAACAAATATATAATACAGTTAAAGAAGCACCTTTGTGCTGTGAAGTAAAAAGGTGTTTTCTTTCTTGGTAGCCTTTGCTGAACACGTGGATCATGGACCCTTAGAGCTGGGAGGTGTATCAGACATCAGTACAGCCCTCTTGTAATGCAGAAGAGGAAGCTGTTCCTAGTCCTCTCTCCATTGTAGCCTTTCTTTTACATTTATTTTTGTTGTATTTTTTCCATTACCATTCATCCCCCTTCCTGCAATCACCGCACACCTTTGTCCATGTCCATGTCCATGAGTCCTTTTTCCTTTTTGCTCCACCTTCCACCTCCTAACATGCTCCCACCCCCAGAGCTGTCAGCCTGCTCTGTCTCTGTGGAGAAACGGGGACCCTTTTGCACTGTTGGTGGGAATGTAGATTGCTGCAGCCACTGTATAAAGCAGTATGGAAATACTTCAAAAAATTAAAAATGGAACTGCCTTATGACTCAGCAATTCCACTTCTGGGAATCCAAAGAAACCCAAAACACTAATTCAAAGAACATAAGCACCCCTATGTTGATTGTAGCCTTATTTACAATCTCCAAGGTATGGAAACAGCCCAAGTGTCCATCAGTAGATGCATAGATGAAACAGCTATGGGACATTTACACAATGGAATACTGCTCAGCCGTAAAAAAAAAAAAAAAAAATTTTAACATTTTGTGACAGCTTGCATGCACCTGGAGAACATTATGCTAAGTGAAATAAGCCAGTCAGAGAAAGACAAATACAATATGGTTTCACTCATCTGTGGAATCTAATGAACAAACTGAACTAACAAGCATTGTAGCCTTTTTAAGTCAGGAATGTGAGAAGCAAATTGCTACAGGAGACAGTTGAACAGATACTCAGGATAGACGAGGGAATTTCCGAATTCATTGAGGATATTTCTTCAAAGCCTTTTCTTCCTTACAGATGACCTTTTTTGGCAACTGTTGGGTATACTTTCCTCTCATCACCATTGTGAAACCAGATAGCTCTGGCAGTTCCTCTTTTCTCATCATCATTTTCTTTCCCTGTTGCAAAACTTACCAATATGTGAATTAAAAATAAGCAATTCTCAAAAGCGCAGTGCTCTAAAAACAGTGTTTAGTTTATATACTCAAAGGTAGTGTCCTTCATAAAATTCACTTGGTTGTATTTGAATGCCAATATCATTCTCATTAGGATAAGGTTTTACAGAATAATCTCCAGAAGGAACAGTCCTCACAAGTTGTTTTCAGTGTTAAGTGTTTTGGTTAAATATATAAAGTAGAATTAGTAAACTGCTAAAGGAATAAGCCAATCTGGTTTTGTCCTGTTTCGTTTTTCTTTTAGAAATGTCTATAAATATAGAGCCACTGGCCAAAATGTTAATAATGACTTAAGTTCTAATTTGGGAAACTACTTCCCTCTGCCCCAAAAACTATAGTCTAAAGATGTGGCAAAATTCCTATATAAGTACATACCATGTGAAGATTATAAAAGACTGAAACAGAATAATAAGAGCTCTAACCTGAAATTGTATTGCTTTTGTAAATCTTGAACTGAATTTTTTCTCTTTTTCAAATGAGAATACAGAAGTTGAATGTATTGTTTTTATTGGAGGTACTGGTTTATTTAGATACAGCCTCATCTTTAGGTAATTTTCCAGAACCATACCTGTGGTTTGCCATCAAGAAAGAGGGGAAAGAAATACAGAGGATAATTTGTGTGTATATTTTTTCTTATATCAGTCTTTGCATGCTGCTTTTTCTTTAAAATTCAAATTATAAATGTAGTATATGACATTTTACTTGTGAAGACAGCAGAGACAAGTCTATTTTTGACAGTGACCTTCAATATCTTCCCTAGAAGTAAGTTAACTTTCATCTAGACCTTTTCTATGAATGCATGTAGATGTTATATATATAACCACAGGAAATAAAATGTATAGTTTTGGTTTATCCATAAATATATGTGTATATCATTTGGCAACTTTTCTACTTGGTTTCTTCATTATAATAATGTAATCTATTACCGTATTCACAACCTGTATAGCCTATAATGGGAACTTAGGTTAGATTCCTTTTTCTTTTGCTAATTACAAACAGTGCTGAAAGAATGTCATCCTGTATGTCTCTTTGCATATAAAGATTTCTCTGGGTACATAAACACAATGAAATAGTACTCAGCCATAAAAAGAAATGAAATCTTACCTTTTATGACAGCATGGATGGACCTAGAAGACATTATGCTAAGTGAAATAAGTCATAGGAAGACAAATACCGTGTGGTTTTTCTTATATGTGGAATCCAAAGAACAAAATAAATGAAATAGAAACTGGCTCATAGATACAGAAAATAGACTGTTGACGGAGGAAAGTGGTGTTGGGGGACTGGGTGAGAAAGGTGAAGAGGTTAAGAAGTATGAATTGGTAGTTACAGAACAGAGATGTGAATTACAACGTAGGTAATGCAGTCTAATACCTTAATGGCTGTGTGTGGGGCCAGACAGGTAGTTGTAATAGTGGGGGAACCCTCTGTACAGTACGTGATTGTCTCACCACTATGCTGTACGTCTAAAACTAATACAGAGTGATACTGAATGTAAATTGTAATTGAAAAATAAAAAGACTTCTCTAGCATAAAATATGCTTAGCTTTTGAATGGTTGGGCCAGAGTTAGGCAGTTTTAAAGAGATACTTCAGTTGGCTTCTAAAATGGCTGTTAACAATTTATAGTTTCTCCTCAGCAATGAATGACTACCTGCTCCCCATATCATTAAGGACATTTGATACTAGGCTTTTAAAATTTTTTATTAATCTAATGGGTGAAAATGTATCATAATTTAAAAATCTGATGAAGTGATGGGCATCTTTACATATGTTTATTTTAGACCATTTCTGTATTTCTCATGTGAATTATTTTTTACACTGCTGATTTTTCCATCAAATGACTTGTCTTTTTATCTCATGTTAGGAGTATTTCATATAGTTTAGATATTAGTCTTTGATGTTTGTTAATATTTTCTCTTAGTCACTTGTCTTTAATTTTATTTATAACGTCTTTTTGTAGATGTTTTATACATGGTCAAATTGATAAATTTTATGACCTTTATTTCAAAATATAAAGCATATATTCTGTATTTTCTTCTAAGACATTTATGTATGCACCTAGATCTTCATCTGGAATTGATTTTTGTGAAATGTTACATACAGAGGTACTTTTATTCAATGTCCAAAACTATTTACCAAAGTCCATTCTTTATTCACTGATTTGAAATGTTTTATTATGTGCTGAAATCTTTAATTGAGGTATTTAATATCTCTAATAATGCATTGCTTTGATTATAGTTTTCTGGCATGTTTACAGATTTGGTGGGGGTAAAACCTAATGATTTTTTAAAGTTTCTCAGCTATTGGGACTTCCGGCCAAGATGGAGGCATAGGTAGACCCACTGTGCCTCCTTGCACAACCAAGATAGGGACAACAACGATAGAGAAACAAAATAACAACCAGAAATGTCAGAAAATTGAAGTGTAAGGAAGTCGGACAACCAAGGATTTAAAAATAGACACTTTCATCCAGACCGGTAGGAGGGGCGGAGTCGGGCCGGGCAAGGGACGCGGAGCTGAGCACTCGGGGCGGCGCACAAGTCCGCAGCAGGCAGACCCTGGGCGCACAAGCAGCAGTGGCTGGTGGGCCCCGGCCAGGGGGTGGCGACCGGGAGACCCAGCGGATGGTGACCAGCAGAGCCAGCGAGGTGGCCATTGTGAAGCAAGGCACTGCACGCAACTCAGGGTCCCAGCACCGGGAAATAGAGTTTTCGGTCACTGAAAAGGAAGGTCCCACGGGGTGCACAGGCCCACCCACACAGGAATTGGTGCCAGAGGGGCCCGGTCAGCTTGCGGAAAGTGGCGGAAGGGTCTGGGGTCCTGCAAAGGGCGGAGCGGGTACCATTGTTCCTTCTCGGACCCCACCCCCACATACAACATCACAACCCTGCGACTGGGGTGCCCCGCCCAGGTGAACTCCTAAGGCCCCGCCCCTCACTACAGGAGCTCGACAAGACCAAAAAACAAAACAAAACAAAACAAAAAACAGCAAAAAGATGGCTCAAACAGAAGAAGAATGGAAAGCCCCAGAACCCATCCTTTTAAGCGACCAAGAGACAGCCAACCTATCAGATGCACAGTTCA
>CM052540.1:123658439-123745755 GCA_028533065.1 Trachops cirrhosus | reverse complement strand
TGAAGGTAGATAGAAAATAGACGGGGAGGGCAAGAATAGTATGGGAAATGTAGAAGCAAAGAACTTATGACACATGGACTGAAGTAAAGGGGGGGAATGTGGGTGGGAGAGGGTGTTCAGGGTGGAGGGGAATGAAGGAAGGAATAATAGGACAACTGTAATAGCATCATCAATAAAATATATTTTAAAAAAAATTTTACATCCTAATGGAACAAAACAAACAAAAAAAGGCTTCTCAGCTATTGGTGAGAATATCTTCTTGAAGTTTTGATACTGGTTACACTGAACTTACAGTGCTGATTTGGAGAGAATTGCAGGGCAGTTCTCTTCGAGAATAACATATGTCTTCGTTACACCAGTTCTTCTGTGGGCTTTTATTTTCTTAAGACTTCTTTTTTCATCACATTTCTGACAGATTCATTTCTCGGGTTGTATTTTTGTTTCTGTACTGAAATATAGCTTTTTAAAATATATTTTATAATTGGTTATTGCTGTCCTGGTAAGAGCAATTTAATTTTTAAAATGCTGATTTATTACTACACTGTGGAACTTTCCGTGTGTTCTTAGAAAATCCAAGAGAATCCCACCTTCTGCAATTGTAAGGCGTCATTTTCTATTCAGTGTCTTATTGTCTTGTTAGGATTGCTTTAGCTATGATCAGGCACAGAATGTTGGGTAGTAGCAGTGCTTAGCAGAAATTTTTGGCTGATTTCAGTGGAAATATTTTTAATGTCCCACTATTCAGGATAATGTATGCTCTGAATTTTTGGTATATGCTCTAGTTAAGTTCTGTTTATTACTAATTTACTACGTTTTAAACTAGAGGTAAGTGTAGAATTTTATCAAGAGATTTCTCTGCATATGTTGAAAGATCAAAATTTTCTTTAATTGGTACAATTCAGTAAATTTTATTCAGATTCCTATTATTGAATCATTTTTATTCCTGGGATAAAACTGTTTGTAAGTAAGGTGAAACAGGTGCATTTGTCTGCTTCGTGGCATTATCTATTGTCCTTGATATTTTTTTTACATTTGCCTAATCAAATGGGAAAAAAAGTCATGCATAAAGTCTTTATTATATGGTGATTTTTCCCTGTTTGATTTTTTTCTATGGTTACTAAACTAATTGGTTTTCTATCTCTTCTGAAGAAATTACATTTTTCTTATAAGTCATGACTTTAATATAGACTTCACATTTATTAGTATAAGTTATTATGGTTGTGCCTTTTTATTAATTACTCAGTTGCAAATGACAGAAGCTCAACTCAAATGCGTGAGTGCAAAGTCTGGGGATAAAGACTGACTTTACCTACTGCCAGATGCAGGGGTTACTCGGGATCAGTTTGTCCATCTCCCCATTTTGCTCTCCTCATTATTGGCTAAGTGTTCAGTCAAGATCTCTCATTCCCTGATTCTTCATATATTTACTGAGGGCCTACTGTGTGCTAGAATTTTATTTGTGCTGGGATATACTTGATCAAAATGTGAGTCAATTCAGCGGCCAGCAGCTCTGAATTTACCTATTTTCCCCCTAAACTAATTAGATAGTGATTATCTTTTTTTTAAATCCTGAAATAGACTTTTTTTTTAATTTTTTATTTTAGTTTATTCATTACAGTTTCTATCCTTTATTCCAATAGACTCTTAATGAGCCTCCTTAAACTTTGGACCATGGTGGAGGAGTGATTGCATTGTAACATTTAGTCAGAGGGACAGGCCAGTGACAGCTCACAGTTTTCCATGATTGGATGATGTTTGGAAAGCTGTGGAAGTTTCCACCTCCTTCCCGAGGGGAACAAAGGGCAGAGCTGAAAGCATAGTGCCAGCAGGCTGACTGTAGACCCGCTGTGGCAGAGTGAGCAGGGGCCCCGCAGCACAGTGGCGGCAGCACCCTAGCCCAGGGCCCAGTGGGAAAGCTGGCTGAGACTTAAAGCACATGGTGGGGTTGGCGTTGGGTGGGAGGAGTTGGAGCAGGAGATCTGGCAACACGGAAGGCTTTTTTTTTTCCCACATGGCATCTTGGAAAGGAAGAGGGAGTGGATTGAGCTACTGAGATAAAAGAAACCAGCTTAAGTCGAAAATTTGAACACACGTTTTCACTAACGTTCAACAGCCTAAGCTAATGTGGAAAGGACTGAGAAATTTTATTTGGTAATTTTGAACCCTTCCCCCCAAATCCAGAGGTATGAGGGCTTATGATGAAATTTAATCAGTTTTATAAAGTAACAAGTTCTGTAGGGATTTTCTTTTGTCTACTATGGTGGGCTGAATTTCCACTTCCAATTATGCTAATTCCAACTGAATTCTACTAAATGTCTCTAAACAAGTATATAAAATTTTCAGTAGTTTTTATCTACATTTTAAAAAAGTGATTTATTTACACAGACATGTAGATATCAATGATGTAGTGTTCACTGAAAAAAATAAGAATGGACCCAGGCTGCTGTGACTCAATGGTTGAGCCCCGGCCTGCATGCGTGCGAACTAAGGGTTGTCATTTCGATTCCCAGTCAGGGTGCACACCTGGGTTGCAGACCAGGACCCCAGTAGGGGCGAGTGAGAAGCAACCACACATTGATGTTTCCCTCTCTTTCACCCTCCCTTCCCCCTCTAAAAATAAATAAATAATCTTTTAAAATAATGTCACAAATCCTAGCAATTTTTAGCAATATTATTTATCTGTTATGGCTCAGAATGGACCTTTCAAATCAGCATTTTTTGCTACCATTCAAATTTTTCCACTCAGTTGCAGTCTTTACAACTTCTTTATTTTGGCTCTTTTTCCCTATCTAACTTTCCAGTCTTGCCTCTGTCCCATTACTCTCATTCCTATTTCCTCACTCCTGACCGCACCCTGCTCTCTAGAGTAAATATTATGCAAGCCCAGTGGGCGAATATGTGGCTGATGAGTAGGTTGCCTGACCTGGGCTCACCTTACCATGTAGATTGAGTCTCTAAGCATAGTATGCCAAAAGGTGACAGCATGCCCATCTACCACTGTGTTGCACTTAACATCATTCGTTCATTGACTTACTCTTTTTTCCCTTCAGATACTAGGCACTTATTCCATCTCAGATGCTGTTTCATGCTCTTGAAATACATCAGAAAACAGAACATGGAAGGATTTCTGGTCCTTGTGGGGCTTAATTTTAGCAAATCATTCTTTTGTATTTTTGCCTGGCTTCTTTGCTTTTGCTCTTCTTTAGAGCAAAGACAAAGAGAAATTGTTTCTAAGCCTTCATGCTTGCAAAAAGAGTGATTGCCAGTTTCTCCCCTTGTTTTTAAGTGTGGAGCGCATGTGCCCTGTGTGTGTGCGTGTGGACGGAAGGTCTCAAGTAGCTTCTACATGTACATGCATACACCTGCACGGAGGAAAGTACAACATGACAAAATGCCTGCGTGCTGTTTTGCTGTCATTCATGTTTTAACAGGATTTGATTATAGTGTAGAAAAGCAATGCATATGAAGAGGTAAAATAAGGAGAAAAAAATCCCTACTCTTTTTTTCTGAAGGCACCACCTCTCCCATTCTCTGAAGGAAATGGGTTGGTATTATATGGCCAGATTTGATGAAGAAAAGGTGAGGTATTGGCCTTGCCATGTTTGTCAGATGTAGTTTAGGGAGCTGAGGGCCACTCCCCAAGGGGCTGGGTGCCAGCGTTAGCTGTTGGCACAGTGAACATGGTCTAATCCAATATAAAAGTGCCGGCAAGGGACAGGATGGGTTGTTTACGCCTATTTCTGTGGTGATAAGGAGGTGAGGTGAAGGGCAACACACGAGCAGGGACTACAATGGGTGAGAAAATACAGATGTATGTGGGGCCCCTTGTGCTTCTCTCGACCCACCCCATTCCCTTTCTCAGTGCTTCAGTCAGTGTCCTGTGTGGGGTTCTACAAGATGTGGGAGATACTGATGCAAATGAGACAAGGTGCCTGACACGCAGCTCCAGGAGATGAGCCATGCAGGAGGAAGGCAGAACAGCGTGGAGAAGAGGACAACTACCATGGATCTTGAAAGAGAGGTGGATGGAGAGTGGGGTGCTCAGACAGACAATTCAGAAACCAAGGGGAAATGAAAAAAGCAGTGGAAAGTCAGGGGTGGCTACGTGCATACTGATTGTTACTTCTGGGGATGGTCCATGAACTGAGTGCAAAGGAAACTAAACTTTCTGCATTATTGCATGGCAAAAAAAATTTTTTTTAATTAGACAAAATTGGGCAAAATGTTATTGATTCTGGGCATTGATGTATTTACATTCCAGTGCTTTTTGTATTGAGTTGTTATTTACCCTATTTTACTTTAAGCTTTTAGTCTTCATTATTTTTTAAAATAGAATGTATATATTTGTTACTGTCCATATGTACATACATCCTATTATGTATATATATCCTACATGGCTGGCCAGAATTTCACTTCCTCCCAGGAGGTGACCCATAAAAGCTACAACTGTGTTTATTGCCTGAACCGCTGAACCTTCCCAGCAATCTGCAGGTTCCACTTGACCTAATACACACTTGGATGTGAGTCCCTAGCATTTTCTCTTTGAGAGGAGAGGATGGTTTCCAAGTCTTGTCTCCTCTCTGCACTATGCTGAAATGAGCTGGGAGGCATGAGGCCCATGAAGTGGCCATGAGTCACCTGGCACTTGGCTGAGCCTGGAGCTCCTCCAGGAAGTGGTGGGAAGGGCAGCTCTTAGCAGAAGAGATCCTCACTTAAATAGCATGGTATGTGCCTGAAGTTTCCCAGAAAGCATGAGGAACACCGGGGTGGAGAGTTTCACTCTTCTTTAACAATAAACAGAAATAATCCACTTGGTTCCACATGAACTAAATGGCAAAGAGACATAGTATCAATTAGCTTATCTCTTTACTCTTTACCATAGCTCAAAGAAGGAAATCACCATTTCCTTTCCTGCTGGGACCTGACAGTCACTTACCAAGTGTACCACACCTCGTATCGCTTGAAACCAAGTTTATCTTTAAAAAATACCAATTCTTCCGAAGTTGTTATTCTTTTTTGAAACAAGAGTTTTTTCTCATAGTTCTTATGTAGCACAACCCCTGAACAGATAGCATTGCCCAGAGGCACTTATGATAAATTTAGATTACATTAGCAAGTTGTCTCGCTATTTTCCTAGACCTTCAAAGGGCTCAGCCCAGCTGGTTTCCTCTTCTCCCAACGTAGCCGTCTTATTCCCATAGCTTTGCTTCCCCTTGTGCTCTTGCCCTCAACTGAACTTCCAAATTTACTATAGAGTCTAAATGCTGTGCATACAACAAGTGTTCAGGAAAGATCTTATTCACGGTTTTGATAGAGCAATCCAGAGTTTCCTGGGGGCCCCTGAAATCCCTTCAGAGGGTCAGCAGAATATTATGAAAAACCATTTTCATAATAAAGCTAAGAAGTTATTTGATTATTTGATCTCAGTACTTCAAATGCAGAAAATATCAACAGGTATTTTCTATATAGCCAGAGCTTGGTAGGGTCACTGATAATTTTTAACAGTGAAGGAGTACTGAGACCAAAATGCTGAGAATGACTACCCTGCCTAATTGATAGGCTAAGGAAATACAAAGTCTCACCAAGAGGTTCCAGCATTTACCGTGCAATACCCAATGTTCATCTCCAAAAGTGCCTTAAAATTGGACGTGCCAAGATGTGGAATATGAATCAATGTGACTTTCAGATTCTTTGAGAAAGCCAGTGGGGCCAGGGCAACTGTCAGGTTTTGCTATTCCATTCAACCTCAGATGTAGTTGGGATTAGATGTCTACTGAGTTCAGTTAGGACCTGAAAGCAAATTTTGGCTTAAGACAATGAAGTAATAAATCAAGTATGTCTAAATTGTTAATACAATGAAATACATCAGTCTTGGTGTTTGGAATTAATTTCAGCTCTTTTCAGCAGAAAATAAATTTATGAACATTAGGAAATCTTTCCAAATCTTTTATGGGCTGCTTCACTGAGAACTACGTCTATATTATTCAAAGCTACTTGCGTGGCTGATAGTGACCCTAGTGTCCGGTGGCCCTAGTGCTTCTGAAGGCTAGGGATCTTGACCACCACCCTCGGTGGGCACATTCTACACAGCACCTCCTCCATGGCAATGCCTTGCAATCATATTGTCCTGTGGATGCCTCCGGTTGGAACTATCTAAGGCTCATACCTGAACTCAAGTCACAAGGGAGACCAAGAGAGTGAAGCTCTGGGTTCTATGATGCGGGGACTTTGAGCGGGAATTTCTCCAAAAATAGAGCGTGTTCATAAGGTATTTGGAGTAAAAAGAAAGAAAGTAGGACAGACATCCCCACAGCCATCTCCTTGGCTATCCAACACATGCCCTTTTATACTTAAACTTCACAGCGGGAACAACAGCAGCAGCGACAATAAACTAGTATCTTTCACACAAATAAAAACACACTCACCCTCTTCCCTCTTACCTGACCAAAACAAATTTCTATCACCTAAAAATGATTTCAGGATTAAGTAACAGAAAATACCAACTAATCATGATTTCAACAAACTATCAGGACTTATTTTTTAATGTACATCTTAATGTCTAGAGGTAGGCTGTTAGTTGTTCACATTGGTCCAGCTGTCAGTGATACTGCGAAGGACGTAGGGGGTTTTCCATACTTTCTCTGCTTCATTTTTATGACAGAGACAAAGTTCCCCATGTCTGTCACTGTGTGGTCTTAAGGTGGCTGCCAACAGCAGTAGACATCAGGCCCCATCAAACCTTCCCAAGCAGGGGCAGGGAGAGAGGCAAAATTATTTCACCATTGGAAATACTCCAACTACCCTCCAAACAGACCACTCCTACATATCACTGGGCAAAACTGGCTCGAATGACTACCATTTGGCCAATCACCAATAAAGAGAAATGCTTAATTTAGACACAACATGATTTATCCCCCAGGGCTGGGGAAGGAGAGTAATGGACATCATCAAACACGATGCCATTAAAGGGAAGACATGGCAGGCATTGCTGTTCCACTGGCAGTGGACACCATGTGTTGTTTCATAATACCAACCAAGAAACAAAAACCCTTACACCATTCATTGTCTGTTAGGGATTGTTTTTATTGAGGTATGGGTTAAATATGATTTAAGTGAAAGAAATTTGGTGTGTAATTTAACGATAGTAAAATATTATAGTAGGAATGGAAGTGCATGGATTTAAAGGAAGGAAAAATGGTCCACATAGTGCAAAGCTTTTCTTCCTTGTGATCCTGGCTCACCATCCTTCTGAGTAGCTACAAGTGTGATACATAACACTTCTAGAGTGATATACAACACTTCTGGAATTGATAACAATATGGCGCTTAGCAAAGAATCTAGCAGTTAAGATTTAAAGACAAAGGTGACTTTGTGACAAGGTCTGATCCTGCTCCTCTGTATAAATTCACTTTTTCATAGCATCCTAAATTCCAGGCTTCCTCAAACTTAAGGGCTGGTACGAGGTGGTCTGGTTGTTCTCACCTGTTCCACTGCCTCAGGTCCTCACTCTGCTGACTCAGTATGAGACTAGTAACTCCTCAAATTATTGTATAAAAAATCTTTATTGAGGTTATAATTGACATATGAAAAATTGCACATGTACTGTTTACTTCTCCGTGAGTTTGGACACATGCATACACCCAAATGGCATTGCCACACCATGGCTGCATCAGAGTGCCCTCTGCTGATTCCTGGAGTCCGATGCTCATTCTGCAAGAAGCCAGGGCAATCTCAGGTCTAGCCCAGGATGTGTGGGCAAAGTACTGATGAGTCAGTCTTATCAGCATCTCATCTACCAATAGTAACACCTCACTGAAGAATCAAAGACATTTCAACCAGGTGATGGCAAACAGAGCTGGTTCTATCTTGTTCTTTTATCCAAAAATGTTAAATGACCTAATATTACAAAAAATATTCTAGGGAGGTTTACGGCACTTTTTCCAGCAGTATATATGGGATAAAAAGCCATTCAATATTAATAGCATTAAAACATACTACATTCAGGGGGGAAAAAAAGAATGTTTGCCTTTAAAGATAAAACCATACCTATAAATTTTACTTTTCATTAAAGAAGAAGTGACAGAAAGAGAAATGACATGTTAAAGAAAGTATGTCACATCACTTTCCAGGAACAACTAGTACTACACTTTAAGTGAATTCTGAAGAAAACAAATGTAAATAATATAAAACATAGAGTACTCCCTGCTTTTCTCCTTAAACTTATTATTATAGCAACTTAAAAATATACTTCTTCTTTCTCCTTTCTTCAAAAACAGCAGTGGCCAGAAAGCTGTTGGCTGTAGAAAACTGACATCAATTATAGTTAGTATCCTGTAAAAAGGAGTTTGTGCCCCAGAATTTCCCCCAGTTTAAGGCTTTCCTCTGGTCCCGGGCCATCATTGCACTTCACAAGAATGAGTGGTGGCAGCTTTGAATTATTTCATGCCTGACCTCCTTGATCATTAATTATAGAAGATGAATATGAAGTGACCACGTGGAGGAACAGCAGGGAAACACGAAGAGGAAGAGACAATGAGGGAAGACAGCTCTGGGTGCACACCCTCCCTGCTTGCTCTTGCGTGCATTCGTGACTCCCCACCTCCACCCTGCCAACATTCCGGCCCCTGCGCTGCCACTCAAACCCAGGATACAGCACGATACTTGACCTCTTTCTTCATATTCCACAATATAGCCACACTTAGCCTGTTCCTTTCTTGAGTACATGCTAATCTTTAGCCACTTCCATTGCTTATTTGAAATTCTCCCCATGTGCCCATAGCCTTCCCACTTTGTGGTTTTGCTTATGCTCTTCGCTCCACCTAGGACACCCTGCCTGTCAATTTCCAAATATAAAAGGAGAAAACATTGCTTCTGGAATAAGCCTCACCCACTGGCAGGCCTGATGGAAGCTCTGGAGTCCTTTCCATCTTAAAATGAGGGTTTAAAAACTGTGTAGGTCGCCAGGGCTCATGGAAAATGCCGCACCCACAAAGAAGCCTTTTCGCATCGCCCACAGTAATTGCACGTTTCTTGGGCACCTCCTTGTGATGCACGTCTGGGTGGTGCGCCGCTAAAGTGCCTTCATGGAGGAGGAGAGTAAATCTATGTTCTGAGGGCCATAGCGGGTAGTCTAAAATAACCTGGCTTATCTTTTTGAGAAACTGTATTTTTTGCACTTTATAATATATATGTTTATTTGTTTTCATGTAAAATAACTCATTAATTTTCCATTGAATTGTGCCAGGACCCATTAGCTATTCAGCAAATGGTCTTCAGGTAGTGTTGGTATCTGGAACACTCCCCAGCAGGTTGCCTCTAGCTCTTAAACAAACCTGTACAGTTTTCAGTATACTAGCCCCACTATCTGGGGGGGGGGGGAGGTGTTCTAAGACCACAGAGAGTACCAAACCCTATATATACTATGTTTTTTCCTATACATACATACCCATCATAAAGTTTAATTGATAAATTAGGCACAGTAAGAGATTAACAACATTAGCTAATAATAAGAGAACAATGATAACAATATACTGTAATAAAAGTGTATGAATGTGGCCTCTCTCTCAAAACACCTCATACTGTTCTCAGCCTTCTTGTGATGATGTGAGATGACCCAGAGTCTACATGATGGAATTAAGTGAGTATTCAGAACAGCATGCAATTTAAAATTTATGAATTGTTTATTTCTGGAATTTTCTGTTTAATATTTTCAGACCATGGTTGACCACAGCTAACGAAAACCACGGAAAGCGAAATTGTGGAAAAGGGGGACTACTATACATCAGTGTGCTGCATGTACGTCAGCACTTCCTACTTAGCAATATGTGACAGCCATAATGGGCCCGTTGCACGTGCCCCATTTCCTGAATCTTGTGTGTGAGAAGTATGTCCCTGCCAGGTCACTTGGGTTCAGACAGAGTTGGGCTGTTACTTATCCATGAATCCCTATTATTGACTAACAAGGTGGCTTGAGTACCTGCTCAATGAGTATCTGCTTCAGGTCATTGAGATGAATGAAAGGGAGAGGAAAGTGAATCAATCCAATCAGACCCCCCATTTCAAGGCTTAAAGGACTCCGGAGCTTCCATCAGGTCTGCCAGAGGTTTGGGCTTGCTCCAGAAGCAATGCTTTCTCCTTCACCTCAGCCTCTTCCTTTCTCCCTGTGGGCCTCCGTACTAGACCTTGATATCAATATTTATTTAAATGAACATAAGCTCAGAAATTATGAACAGAAAGGGCAAAAAAATACTATCCTGCGGAGCAGAGATCAGAATTCTGAGGCAAGCATCCTGTACAAATGCTGCTGTGCCCCGTGGGTCTGGAATCCAGAGCTCGGAGGACAGAGGTGCTGCCGGGCTGGCACTTGGAGGAGGTGCCACACGGAGACAGGACCAGACCTGGAAGGAGGCAGCATTACCCAACTGGTACTGGCGCCTCTAACTGGGTGCTGTGAGGCCATGAGATTCCAACAGTCTGGAAAAATCGCAAACTAGAATCAGCTGTGCTTCTGGGGGAACCAGTTACTTCTGGATCAAAACAGTTTGCTGGGGGCAGCTGACGGGAGCCGGGGGCACACAAGGAAGACAATGTCTCTCTCCCGCTCCTGCCCTGAAGTCTCCCTTCAGCAGCTCTTATCTGTGGAGCCCGACAGGACACCAGAGAGAACTCTGGTCTTCCCTGCCCCCAGGAAAATAGCAGGAACACAGTTTCCCTGTGGTGATCACAGGAAATCACCCAGATGCTGGCACCAACTTCCAATTCCATGGAACCTTTGATTTTTTTTTTCCCAGGTGGAAGCATTCCTCTCTTAGGAGTGAAAACTTCCAAACCAGAGGATCTCAAAAGTGAGGGGGAGGGAAGCAAGCACTCTGAGGGGGGATAATTAAAGGCCAGTCCCTCCCAGTTCCACCACTTAATTTTCCGATTTGGACATTCTGGTTATGGGAGAAACAGCCCCATATATTTATTGTTGAATCAAAACATATTCTGCCTTCTGTAAGATAATATTAATTCTTTCAGGGTAGCATCAGAATTGAGTCTTCAGTAAGCTCAACTAAGGTCATAATTGAGTCTTCAGGAAGCTATTCTACTGGCCATTGGGCCACATCCTTCTGTAGGTTCAGGATCACGGTTAGACCAGTGAACTCCATAAGCATGAGCTCACTGATGTACTTTTGCCATGATAGGAATTTCTTGATATGAAGTAATAATATGGGAATAACATGCTGGCAAACAAAGCACTTTGTAAGTTCTTACATGGTGGTGGCCACCAGAAGTATTAAAGGGAAGAGACACAAATGCATATCTGAAATATGAGTCTATTCTAGTGAAGCCGAATTGTTGCCCCACCACAATAGAAAAGGTTCAATGTAATCAACCCGCAGACAGGTGGCTGGCTGGGTCTCCCAGGAAGTGCTGGTATATTGGAGCCTTAGCACTAGTCTCGGCTGTGCACAAGGAAAGCATTCAGCAGTAGCAGTAACCAGATCAGCTTATCCACTTTCTTAAGACTATGCCTCCATCCCTGCTACATGCCAATTTGCACTTTAAACAAGCACCAGGATGACTGGGGACAAAGGCCAACTGACATTCACAGAATGTGTCTTCTCGTCCACTTGATTATTGAAAGCTTCCTCTGTAGCAAATGGCCTTTGGCAATATTCATATGGGATACAAATACCTTCACCCTCATCCATTCTGACAGTCATTGCTCTAAAGTTGTGCAACTAATCAAAATTCACATAATTTTTTTTGATAGAATGCCCAGCATGCTAATTAGCCAAGTGGATTAAGCCCAGGGGAGTTGTCTGGGTACAGATGCAGCAGCCCCTGAGCATTACTTTAGCTGTTTAATTCATCCAGGGTGATACGTACCTAATACTCATGGCATTTACCTGCTGATATCGGAGTGAAGGCAGCTACGATCATCATATTCTGTTGGAAGCTTCAAGTTCTCACATGTGTAAAAGCCCTGAAAGGAGCTAGTAGATCATTCAGTCCAGGAGTCTATCATTTTAAAGGTATCTCAAATCTGGTACACATTTCACTTTCTCCTTCAAAAGTCACTTAACATGATGATATATTCTTCTGCCCTTGTTGTAGCACCAAGGACCCACCAGGTAAGCAACCCCTCCTGACCCCAGCATACCCTTCTCTCCTCCCATGCTTCAGAAGAACCACGTCCCAACATTGCCATTCAATCGAGAGTCGTATACTTCTAAGTTAAAGGGGGTGGGGGGACGTTAGTAATTAAGAATTACTCAGATGATTGGCTCCCTTAGTCTTCCCTAATGCTTACAAATATTTTGATATTTTCTATACTGATTATGGTACAGGAGCAAGAAGCATGATAGAATGATCAAATGACTTACTGAGTCTTGATATGTTTCTGAGGAAGTGTTTTCCACGAAAGAAAATCAAAGTCATCCTTCTACATACGTGGCCATGCAGATTTCTGAAGGAAAAGTTAATAAGGATTTCATCTCAGGATTTACATTTATTGACTACACTTGATCACTCCAAATAAATCTTATTGAATCTTCCCATTATTTCTGAGAAGTGAAGTCCTTTGAAGTGGTTTGCCCAAGATCACTCTCTAGTTAGTGTCAGACAGTCTTTCTGTCTCTAAAGTTTGTTCACTTAAGGAAACTTGTGCAATGTCATTACTACTGAACACGGATTATTTTTTTGTCTATTTCATAACTTCTGGGGTGTCTGGCTGGGACTAATTAGTACTGGTAAACTCCTCTTCACCTTGGGGGAAAGACACGTACTTGTGCACATGAAAGAAATGACTTATTAACTTTCTGATCAAGTCTTTCACTGACCTGGTGCTTTGATGGGAATAGCTGTGCAAAGTGCACACCCAATTGTCTTCTAGACCTGTTTGTTTGGAAAGTATGTCAGAAAAGTAACCTGGCTAATAGACAGCAGAGTTTGATCCCTTTCAAATCCCAGCACCCTCAGGAACATGGAATTATTTGGAAACTGACTTCCTGACTCACTGTTCTTCTGGCAAGCTTCACCACTTCCAGAGGAGAAACATTGCAGCCAGCCAGAAACTGATTGACGTTTACCCACATTCTTCTCAGCTTTCAAAAAGGCATCTGAAACCTAGGGGTCCTTGACTTATGGAAAGTGCTGGCAAGGCGGTCGGCAACATCTGTGACAGTCTTTTCTTTTCTTTCCTAAGTTTTCTTCTTGGAATTTAATTTACCTATATTTAAATGTATAGATACTCAATGCTCAATTCAATAAAATTGTACTATTACATATACTAATGAAACCATTAAACAAAACAAGATATAGAACGTTTCCTTCATCTCAGAACGTTATCTCTTGACCCTTTGTGGTCAATGCCCTTCTTCCCCAGACACACATCCAAAAAGCAACTACCCTTGATTTTTATAACCATACATTAATGTTGCCTGTTCTTGCCTTTTATATAGATAGAATAAAACAGTGTGTGTTTTTATGTCCAGACTCTTTCATTCCACATACTGCCTGGAGATCCATTCATTTTTTTTGTGTATATCAGTAGTTTTTTCCTTTCATTGCTATAATTTATTTATTTATTTTTCCATTGTATAGACATTTTGGTTGTTTCTATTGGGTTGGCCAAAAAGTCCATGCAGTTTTTTTCATAAAATAAAATACACATTTTTTTCAGCAATAACTTTATTGATTTGGATATTTTGTGCATGTCAGCTATCTCCTGCATGGTATAATGTTCTCAATGAATGTCTCTATTTGATTGTTATCAACTTTAACTGGTCTACCTGATTGTGGAACAACATTGTCCAGTGAGAAATCTCTAGCATGGAACTTCACAAACCACTTTTGACACATTCCATCCATCACAGCACCTTCTCCGTACACTGCACAAATCTTTTCCTGCATTTCAGCTGCGTTTTTACCTTTCTTGAAATAATAAATCATAATTTACTGAAAATGTGTATTTTCTTTCATCTTCAATATTAAAATGGCTACACAAAAATTCACCAGTTTTGATAAGTTTTTTTAAATGCATGTTGATATGACAGCTGTGACAATACAATCTAAAAAAAATTGCTCTGAATGAAGTTAAAGACAGCTAAGCGTACTAGAGCCATTATAAGGAAAAGAACCAAATGAACTTTTTGACCAACCCAATAGTTATGGGTTGTTTAAGTTTTGTTTTTCAAAAGAATTGAGATTAGTTAACTGGAGTAGACTCCATGCAAAATTATAAAAAGAGAGCATATACTTTGTAAAAAGGAGGTTTTTCTAGCAAAGGCTAATTCCTTTGTGGCAGAGAAAATAGGATTGAGTTTTGAGGAACATGAAATTCCCTTCCAAGAGTATATGTGGCATCTCCTTTTTGAAGGACTTTAATAACACTCATTCTGATTGATTTGGATGAAATTCAAAGGCAGACGGAAGGACCAAATCAATATACTCCAGATGTGATTTTCAGTCCTAAGCTAATGTAGTTACCATTCTTTCAAGAAACCACATGATTAGCTGCCGTGGTAGAGATATGCTATGCTGTCTGACTTGGCTCTCCACTTTGCTTGTAGAAAAACTTCAATTTCCCCTAAAATGCTGAAATCACATCTTATGCCTCATTCACATGTTCATTTAGTCATTAATTCATTTGACTCATGCTGGAGTGGCAACTCTGAGCTGTGTTAGAGGTCAAAGTTGAATAAAAATTACTTCTTTGACATTATATGAATAGATTGAAGGCCTCTAGTAAGGTCCCATGTAAAAGTATTCTCTGTTATTGCTAGATAATGTACTTACAATGTTACAAACATAGGTAGCAGTCGTTACATTTATTATGATGAAAACCTGGCTTGCACTTTTCTCCAGACTGGAGCATCATGCCATTTCCACATGGAGTAAGATATTCAGACAATGCTGGCAGTACATCCTAACATTTAATTTTCATTCTGAGCCTCCCTCCAGCTACTCATGACCTCCACTTCCCCAGGGAAGGATGAATGATTTATCCAATTAATGGCTTGGGGAGAGGAAATTGTGCAAGCTCAGTTCAACCCCCTTTTCCATTTCTCTGTCTGTAGAGAAGGTTGTTGTCTGCACTCTGTCATCTGGTAAAAGTGTAGACAGTGTGAAGGTGGAAACTGTCTAGTCCTGTGAGTAACTGGGTGAGCAAGTGAATTAAATCCAGGAGTGAAGTACTGTCGGGACCATTTGGCTCCAGCTCCAATGTCATTTTCTTCAGTCAAATATTCCAGTAGATACTTTGAGTGTATTATCTTTAAGAATACCATCTTCCCTAAACTTTTATCAATTTTCTAATTTAATTTCCACTTGGGTGGGGAAGAAGAGCATTATAAAATATCTTTAAAAATGGAAAGCATAGGTCTTATACAAATATATAATGAGCACATGTGAAAGATATATTTCACTTTTTAATGGTGGAGAGTAAAGCTGGTTCGAAGAGGAAACAAGGACTGAAAGGAAGTGATAAAAAAAGTCTGCTAAAATGAATGCCAGAATTGGATGTAAAACTAGTTAATATTCTGTGGAGCAATATTTTTACAGAAACAGGACCTTAATTAAAAGTAAACAATAAGTCAGTCACCTTCCCCAAGTCAGTCACCTTCCCTTACATCATCAGATGTGGCTTCTTAGACAAGGCTCTAGTATGGCTACTGAAAGGCATGAAGTCATATCTTTGACTCATTTTCAAGTGTAGATACTTTTTCTTAGCAGTTTTTTCTTTATTGGGACACCAAAAATTCTAAAACACAAATGCTCATTCAATAAAGAATACAAGAAATTACCCTGGCCTGAAATACAGCCAACTGCAGGCGGTTGTCACTAACTGGGCACATTAACCACACAGACGGCATTCCTAAAGCTAATCTTTACTTACGGCATCTGTTAAGGACTGAATGATTGTGCTTCCCCCAAATTCATATGTTCAGGTCTTAAGCCCCCAATATGGTAGTACTAAAAAGTAGAGTCTTTGAGAGATAATTACATCATGAGAGAGGAACCATCATGATGGCATCAGTGCCCTTATAAGAAGAGACACCCGAGGCTGGCTTTCTTCCTGCTCTTTCTGCCATGTGAGGGGACAAGGAGAAGACACCCATCCACACGATGAGAAGAATGCCTTCACCGGATACCAGACCTGCTGGCACCTTGATCTTGGACTTTCCAGCCTCCAGAACCATGAGAAATAAAAGCCTGTTATTAAGCCACCCATTCTATGGTATTCAGTTACAGCAGCCAGAATTGCCTAAGACAACATCCATATAATGATTGATTTTGGACAGAAACATTTACCTTTCAGCTAAGTAAGTTGTGAAATGTGCCTTTTGATTAAATAATTAATTGACCTGTTTAATGGAGTTATTTACTGCTATGTTTACATAGGCCTTAGGCTCTACCTTTATTGCCTTCTGAATACTAAGGAGTATCTGATGTAAACTATGGTTTATTGTGAATCATTAATATTTATCTCTTTCAACAACAGTTGACCAGAAAATTTCCATTTCTTCTTGTAATCACACCCAGTTTCTGTGCCATAAATGGAGAACAGAGCATTGGTCGTCCTCGTAGCTATGGCTGGAAGCCATGGAGCTGGTTCATCTAAAAAGTGGTCTAGTGATTTTCACTAAAGGTAATTGGAACTAGGACACAAACCTGTTTATGCCATTTTGTAGTGGAATTTGTTCCATTGACTGCCTATCCCTTATAACTCTGAGAGTCGCAATTATTTTTAGGAAATAAGATTCTGAGGGAGCACTAAATAGCTCTCTCAGATGAGGGAGCTTGGCTCTTCAATTGTTTCTTTTTATGGTATCAGGAGTTGATAGCAGGAATACAATCAGAAATTGTATTGTTATTCAAAATGTTGAAGAATGTCTTTAAGTAATTCTCAACAATTTATTAAGTTGTAATAGTTCTATAACATGCTATTTTGTCTAAGGTCTTCTTATACTCTTCAAAGAATATTCAGATGAAGAAGTTGGGACAGTCTATTGTGTATAAAATTGGTTTAGAGTTACCAGGAAACCCCTACAGAAATTTAGTGTCGCCCTTTTGAAAACAGGCGAATTAGTGAAATATGAGGTCTGTCCAGAAGGTATCCAGCCATGTAATATGAAAAATAAAGACATTTCTTGAAGAAGAGACAAGAAATATTGTACACAGGACAATGATGCCTCAGTTGCTGTCAAAGTAGGCACTTTGGGACCCTACACAGTTCTCCCAATCTCCATCAGCTGCCCCGTCATATTTGCCTGAATCTCATCCATAGTCTGAAATCTCTTTCCTTTCAAAGGTGATTTTAGTTCTGGGAAAGGCCAGAAGTCACAGGAAGACAATTCTGGGCTGTAGGGGGGCTGAGTTACCTGGGTGATTTGATGTTTTCCAAAAATCTCTGCATGAGACGTGATGCATGAGCAGGCATTGTTGAGATGTAGCTGCCAATCACCAGTTGCCCATAGTTGTGGCTTTATGAATGATCCAAACAGTTTCTGCAGAGGAATATTCCAGCTTATCACAGAATCTGATGCAGATTCATTATTCTATTCTCTCAGTCATTTTTAATGCAATGGCCACACAGTACACATGCTCACTCAGTGGTGTCTACTACCCCCACTGACCAGTACAGTGAAGTAGTCATTGTTCACCCATGTGCATTCCAGTCCATTCTTCTTGGCTGCCAGGTTACATGGATGTTCCATAAATCACTCTCATTATATTAACAAAGTCTGGACTTTTTCAGGACAGACCCCATATGTCTCAGAAGCCAAGTTTAGATGTAAACAGATATTAGTATATATTCAATATGCTAGGTTTATGTTAAAAGTGTTTTATATACATAATTTAGTAAGGTGCATTAAGCTAAAACCAAGGCTAGACAACTTCCTCCTGCTTGCATAAGACTATAGAAAGAAAGAAACATTTCTAAAGGGAAAGATTCCAAGTGTAATGAGAGTTTTCCTCTTTATTTGAGGATGTTAAAGTTTGCTGTAGAGAATGAGATCAAGAACATATAAACGGAAAACCTTATCTTTGTTAGGCAGAAATAATAAGATGGTAACCCATGGGCTATGTTAGACAAGTAAAGGAAGTAGAGAATATATATGTGAATGCAGAAAGTGATGAAAGGAACAAGTAGACACTAAGTTTTTATAATATACTAATGATAGATGAAACTCAATATTTGTGAGATCTTAAGTCAGCCACCATTCGTGCCCCCCACTCTGGCCCCACTTACTCTGCCACATTCAAAATCATAGCAGCCTATCAGGATAATTAGTGAGCCACACTGTGACCAAAGGCACTTGCCCCTAGAACAGCTGGCCTGACAGTGAACTTACAGGCAATCATTGCATCAATGTGATTTCCTATAAGACACCAGGAATTGAGAGAAAGTGTATTTCAAAAGCTTGGAACTATAATCACATACCTCGGGTGATTAGTTTTATGTTTGCATCCCTTTAAGAGTCTCTCCCATTTTTATCAGTTTTTCTCTATAAACTGTATTGCCTAATTCTTATTGTGAGTCATTGTTAGTAATAGCATTCATTGTGCTTTCATAGACTTGGACCTGCATGGTTCCCCTCCACTTAAATGCATGTTATATGTTCCTTTCTCTCCCTCCTTGTGTCCCTCACTCCCTTTCTTTCATTTTCCTCTCTTCCTCCTTTCTCTGTTTCTCTTGCCTCTCCTGACTGCTTTTTATACATAGTTTTTTTTAGAATGTTTTAAGAATGGGATAACTAAGTGCAGCAAAATACTATTTATAAAAACAGGTAAAAAAGAAAATTTTAAATCTTTGTTGGAGAAATGCAGCTGTCACAACACTCCATACCACAGAGCTTTTTTTGGTCAAACTGAGGCACACATCTGACTCTCAGCCTTCTAGAAGGTAATGCGAAAGGGGAAAATGGTTACTCACTGCATCCCGAACTCTTGGGCACATTGCTGTTTTGAACCAAATTAGAGTTTTGTTAGTAAGGAATAAACGGTTGTTGGGTATAAAGCTAGCAGTTTCTACTACCTGCCACTACAACTTTCATGCACATGCTTCCTCCTACAAATAGAATTCCTTCCTAGACTTTTCCCAAGAACTACTACACCATTGTCCTATCAGCTATTTTATTTAATGTAAAGACCAGATTTCTGTGTGATGTGCTGTCCATTTCATCAGGTGTTGAGGTGGCCCCTCATTGTCTGATGATCAATAAGCTTAAACAGAAAGTATAAGCCTCCATTTGGAAAAAGGCAGAATGAGAAACTCAGGCACTGTTCCACATAGCATACTTGTATATCAGCTTTTGCTGGGCAAGAACAATGAGGACTCACTACTCTGGCAGCAAAGTACATTCCTTGGCTAGCCAGATTTGGGAGGGCTCCCTTGTGTATTATCTCCAACACTCAAGGATGGCTTGGAGAGAACTTTCTTCTGAGGGCTGCCCAGCTTGCACAACCCCTCTCCTGTGGGTGCAGTGCGGGGGCTCTGGGACTCCTTTACAAGTTGATCCATCATGTGATGTTCAATATTTCTTTAGAAATATATTCCTCTCTAAAATTTAGTAGACTCTTAGCCTCTCCTAGTCAGTTCTACATGTGAACAACCACAACCAAAGATCCTTTGGAGTTATAATACTAAGGCCCATGATATATTGTTTCCTAGCAACAGGTTTTCATACTCCATACATCCCCCCCTTATTTTAACTTAATTGCTACTGGCAATGTAAAATCATTAATTTCAAGGAAAAAATATCTTCTAGCCCTTTTCACCAGCAGGTTTACCTCCTTTGTCTTGCAGACAACATGAAGAAAGGACTGGAAACTCAATACCAGCCCTTGGTAAGGTTTCTGTTTCAGCCTTGGTAGGAAAGGCTTCCATTTTGGGTAGGAAAGCACTAGTGTCCTTACTGAAGCTGGAAGACTCATGCCATAGGCTTCTCAGACAACTCAGATTGCAGGTGACAGGTAGCGGCTTGCTCTCTCAGCTTCCAGACTGACCAGCTCTGCCTGTGTTCATTTCTCTCAGGTACAACTTTGCAACAATCAGCGGTAAGTAACCCACATAATTTGAATTTTTTCTATTACTTTTCTCTAAGCTCAAAGTCTGTGCATGAAATTAAATGTTTAATCACCATATTAAAAAATATCATCACATTTCTATCTTGAAATTTTGGGACTTAGTTATCTATATCTCGACCTTCTTTACCTGGAAAATTCACATTTTCGGTTCTTTCAGATGCAACATTCCACTTACTAGCTGCTGTATTTTGTGTCAGTGAGGAATGCATATTCAAGTAACAGAAAACGTATTACACTGGCTTAATTAGCTAGAAGTTTTCATTAGTTTGCTCAGGCCACCTTAACAAAAACACCACAGATGAGGTGGCTAAACAAGAGAAATTTCTCATAGTTACTGATGCTAGAAGTCCAGCATTAGTTTTCTTTCTTTTCTTTTATTTTATTGTTCTTCAAGTACAGCTGTCTGCATTTTCCCCCCTCCACTACACCCCAACTCCAGCCATCCCCATCTCTCTCCCATGATTCCACCCCACCTTGGTTTTGTCCATGTGTTCCTGAAAACCTTTCCCCTCTTTCCCCCCTTCACCCCTCCCATCTCCCCTCTGGTTACTGTCAGATTGTTCTTAATTTCAATGTCTCTGGTTCTATTTTGCTTGCTTGTTTGTTTTGTTGATTAGGTTCCACTTAAAGGTGAGATCATATGGTGTTTGTCTTTCACCACCTGGCTTATTTCACTCAGCATAATGCTTTCCACTTTCATCCATGCTGTTGCAAAGGGCAGGAGCTCCTTCTTTCTGCTGCATAGTATCCCATTGTGTAAATGTACCATAGTTTTTTGATCCATTCATTTATTGATGGGCACTTAGGTTGCTTCTAGAACTTGAGTATTATAAATTGTGCTGTTATGGATATTGGGGTGCATAGGTTCTTGTGGATTGGTATTTCAGGGTTCTTAGGATATAATCCCAGCAGTGGAATTGCTGGGTCAAAATGCAGTTCCATTTTTAGTTTTCTGAGGAAATTCCATAGTTTACCACAATGGCTCCACCAGTCTACAATCCCACCAACAGTGTACTAGGGTCCCCTTTTCTCCACATCCTCACCAACTCTTGTTTGTTGATTTGTTTATGATGGCCATTCTGACTGGTGTGACGTGGTATCTCATTGTGGTTTTAATTTGCATCTCTCTGATGGCTAGTGATGCTGAGCATCTTTTCATATGTCTCTGGGCCCTCTGTATGTTCTCCTTGGAGAAGTGTCTGTTCAGGTCTTTTGCTCATTTTTTAATTGGGCTTTTTGTTTTCCGGGAGTGAAGTCATGTGAGTTCTTTATATATTTTGAAGATCAAACCCTTGTCCAAGCTATCACTGGCAAATAGGTTTTGCCATATGGTTGGTTTTCTTTTCATTTTAATGCTGTTAGTCATGCAGAAACTTTTTATTTTGATGAAGTCCCATTGTTTATTCTTTCCTTTATATCCCTTGCTCTAGGGGACATATCATGAAAATATTGCTGCATAGAATATCTGGATTTTCCTGCCTATGTTTTCCTCTGGGACTTTTATGGCGTCACAACTTATATTTAAGTCTTTTATCCACCTAGAATTTATTTTTGTGTATGGTGTAAGTTGGTGATTGAGTTTCTTCTTTTTTTTTTTTTTGCATGTAGCTGTCTAGATCTCCCATTTTGTTGAAGAGGCTATTTTTACTCCATTTTATGTTTCTTCTCCCTTTGTCAAATATTTATTGACCATAGAGACTTGGGTTTATTTCTGGGCTCTCTGTTCTGTTCCATTGTTCTATTTGTCTGTTCTTATGCCAGCACCAGGCCGTTTTGACTACAGTGGTCTTGTAATACAGTTTTCTGATTAAGAGTTCTCTAACTGGCTTGTGGATGACTGTCTTCTCACTGTGTCCTTACAGGGAAGGGGTAGGGAGAGAGGGAGGGAAGGAAAGGCAGAGAGTGAGACACCTTTCTCTCTTTCTACAAATTCAATTAAACATTTGATTTCATTCACAGAGAGAAAGATTTCTCTTCCTCTTCTTATAAGAGTAGGGCCTTATTTGACTAGGGCCCTTCCCTTATTACCCCATTTAATCTTAATTACCTCCTAAAGGCATCATCTCCAAATACAGTCACATTGGGGATTAGGACTTCAACATACACATTTAGGGGGAGGTTACAATTCAGTCCATAGCTAGGTTTCTTTTTTTTAACATAAAATTCTGGAGAAAGGAAACCCAGGATTGGTGTAGCAGCCACGTGATGTTACTGTTATCTAAGGCTCCATCTGTTTCCCTGCCTTGTGGCTTCTGTGCCAGTGGTCGCAGTTGTCTACTTCATACCTGCTCACCTTGGTGGCAGAAAAGACGAAAAAGAAGGAAGGGTCACATGTTGTTAGGAAGCATTTCCCCCCACAAATTCCCAGCAGACTGTTTCTTACATCCCACTGGCAGGAACTCTGTCATGCGAAGAAGACCCCTGACTGACGGGACTTTGACTTTTACAGCTTGGGATAATTTTCCTTAGAACAAAATTGGAATTCTGTGAGTGAAGGAGAAGGGGTGAGTGCATACGGAAAAGGCAGCTTTCCCTGTTTGTTACCACCTCCCTCCAGATGGGCTGATGATAACATTAAAGCATAATCCAATAAAAAAAAATCAGGAGGGGCTTCTAATATAATGTATTCTGGATCTATATATATTTTTGGCTGTTTTGGTTTAATCCACAGAAAAATTCTAAAGTTTTCTCCATAAGTCTTTTTCTGTATTATTCTCTGTGAATGTGTTTTCTGTATTAAAGCACAGTCTAAACCACCACCCACTTTCATATTCAGCCCAGCATCAGATTTTAATGGCTAGTACTAGCCTCTACTTAAAAGAACTTGGAGGGTGGCTGAATCTGTGTACTGGAGCCAGGAAAAAAAACCTATCTTCCCTCAGACCCTTTCTGGGAGGAGGCATTCATTCTCCCTCTGCTCTGATTCTCTGTGGAAAGCTGAGTCTCCTCCAGACGCAAGGCCTAGCTGCACATATGCAGTATCACATTTTGCCAGTAGATGACAATAGCATCTAACACGTGAAGATTTCTGACTAGAAGTCCCTTAAGTTTGAAGCATTGAATAAGGAGCCATTATTTTCTGTCATTGGTTTTGTTGGCTGTTTTCAACGGATAGTCTGTGTGTGAAAGGGGTGCAAGTGTAAGCGGGATCATGTCAGTATCCAGTTTGAAATCCTTCAATATCAGTATCTTCCCAATTAATTACAGACTTACAACAGATACACAGATAAAGGAAATAAAATGCTGTCTGCACGGCCAGAGCTGCTCTTACATCTGACCTAATTCCTCTCTTGCAAACTTGGTTCTCCAATTTCTTGTTTGTTCCATAAGCTACCTGTTATCCCTTTAATATATTCCCTTTTAGCTTAAGTAACCAGAGTTGTCTTTTGTTCTTTGCAAATCAAGAATCTTGAAAAGCATTTCCTATGGAGTCATACTACATTATACCTTGTTTTGCTATTTGTATATTTGTATGGCTTTTGCTATTTTTCAAAACCTTGTTCACATAGTCTTTTCCATGAAACCTTCCTTGATATCTCTAGGTGTACTTCATTTCTCCATTATTTGAACTCTAGGACTGATGGCACTAATCACTGAAATAGAGCCATCATTTTCCCTTCAGGACGCAAGTACAATTGAACTTTCTGAGTGAGATAGCTGCCTGATCCAATAAAGCAAACTAAATAAAGGGTCAAATGCAACACCACTCCTACGTAAGGAGGTTTTAACAAGTCAGAGATCTTCCCAATATACAATGCCTTCCATCCCGCAAAGTAACCAAACAAGGACAGGAGGTTCAAGATATGGGATGGAGGGTGCTTAACGGTATATTTTTTGGATTTCCTCTTGGGATTCCAAAGAATAGTCCACATCTGTAGCAGCCCATTCCACCTACACACAGGCTCCGCTTGAATAATCATGTCTATGTTAGAAGAGTGACCAGACAGTTGCTTCATAAGTTTTTCCAGGAAAAGGGATGTGTGTGTGTGTGTGTGTGTGTGTGTGTGTGTGTGTGTGTGTGTGTTCATTTTGGGAAGGAAAGAACAGAAAGGAAAAGTCAGAATTTTTGAAGCTCCTTATTCCTTACTCTAAAAAGATTTGATAAAAGTTGGCTATTACATCATTGGCACAATAGGAAATATAGCTTTATGATTTCTGTAAATATCATTCACATATTTAGCCCCACTGCAAAGCAGATGTTTTATACACAGCCTCCTTATGAATGAGGGTTTATTATTCTTAAACTATAGGTAAGGAGTCAATGGCTCACAGAGCTTAATGACGTGGAACACTGTACTCCGAACTCGTTCTGAGCTCCACATCTTCTGCTCTTTCACCTAAACTCATTAAAATGTTGGTTAGTGGTAAGATGAAGCAGAGCCTAAAGGGAATCATTTTAGACATTGCCAAGTAAAAACTAGGTTCTAGTAAGAGTCCTCCCACTGTCCAATTAAACTGGGCAATTTCAGGGAAGCCTGTTTTTTTTTTAACTTATATTAGCTTGAAATGTACCAAGTTCCTATTTTTGTATATATAAAAATATTATAGGAATAATTCATTGAAAACAATTTAAGTCAAATGAGACTGTTGGATCAGTAGGACCACATGACACATCATTGCCTATTATTTTCCATAATTATAATTTGATAATCATCATGACTAATGATGATGGCCCTTTAAGATCAGAGAAGTCCATTGATCCTCTAGAAGCTGTGTTACTTAGTATTTACTTAAGATGACTCCAGCCAACCAGAAGCATGGTATGAGAATTTCCTATTGTTTCTGTGTGCTATGTCAGGGCTTTAAAACTTATATATTAAAAGGAAGGAAGCAGTGAGTCTTGGAATAGCACACTGAAGTCTTATTCCATCTGGACATGTGACAAATTTAAAATAAAGGCAAACACTGAGAACCCAACAGAATTGATCTGGACTGCATTTTCTTCTTGCTTTTTATCCCAATTACAGTATCATTTCCAGGACAAACTATCTCATGGAAAAACCTTGAATCTCCTTATGTTGTAATCAGAAAAGGAAACCTGATGCTCTAGGATTCTGTAATTGTCTTTCCCATCAGTGTTTCTCAGGAGACTGGCTGCAGTACACAGATACTCTCCTCAGGGAAATGAAGTTGTTCTGATTTAAGTCATGGTTTTTACTGAAATTTCTGGCCTTTAGCTGAAGAAGTTTAGGTGAAGAAGTCACGGGAATGAGCAAGTGGTACTTCCAGCCTCCAAAACTGGAAAAATAATTTTTTGTTGTTTAAACCACCCAGTTTATGGTATTTCATTATAGCAGCCTGGGAAGACTAACATAGCAATGAACTCACATCAGGAGAAATGAACCAAGGACCCAGACTGTGGTGGCATCTTAGGGTTTAGAGAAAGAGATAGATTAACAAAATTTAAATAGCAGGATTTTGTGGACTAAGAGGGAAGAAAAGTCTAGGCCAACTCCAAGATTCCTAACATTGGTGTTTGGTTAGATACAGATTTTATTAAAAGAGTTGGTAAACTTGTGAGTGTGTGTGTCTCTGTGTGTGTGTAAATTAGCTTATGGCTAAGCAACAATCAAAAGGACACCCAACAATAATTCTATGACTTACAAAAGACAGCCTTTTGTTTTCGTCTCATGTACTAGTCCAGGATCAGCATTTCAGTAGGTGGTTTCCTAGGCTGCTTCTCCATTCTTCAAAGCCTTGTCATCACCTGCACGGTTGAAGTGAAGTGACCAAAGGTTCCTGCTGTGGCCAAGGGGAAAGAAAATGAAATTTGGAGCAAACAGATCTGGATGTCTTAAGTCTCAGAGCTAGGAGTGGCACAAATCATGTTTGTTCACACTTTTCTGAAGAAAAATTAGCACTGTAATGACCAGTAACTTCAAGAAAGTTTGTATGTCTGGGAAGCTCCATGCCAAGCTAAACATCTATTTCTACAAAAGAAAAGGGTAATAGATTTTGGTAGATAGTGAGCAGTCTCTGTCATAGTAAGGATGAATAGAGATGTATATTTTGGAGTCGTTAAACTGTGAGAATGGATGAGAACTCAAGAGAATGTGTACAGATGAGAAAATAACACAAAGGAGCTCACACCAACATCTGGAGGAGGAACCAATGAAGGGGATAAGGAAGAATGGGGAACAATTATAGGAATACATTCATATCTTTTTGAGTAAACATCATTCTTTTAGCCTGCCCATCATCTAAGCCTTCTTCCTATGTTTGAGAATTTCTCACCTCATGAATTTTGGTAAGAGGAAAACTACCTCCAAATATAGAGGTTAAAGATGCCAGGTGCTTCTTTTCCAGGCTTCCTTGTATCAAGAGTATGAGCATGTGACCTAGCTCTGCCAATCATATGTGTCTAACCAATCTGCAAATTGCAAACTAGCAAGACAGGGCGTGGAGAACTGTGGAAGACCCTGTGGCAGCAGTGGTGGTTTTGATTTTGATTTTAGTGGTGGATTATTTTAGGTATTGCTCTTATCTGGATAGCCCACCAGCCATCTTCTCCATCTCCTTCTGAAATTCTTAGATCAATTCAGTAGCATTACAATAATCCCCCTTTTTTTTCTTTAAAAAAGTAGCATCTGTTTTGCCCACAATTAAGAGCTGCAGCCATATATTTTTTCTAAAAATGCAAATTTATGGTTTGTCCTTCCTTTTTTAAAAGTCCGGTGAATGAATATGTTTTATAATATTATCTAAGGGAAAAGCATATTTCCAGAAAATTTGGGGACATCTAAATTTTTCTAGAAAAATTTGCCTGTGCATAATGTAGGTCATGAGATGTGGGTTGTGGTTGGTTATGAAAACTCTAACCATGTTCAGGCAGGCAAACCCAGAAATCATTATGATTTAGAAAATGTCTGGGTTTTGTTTTTAGTAAAACAAGGCTGGTAGTTTTGTAAAAATGCACAAACAATGATTTAGATCACAAGAGAAACTGAGAATGAACTTGCAGCAGTGATTAAATATTGGGAAGTGCAGAAGAAATGCTAAGCTATTAATGATGCAAATCTCCTAAAGATGTAAATTCCAAACATGATTTAAAGTTTATTTTCTGGGTCAGTTGATATTTCCATAAGTTAACCTAGTCCCATGGACTAGAATAAGTACTATATTTTAGAATAAGTACTATATTTTAGAATTATAGAATAAGTACTATATTTTATAATTTTAGATCTACTATTTCTTTATCCATTTCTGACTTAGCTTTTAAGATAAACACTTTTTCTGATTCGTAAAACACAGATTTAAATAGAGATAGAAGATATCTGATTGTTCCATCAAAACCAGAAATCTTATAGCATTATTGTAAACTTACAATTTTCTAAAAAAATATTTCTAATGCTTCCCACTCACTACCTTCTTCTAATTCCCTCTCTCTCTCTCTCTCTCTCCCCCCACCTTTTACCAAGAACTTCCTAAGTGGAAATTGATTTCTTTATTTCTCATTCCCATAATTGTCCTTCCTAAGTTATCCAATGATCCTCTTCATTTTTTACTTAAAAATTAGAATCATTTGGGGGGTTTATTCATATGCTTATTTGCTTTAATAGGCAGTCTTAGCTGTAAAAATAGGGGTCCTTAACAAATTTTGGTTTTGAATGAATGAATGAATGAATAAACCATAGCACGTGGATGAAGTCCTACTAAGTATTTTTCCCCAACTAAGGAGAATTGAGAAAATCTTTAATTCTAGCTCTTGTGATCCTGTGTCTATGAATTTCTGGGCTGAAAGTTACCCAATCACATCTTGTCTTATATGGAAATGAGAGTGATATTTTGAAGATGTAATACTTAAGAGCAGAGCTGGGCTAATGCTCCTGGGAGCTGAATTCATACCCATTGTCACAATCCAGGCTGCTCCCTGTCCTATCCATCAGGTAAGGGTAGAGTTTTTTGCTGCACACCTCTCACACAACTTTTGATGTTCCCTACTCCACTGACCCCATTAGTTTAGTTTTCTAAGCTTTGGAGCGGGGTCAGAACATATGGCAGCCTTCATGGATGGTACCTAAAACTATATTGCTTTTTTGATTCTCTTCAGGTCACACTTCAGTTCTTTTCTTTGCCTAAACATTTCTGTGTCTTGAGTCTTTACTGGAAAATCTTTTCTTACCCTTGACCATCTCTAAAACTCCATTGGCTTCCCAGTTATTTCTAATGTTTACTTTTCACTACCTAAAGACACTCAGAAAGGGTTTTTGAGCATAGAAACAGGTTTCCAGAAATTTGTTTACATCCTGCTAAAGATCTTATTGCGCTTATCTAGTAAATTTTCCAACAAAATCTAAGCATAAGATTCTGCAAAATTTATCAACACAACATGCAAAAAAGGTTATAATAATGTGAACTTTTTAAAACACTGATATACAGTGGCTAACCTAGGGGAAAACATCGATACCAACAGGGACCATACATCTTCCTCCTGCCTCAGTGCTAGAATCTCAAGATAAGACTGATGATCATTTTTTGTTTGTTTTCGATTGAGTCACTGCTGACAATATTGCTGATGACATTCAGGATCATAATTCAGTGTCATTAAAATGCTATACAGTATAATTATTATTTTTATTTTAAAATATTGAATTTATTTTAATTTGTTTAAGGTCATTTGTATAGATTTTTATAAAGTAAAAATAAAAATTGGGCTAAAAGGAAGTGTAGTAAGCCACTCTAACTCCCATTTTCATTTTGTTAAGCATATTACTTCTATATGCAAAGTCCTTTCATAGGACTAGAAACTAGTCATACTTGTAGTTCATGAAATTTTAAGAAAATACCCTCTTGTTTGGGGGTTTGAATGTATATTTGGTTGTGTCTAAATTTAAATACATTAATACCCATCTAGGTTCAGGATCTATTTTCTTCTTTTTTCTTAAAGATTTTATTTATTTTTAGAGACAGGTGAAGAGAGGGAGAAAGAGAGAGAAACATCAATGTGTGATTGCCTCTCACATGCCCCCTATGGGGGATCTGACCTGCAACCCAGGCATGTGCCCTGAGTAGGAATTGAACTGGCGACCCTTGCTTCATAGTCTGGCACTCAATCCACTGAGCCATACCAGCCAGGGCTCAGGATTTATTTTAAAAAAACCAACTAGACCAAACTAAACCAGACTCAGACTTAAAAGAAATAGAAATCCAAAGTAAAATACACCTCTTTAAAATACTATACTGGCCTCTAACTTTTCTTTTTCAATTAAATATATTGGGGTGACATTGGCTAATAAAATTATACAGGTTTCAAGTGTACAATCCTATGATACCTCATCTGCATAGTACATTGTGTGTCTACCACCCAAAGTCAAATCTTCCATTATCATATATTTGACCTCTTTACCCTTTAATACCCCCTCCACCCCTCTTCTCCTCTGGTAACCACAAACAACTTCACTAGCTGTTAGGGAAATGCAAACCAAAACTACAATGAGATAACACCTCACACCTGTAAGGATGGTTATTATCACCAAGCTAAGTAATAACAAGGGTCGGAGTGGTTGTAGGAAAAAAGGAACCCTCACCCACACTTGTGAGACAACATAATTGTTTTTAACAAGAATAGAGAAGAGCATGAGAAATGGAAGGAAAAGATAAAGAAAAGGGAGTGAGAGTAAGAAGCAGAAAGACACTAAGGAAAAAAAGAGCTAGGAGAAGAAAAGAGACAGAAGGAGAGGGATGGAGAAAGGGAGAGAACAAAGGAAATGGGTCAAAAAGATGAGAACTTTATTTTTACATAGTTTCAAATGCAGTTTATCTTCCCACCAGGGTGGGCGGCCTTGCATGATCTCCAGAACTGAAAGAATCGGCCTCTTCTATGATAAATCCCAACTCTATCTGCAGCTTGCCTTCTTGGCTTCAAGCAAGTAAGGGAAAATTGGCACCACATTTTAACATCTTTGTCATTACTCAGAGGGAAATCTGATCTGGAGACTGGTATGGTCCAGTTATTACATAACAAAGTAATTTTATTTCTCAACTTTTAAATGTATGTTCAGCAAAACAGTTTTGGATAATAGATCTGATTAATTGGAATGACCTGGCTCATCCCTATAAGAAAAGTTTGTGTCCCCTACACATTAGAGTGTTGTTGTGAGGGTGGTTTTTTGAGAAATATGCTGGACTGAGTAGGACTTGGCGATTAGGGATCATACTCTCAAGCCTCAGGTTTAGCAGATCGGTGGTTTTGGGCAGTTCACCTAACCCCACAGTTCAGATGAATGTGCATACCAGGATCAAGCTGAATTAGCTCCTTTCAGCTTGACCATTACAGAATCATTTAAGATATGTTTTGACATTCCCTGCATGTCTGGTTTGAGGAGACATAGGCCTTGTGGAAATGGTCGCGGTCACTCTGCATAACACACGGTGGTTAAGAGCGCAGGCTCTAGGAGATATGATTTAATCCCAGCACCATCACTTAACCTTAGGTAAATTCAAGGCTTATTCCAACCTTAATCTTTGAATATTACGACAAAATGATTATATAACTAATCCTAGTCAAAATCAATTGTTGAAAGAGTCAGAAAAACCTGGCTCTCCCTGCCCCTGCGTGCAAATGAAGAGTGCCTTTCTCTCTCTACTTCCTCCCTCCTGCTCACTGTGACAGAGATTCCCCCACCACTGCTGCAAGGTCGCAGCTGCCCTCACCAAAGCTGTCCTTTATTTGTTATTGTGAAATCCAAGGAAAGTTTTTATTTGCCCTTGTTTCTTTTTTGTGGCATTTGCCACAGTCTGCTACTTCCTCTTTCTTGAAAATATTTTAGTTTCTGAAACACAGCTCTTTCCAGATTTTCCTCTGACCTCTCTAGCCATTCCTTCTCTTGCAGTTTCAGTGGTTTTTCTATATACTGCCTCCTTAATGCTAGCGTGCTTCAGGGTTCTTTCCTATGTACTTACCCTAGAAGATCTCACTTGGGCTCCAAAATCTATAGCTCACACCTTTTCTTGAATTCTGTCCAGTGAGCCACTGAACTTACACATCTAACATCCTGCCAATACAAATATACAACAGCACTCATCATTCCCTAACTTAGTTCAGGCTGCTATAACAAATTACCATAGACCCGAATGGCTTAAACAATAAATATTTATTTCTCACAGTTCTGGAGGCTGGGAAGACCAAGATCAAGGTGCCGGCAGGTCCAGTGTCTGGTGAGAGCCCATTTTCTGGCTTTTAGATGGCTGTCTTCTCCTTGTATCCTCACATGGCAAGAAGCAGAGAGAAACAAGCTCTCTAGGAACCCTTAGAGGGGCACTAATCCCATTTAAGAGAGCTCTGTCCTCTGGACCTCATCTAACCCTAATTACCTACCAAGGCCCTAGCTCCTGATACCATTACATTGGAGGCTACGGTTTCACCATATGAACTTGGGGTGGGGGGAGCACAAACATTTAATCCATAACACTCTCCATGAAAATATGCTCCTCTTGTATTTTCTTTCCCACTAAATTCTTCCAGCAGCCAAAACAGAAACCTGAAAATCATCTGTGACTTCTCCTTCTTCCTCATCTCCCAAAATCCTATCAATTCTACCTCTCTAAAATACCTTAAATGTTTAATCTCATTTTTTTTACTGCCTGCACACCTTGCCTGAGTTACTTCACCAGCCTCCTAAATGACCTGCTTGTCCCCAATCCTTTTATTTTCCAATTCATCTCCCATTTGAAAGATCATTCCTACCTCAGAGTGTAAATCTGTTCTGTCAATTGCATTTTGAGCATACAAGGTCCTTCCTGATTTGAGCCCCATCAGGCCCAGTCAACCCCATTCCTCAGCAGTCTCCTCTCCCACCCCAGTGAACTACTTGGGATCCACCAATGAAGCATATTCACGAATGCAATTTGGCTTTAGTTCAGGCTGTTTCCTCAATTTACCTTTATGGCAAAGAATAATTTTCTTGGAGAAGACTTCCTTACACTGTACCCCAACTGAGCTAATATGCTCCTAAAGAACAGTACTATGTTTATTTCTTTTGCATGGAACATCTCACAAACTATTTATTGTTTAAAATTTAAAAAAATTTCATCAAGGTTATACATACATGCACATAATTTAAACAAGGAGTTTTACAAGTTTTATTATAAAAAAGTAATATCCTACTGTCCAAATTCACTACCTTCAGCGGTATTGGTGACCTCTTTTAGTCCTAACTCCTTATTGCCAAATGACAAGCTTTTACTGCTTAATCTGTGGTTTCTTAATGTTCTAGTCTTTTCTCAGTGGAAAATAAGAATTTAACTCTTATTTTTTTCACTCCTTCCATGATCCACCAAAGGAAGACACACACATATATACATCACCATCCACAATCCTTCCAATGTAGATATGATACAGTGACAATATGGGTCACAGCTGAGCAATATAAACATATTATGATTACATTTCTTCTATAGCTTTTTGTGTTCCTTAAAGATAATAAATGTCTTATTTTCTTGTCCCCTGAAGTTTTCTCTGTAGCTATCACTAAATCATCTGTATACTCTTTACCTTTAAAAAAATCCCTGGCCCTGAATGGCATGGCTCAGTGGATTGGACATCATCCTGTGGACTGAAAGTGCTCTGGTTTGATTCCCAGCTGGGGCACATGTCTGGGTGGAGGGCCAGGACCCCAGCTGGGGGCATGCGAGAGGCAACCCATCAGTATTTCACACACCGATCTTTCTCTTTCTCTCTCTCTTTCTCCTGCCCTTCCCTCTCTCTAAAAATCAATAAATAAACTCTTTTAAAAACTTTGTCAATAACTCAAACTAATAATATATATTTCTATGAACTTTATCTCCATTATGCCTTTCTCTTGGCTCCCACTATTCTCTTGCCAAAATCTGAAATGATTTCCCTCTAAGCCAGTAGCTCAACTGTCATTTTGGGCTCACCATCATTCTGTGAGTTTCCCTTGCTTCCTCTTGTATAGGATTGTCTCTGTTATGTAGCCTATGGTTTCTGGTTTCTTAGTTTATTGCCTTTTTGAAGCATCTCCTTAAGAAAGAGTGAGTATGGAGATATACACGTGAGACTTTGAAAGTCTGAAAATGTCTTTACTCACTCTTTATGTCAGAGGTTGTGTTGTTTCAATTAGCTGATATTGCATGGTAATTTTCTCAAATAATCTATGTTCTTACTGATATTTTCTTTTTCCATAAATTGGTGAAAGGAGGGTGTTAAAATCTCTGTTGTGGGTTTGTCTATTTCCTTTTTCAGTTCCATCTGTTTTTGCTTTCTACGTTTAGACTCTGTTATTGGGTTCATAAACATTTAGAACCGTTGTGAGATTTTGAAAAATTGATACACTTTAACTGTTTTTTAATTCTTCAGTGTCTAATCATTATTAATCATATTTAGTGCAATTTTCACTTCAGGTTTTTAATTTTTCACCTTTAGTAGTTCAATTTGGGACTTTTTTTTAAACCTTCCACTTCTCTTTTCATTCATCATGTTCATGTTTTACTATAGCTTTTAACATGTGTGCCATAGCTGTTTCAATGTACCTTTATCCTAGTTTTATAGTTTTTGACATTTCTGTACTTGTCTCTCTTAAGTTCATTCCTTGTTGTGGACCATATTTTCCTTCCTCTTTTCATGCCCAATAATTTTAGACAAGATGCCAGACATTTTCAATTTTGCATGACTGGTTGATAAATATATTTCTTTAAATATTTCTGAGCTTTAATCTAGGACACAGTTAAGTTACTTAGAAAGAATTATTTTCTTTTGGGAATTGCTTTAAAGCTTTGTTAGACTGGACCCAGAGCAGGGTTAGTCTAGAGCGAATTTAGCCTCACTACCATATCAGTAAAATTCTGATGATTCTACCCAATGACCCATGTATTAGAAAGTCTTTTTGCTGGTGGGAACAAGCACTAATTCCAGTTCTTTTTTAGCTATGAAAATTGTTTTTCCTACTCTGTTGCCATGGTTCTTTCCCCAGACTTGAGTAGTTTCCTCACATGCATAGATCAATACTCAGCACAAGGCTCAACTGAACCCCTCTGTAGATCTTAGAGGTCTCTCTCAAAGAAGCTCCTTTTTCTCTAACAACCACACCCCAAACTTTAGCTGTCTTATCCTTCACATTTTCAACTCTATCTCCTAACTCAGCAAGACTACGCAGATCCCTTTGGATTCCCTCTTCCCGCATGTCACCCCAGAAATGTTCTCTAGCATGAGATTTCCAATTTCTTATTCTTCATATTTCTTTTCTCAGAATTTTCTTGAGTACTGTATGTGCAGCTTGCTTACAATTCAGGTGGAAAAGTTTCTGGTATACTTCATTAAGGTTTCAAGTTATGAAACATTTTATATATTTTTACCCTAAATAAATAAACTTCTATTACACAAATTAGTAAAATATATATTTTTTATTCCTTAATTTCCTGAAAAGCTATTAGCCCATGTAAATGGGTCCCAGCTCTCACATTGGTTTAATTCTGCAATATTTTACTTTCCTTTGAAAGTTACTCAGTAAATCAGGGATAAATTCTGATGTTTCAGGTATACAGGCACAGCAGGCTTTGCTACTGAGAATGGAAACTGTTCCTGGAAATTACTAGGCAGCATTTTAGGAATCCAGTTCTATTAGCCACCATCTCAATTATGAGTATTTTGGGGAAAGCGGCCATTTTCTAAAAGGTTAAGATTTTTTATCTGTCAAAAGGGCTCCCAACCCCAGATGTGGGGACTATTACATCCCTCTTATTAATGTGCTTCAGTTACAGATACAAGAGGTCTTTCATTCAAAGACCAAATTGGGAAGATCAATCATGGGAAGATCACTCTTAGCAGAGGCGAGATAATTGATGACACCTAAGTCCGACCAGTTTTATGGCCATTATGAGTAAGCATGGTTCTGCAAATGGGTGCCTCGGAGGGTGTTGCTTTTTCTAAAACTGCAAGTTTCCCAGAATCAAAGTAGCGTTGGAATCTACAAAGGTCACAATTTTAGCATAAACTACAAGTACTTATTGTAGGAATACAGTGTCATTGTTAATATAGAGCATTAGTCCCACTGTGTGAGTTGCTATAAGTAGATAGATACCTTTATACTGTCTTACTGATATGAAAGGGAAAAGCATCAGTCATGCAAAGTTTATAAAGCAAGAGCCTCCAACTTTTCCAAGTATTTTCCCAAGTAAATATCTTCTGGTATCCCAGCAGCTCTTTTGTCAGTGTTCTGAGATGTATGTCATTAGCTCCAACATTTGAAGTGTAAACATTTGTACAAATATTTTTGACAGCTCAAAGAAAGTATTTTTACATTTATTATAGTCTGGAGCACCAACAGAAAGAAGTATAGTAATAGCACTAGGTATAAGCCCATAGTTTTCTGTGCTTTTCTAAACATGAAATAATTTTTAAAAATTTTTATTGTAATTTTTTCCATTACCATTTAGTCCCCTTATACTTACCCCCTGCAATCGCCACACTGTTGTCCAGGTCCATGAGTCCTTCTTCCTTTTTGCTCAATCCCCCTCACCTCCCCATCCCACTTTGCTGTCAGCCTGCTCTCCAGCTGAGGCTGTCTCTATTTTCCTTGTTAGTTCAGTTCGTTCATTAATTCTGACTGGCTTATTTCACATAGCATAATGCTCTCCAGGTCTATCCAGACTGCCCCAAAGTAAATTTTCTTCTTCTTTTCTTTTTTACAGCCGAGTAGTATCCCTAAACATGAAATAATTTTTGAATATTCCCCTGGCTTAGAAATCAAAACAATACCAAAAGGTACATATTGAAAACCATTCCTTCCTTCTCAGCCCTGTTCACTTTCACCCTTCTCTCCCTTCTTCATCTTACTGGTTTCTTGTGTTATCTTTCCCGCATTGTTTCAAGACAAACACAAGCAAATGTACATAATGTATTTTTAGTCCCCTGTTTAAATAAAAATGTTAGCATATTATGCAGAGGGTTCTAAATTTTGCTTTTTTTAATTTTTCAACTTTTTCAGGTTTGTGAAGCTGTTTGTTATTAAACCATCTGGATTTCATCTTTATAAATTTTATTGCCATAATTTCTTCTGCTCTATTTTTCGTGTAGGTTTATGCCTTTAAATTTTTAAATTTTATTTTATTTTATCCTTTATTGTCATTCTAGTGAGGTTTCAATTGGAAATGAATATAAATGCACACAGTCTGATACCTTCTTCAACCATGAACTTTTCTACAGTGTTGTAATGATCATTTTACTCAGCTGTCTCATTGACTAATTTGAATATCCACTAAGAATATATCTATGACATTCATTTTGGTATAATCAGAGCCCTAGCCCATGGTAAAACATCACAGGTTCTCACTAGATCATTATTATTTTAATCAATTTGTACATTGCAAAAATATAGGCACAGCTGAGGCAATGAACTCTGTTAAGGTTGAACTGATAGGGAATCTCCCATCAGACTGTTGTGCTCTAATAGAATTGCTTGGATCCAACAGGGGTGCAAGTTTTTCTATTTAGTTCTCATCATCTATTTTAATCCATTTATTCTCAATATAAACAACTAACTAAGATTTGAAATAAGATTATGTCTCACACAGAAAAAAAACAGAACATGGCAACAGAAAAAATTATATAGTCATTTTATGTTAAGGAAAATAAATTTTATTTCATAATAACATGTGGTACACTATAATAAATTCCTAGCATTCTCACTGCTTGTTTTTCCAGAAAAAAAGTAAACATTCCATTCCAGGAACTACTTTCTACTCATAAAACATTGTTCATGAAATGGTTAGTTTATCTTTTCTTCAGAATCCCTGGACTTATGCACTTTCTATGTAGAAGTCCTTCATCCATTCATTGCATCGGACTGTGCACTGGTCTCCGATCAACACAGAGAACCAAACTGATCATCAGTGGAGCCTTCTTACATGCATTTATGCTTGCATTGATTGACTCATGGGAGAGAGCCCCATTTGACTTTAAGAATAAAAGAGCTGGCCAGATTTTCATTTTACCACTCAACCCAGAAATGATACTGAGGACAAAGATGTCAGAAAAATAAAACAAATCTTAATGTTGACTCTTGATAAAGCACAAAGTTAACGCTCCTTTCCTATCTGCGTCTTTCCCTCCTTGTTTCCCTCTTACTCTTTTGAAGGAATAATACTTAACATAAGTTTAAAAAGCTATAGTACAAAAGGTATACAAAGTATGCCCATCACCTGCTTCCTATTCCTCTCCCATAGGCAACCCCTGGGGCACAGATGATGTATTGTGGATCATTCTAAATATGCTCTATCCCAGACCAGCGTATATGCAGTCATTAATATTTAAATTTCTCTGCAATGTTTGAATATTATACATACTTTTTGAACCTTCGTTTTTACAATACAAAACTTTTAAAATCAAATCATTACTCTATAATCTCCTTTGTTTCTGTGCTCCTGCATTTGAGTAACATTTTATTCTTAAATATCTTCTCAAATTTCTCAAGTAGTCTTTTAATCAATGTTTGGCTCAAATTTCTCATAAGTACCAATTTCTTCACCTATTACAGATTTATTTTTTTAAGATTTTATTTATTTATCTTTAGAGGGGAAGGAAAGGAGAGAGGGAGAGAAATATCAATGTATGGTTGCCTCTCGTGCATTCCCTACTGGGAACTGGCCTGCAACCCAGGCATGTGCCATGACTGGGAATCGAACCGCGATCCCTTGGTTCACAGGCCCGTGCTCAATCCACTGAGCTATACCAGCCAGGGCTACAGATTTATTTTTATAATGAAAAAAGCGTACTGTAGATTTAGTCATGTAATTAAACATATGCATTGTAAAAATTCAAACAATGCATATATATGTATGAGAAAGTTTAAAATGACACATGAAATCCCACAACCCTGAGAAACCAATTAACCATTAAAAAACCAATCTTTATTCATCTCTTTATGCCCATGTACAACTGCACATGCATTCAGGCAGAACATGTATGACTCTTTTTAATACTGAACCACTTTTTCAAAATGTAGCTTTGTGAATATGTGTGTATGTGTGTGTGTATGTGTGACTCTCCTCTCTTCCCCCTTATTCCACTCAGGCACCCACCCACCCCAAGTAACCAATGTTACCAACACCTACTTGCATGCACACAAATGCACACAGATAGATTGCTTTATAAATATGGAATCATAACTTATACAGTCCTCTGTGGATTTTCTCACTTTTGGCATCTCAGAAGGACACCAAAAGTCCCTCTGAGTCAGCTGGTAGAAATTCAATAGTATTCTTCTTAGTTGCCATATTATTCTTCGGTGTGAATGAAGTATATCACATTCAATTATTCATCTATTAATTAAAATTTAAGTTACTTGCAATTTTTTCAGAGCTTAGAGTGATGTTGCAATAAAAATTTTGTACATAACCCTTACCTTGTAGTCATTTGATTTCTATTCAGTTAAAGGAGTTGTTAGGTCTGAGGGTAGGAGCATTTTAAACATTTAATTAAAGTATAACTATAGTGAAAATGTGAAAATCAGTGAACAGTTTACTGAATTGTCACAAATTTTACACACCTTTATAATGGTGTTTAATTCAAAGAACAGAAGTTTACTAGCACGTCAGGAACCCCTCACGACCCACTGCAGTCACCACTCGCACAGGAACAGCCCCTGCTTCATGTCTCGCCATGCGGCACCCTACGCCCCTCTGGTACTCGTGTCAGCAGAGTCACTTTCTTTTCTCTCCTTTTGTGTCTGACTTTGCTGCTCAGCATTATGTTTGTGAGATTATTTATATTGTTGCATGTGATTGTAAATAATTAGTGCTCATTTTACACACTATTCAATTTTGATAAAAATACCACACTATTTCTTTTTCCTTTCACTTTTTCTGACATTTGGGTAGTTTTGGACTTTAATGAATGCTTCTATAAACAATCTCCAACTTGTATTTGGTGAAGATATATTGCATTTCTGTTTTGTGTTCACCCGAGATTGAAATTGCAGGTCGTATAGAATATGCACATGCTTCGATATTGCTAAAAAGTTTCACAACACAGTAGTGCCGTTTTCACCAGAAATGGCTGAATGATCTGATTTCCCACATCTTCACAGACAGTAGCTAACTTCTTGGGCTTTTGTTTGCTTATGGTTTATTTTAGTCATTCTGGTGGGTGTACTGTGGTGCTACATGGCAGTTTAAATTTACATTGTCTGGTTATTAGTGAAGTTGAGCCCACATTTATATGTATATGAGCTATTTTGATATCATCTTTTGGGAACTGTCTTTTGTCCATATTTCTATTTGATGAGCTGCATTTTTATTATTGATTTGTAAGAGTTAAGTCCCTAGATATGAGTTGTTTTATATATGTGCTGTTTCTAGTGTATGGTTTGCATATTTAGTCTCTTGATAATATATATATATTTTAAATATTTTATTTATTTAGTTTTAGAGAGAGGAGAAGGGAGGGAGAAAGAGAGGGAGAGAAACATCAACATGTGGTTGTCTCTCATGTGCCCCTACTCGGGACCTGGCCCATAGCCCAGGCAGGTGCCCTGACTGGGAATTGAATGAGCGACCCTTTGGTTCATAGCCCGTGCTCAATCCACTGAGCCACAACAGCCAGGGCTAGTCTCTTGATAGTATATTTTAAATTTTTTGTAGTTATTGATTTTAGAGATAAAGAAGAAAGGAGAGAGAAACATGAGTTTGTTGTTCCAGTTATTGATGCATTCATTGATGATTGCTTCTTGTATGTGCCTTGACTAGGGATCTAACCTGCAACCGCCAACTGAGCTACTCAGCCAGAGGTCTTAACACTATCTTGATGGACAGAAGTCATATATTTTAATATAGTCCAATGTGTCAATTTTGGGGGCCTTTTGTCTCACTTTAAGAAATATTTGCTTATTTCACAGTCTTAATGATATTCTGAGTTTTTCTTTTAAAGCTTTGTTTTATTGCCTTTGATTTTTAAATGTATAACGTGTAGGGGACTGGTTTATTTCAGTCTGGCAAATGTGACTTGGCTCTGTATGGAAAATCTACAGAAGAGAAGTGGTGGGCAGGAGCCAGACCTTCAAACTGAGTTTTCCCGTGGGAATCAGGCCTAGAAAATGCACACTGACTGTTATGGCTTGCTCTTGCTAAAACTCCATCACCCTGGTCTAAAACAACAAATGTGTATTATCTGTTTTCAAGGTAATTTCCAAAGCCTGTGTGAATTTTCCCAAGGACAGAGCTAATCAGCTCGGTGCCTTTCCCTTCTGCATGTTATTTTCATGTCCTTGATTGTACCTAAAATGTAGACAACAATATTCTATGTCATAGATAATAAATCTTTCTCTGATGTAAGACCCGATGAAAGTAATAAAAGCCTGTCTAGGCAAGGGGCGGGGCGCTCTCCTTTTGACAGAGTGGCTGAGGCTTTCATAGACACTCTCCTCTTGAGAGAGTAGCCGTGCCGTTCCCTTTTTCCCCACAGGGGTGCTGTCGCCTAAGCATTTATTTTCCCTTTCAGCCACAACAGGCGGACTCTGCTGGCCTGAGTCCACCACAATAACCCATTTGAAATTGATTCTTGTGTATGGTGTGAGGTAGGGTCAAGGTATATGAAGTTGCTTCCAGTTTTTTTGAAGCTTAAAGTGATATTACAATAAATTTTCATATGGATATCCAATTGACTAAGAGTTATTTATTGAAAAGACAACAGTGTCTGTCATCTTTTTGAGAAATTACTAGTATTTTGCCATGTATAATGTGCACTTTTTTGCCCAAATTTTTGAGGGAAAAATGAGGATACACATTATACATGGGTAGTTCTAATTCTGTATCTACATAAATCTTTTTAATTCTTTTACTCATGCTTCTGTGTTAAAAGTGTAACTCTAGAAAGCAATAACAATATCTGTATGCAAAATAATACCCTGGAATACAATAATTGGTTTTGTTTCTAAATATAAATAAATAAATAAAAATTAAATCAAAAAATTAAAACAAAAGATTTTTTTCCTGAAAGTTTGGGCCAAAAACGTGGGTGCACTTTATACACAGGAGTGCATTATACTCGGCAAAATGTGGTAAGTATCTTTTTCACTCTCTATTATATTTTGCTGGTCAATTGCTTATTTTTGTTCCAATGCCACATTTTAAAGTAATATACCTTTTAATACATATCAATATCTTTTTGTAATTTCTCCAGCTTTTTATTTAAAATCGTTTTGACTATTTCTAGCTCTTTATATTTCTATATGGATTTTGTCAATTTTCTTGCAGAAACAATAACAAGAAAACCTGTTGAATTTTTTTGTTGAAACTGAATGGATGCTATTCATTAATTTGAGGAGAATCAACAGTGTCTTTTTATTATGGAGTTTTCCAATTCATATGCATAGTTTATTACTCCTTTTAACATATCTCTTCTTTAATTTCTTTCAACAATTTTTTTTTGTTTCAAGTATAGAAATCTCACCCACTGTGTGCTAAATCTATTTCTAAGTATTTGCTGAGTTTTGAGAACATTGTAAATGATGCTATTTTATTTTCTATTTTTTTGTTGCATATCTGTAAGACTATAATTAAATTTTGTACATTAATCTAGTGTCTAGTAATCTTCCTATATTCACCTGTTAGTTCTATTGTAGTGAGGATTAAATGTAATAGTGCCTATAAACCAAACAGCATCATGCTTAGGACTAGCAAGTACTCAGTGAATTTTAGTGTGTTATGAGAAGAGATTTGTAAATTAGATTAGGTGATGGTTATTAAGGTCCCTTCCAACTCTGAGACTCTATTATTCCATCACTTATGGATAGACTATTCTCCTTTTATATACTACTTTTCTAGCAATACATAGCACAAACCACAACTAAGAACATAATTTATATTTGGAGAGAGAATCGTAAGGATGGTAGGTCACACTCTTCCTCAAAAGAAGCATTATGGCATTCTAGAGAAAAAAACATCAAATCTGACTTTTACGAATGGGCTATATAGGTAGCTAAGATCAATTGCAAGGCAATTGATGCTAATGGCACTGTAATAATTCTTATTGTTAACCATTAATTAATCATGTGATCTTAGTAAAATTACTTATGCTTTCAGATACTCAGTTCTTTTCATTATAAAATGATAATGTAATATCTCCCTCAAACAGTTGTGATGAGGATTATCTGTGTACTGATCATGGCAGCACTTGGTATAAAGTAGCTATTTCAAAAACCGTTATTTTTATTTATTCTAAGGTGTAAGGCATGACAGAAAAAAATGTATGTATATTTTAGATACAAAGTTGAAAATAAAAAACATACATATTTCTATCTATAAGGACCATTTCCTAATTGGCCCAAAATTATGTTATTTCATGTTATATTTTTATAATATCCTTTTTCTATATAATACTAATATTTAAAGAAAAATCATATTTGAAGAAAAATCTTTGAGATTGATTGACATGTACAGAAATAGTGTAAGACTAATTTAATCAAGGAATTCTAACAGTGTTATAAAGCAAAATTTGAAATAGTTTAGGGTGTCATTGGCAACTTGCATAAAATTATAGCATAAGTAATCCATTATTTGTTACAAGGTGAGAAAAAACTATCACATCGATGAGTTCATTAATGTGATATTAATGAAAAAGTTTAATTGCAATTTTAATTTTGGGGGTATAGCACTCAGTGTAGCATAAAAATAATGAAAAAATAAAGCATTAATTTGTACTTAAATTAAGTACACATATCCATTAAAATGTAAAAGTATAATTACTGATTCTTTTTATTAGCTTTCATCTCTTGGCTTCATACCCACCCTTCTCTGCTCTTCTCTATGACTCTGGGTCTCGACCTTTCGAAACTGCATTTCTTCTTTCCATCTGGCTCCCGGCTAAAATGGGCACAAGAGGCAGAAGGCAGAACGCAAAGCAAGGGGCAGGGAGGACTTGCTCCTTCCAGTTCTACCTCCTGCTCGTGTAGGGTCACCACAGCAATGCTTTTCCATCCCGGCAGCGCGGCGGCCGTTTATTTCCCGCACTTACAGAACCCATCTCATTTGCCCCCTCAGAAAGCGGCACCAGCTTGCAGCTGCCCCTTTAGTGGCCCTTCCTCAGCGGTCTGAGGCCCAGCTCTGAAGATCCCTCCTCTGAGCTCCTAGGATACCAGAACCAGCCGTTCAGTTTCAATAACCTCAACCTTCCCTGTGTTCCTCCAACGCTTCAGGTAGGAGCCTCTCTCTGCAATTCTTCTATCTGTGTTTTACCTTTCAGTCCTCCAATAACTCTTCAACCAATTCCTCAAATGAAATTTACTCTGTTAAAATAACGGTGTGGTTTCTGTTTTCACAACTGGACTCTGGCTGATACATTCATTATTTTTATAAGGCAAGGAAATTGTGTGCAATTTTTCTAAGTTTATTAATATAGATGGCAGTAAAATATCCAAATAGGAAAAAGAAATCTGAACTGCAATTCTAATTTTATAGGGTTGGGAGAGAAATTTGCATTTTAAATAACATATACATAATAAAAATGTAAAACATGAAATGACTAAATTTTTTCTAGTGTGAGTTTTCACTGAGACACAAAGGCTCAGTTACTGAAACTTTGTTTTTCACCCTCTTTTGGCAAGCTATAATATGCTCTGTATTAAAAGTTTGGGAGAAATCCTCTTGATTGTTAGTACTGATTAGATGTCACCTTGCAGAATCTCTGTTTGTCCGACCGTGGAGTGGGTTATGCAAGGCGCCGCCTCTCACTGAAGAGGTTGCCCTGGAGGCTTCCCACTCACCGACTCTCCAGCTGGGCTCTCCTAGGGTTGGTCCACTGTACACTTGTGAAATGTAACCTAAGGGACAGCTTTTAATTGCTTTTTCTCCTAATAATTCATTTTAATTTTATTAGGCTCAGAAGTTCAAGACAGAGAGGAATTAGAAGTACACAAAATCATTGACGTTCTGCAAAGAGAATTTGCTCTAATGCCTCTGCATCTGAGTACAATTTGCTAGAGCATTCTGCTAAAGAAAGAACTACACTAGAAGTTTCCACCTACCCACTAATCCAAACAACACCTTCGTTTGTGAAATATCCATTCTTTCTGTTAACCCACGTCATCTTCCCACAGTGATATTAATAGGACCATTACCTCTTTGTTATTGGAGCATTCTTCAGAAATCTGAACCATAGTTAAATTTCAGTAAAAATGTTGTTAGATCTAAATGTTTGTACATGAAACACTATTATTTTACTTCTCAATTCCATTTAAATCATTTTACATTGAATATTTTATATATAGTATATGTCAAGTTTAAGCCCAATTAAATTTAAGACTATATATCTAATTGCAATATGGAAAATAACAATTATTTGATGTCCAAAATTTCTAGGAATTTGGGTTCTTGGTGGATTGTAGATTATTTATCCATCTGGGCAATAAAGCACGTGGTGGAGAGATGATAAAGCAAACATCCTGCCCTCAAGGAGCTTATGAGCTCCCCTGACAAATTAAGTCACGTATATAAATAGCCAGAATACAAAGTAGAAAGATTATGACAAAGAGAAATGTATTTGCTTTAAAATATTGCTATGGAAACTCTGGGTCTAAAGATATTTACTTCCAACAGAGATGATTAAGGAAGACTTTCTGTTGGTGTGGTGTTTGACCTAAACCTGGAAAACTCAATGCAGGGGAAGCCCATTCCAGGCGGGGTGTGATACAGAGGGATCTCATTAAGATAACCCAGGTCACTGGGGAGAAGTAGGGAGGGGCTGTAGGGGCAGTTTGCCGAGGCCTACGCTGGTATGGGCTCACAAGAGGAATCCCTCCAGAGCCAAAGAAAACAAAAACTGAGCTCCCTGACTTGTGAGCTCCCTTTCTCTTACGTTCTGGCTCAGCTCGGCTCAGGCTCATCTCGGCTCAGGCTCGGGCTGGGCTCCGCTCGGCTCCAGCACTAGCTCAGTTCCCAGGCACCTGTCAGGCTCTTCTTCCGCGTCTGCCTGGATGATCCTTCGGCAGCTGACTGCGTGTCCCAATGGACGGTATTTTGGGTGGGAATAAACTCCAGCACAGCCTAGGATCAGGTTGGCCTGGCAGAGGACGGTGGGTTTATTCTTTGGGTGCTCTAGAGGGAATAGGCTCCGAGGCAGAAGCCTGCCATTCTTCCAAAATTGCGTAGTTTTTGTATACTATGTTGCCTTTAGTTTATAAACTAACCCTATATAGAAAGAAGATAACTAAAAATAGGGAAAAAATAGGAGAACTCAGGTATTAGAGTTTAGCCTTAGCTGATAGGCTAAAGTGATTAAAACTGTGACTTGATAGGTTTAAGTAACTGCTTTTGAATACAGGCTCCTTTCCCTTATCACCAAACCTTTGCCTCTGGAGTTCTTGTCCAAAGGGTGGTGGCGGGCAGCAGAACCCCAAGTGCTATTTAGTAACAGATGAACAGCACTTGAGTGGAGGCACCGCATGTGTAGGGTAAGTGGAGGCAGTCTGGCTTCCTCACCCAGGTGTCTGGGTAGCTAAGGGAAGCAGTGTTCCCACAGCCTGGAATGGGCCTGATAAGTAGTGTTCTCATAGCCTTGAGAGTGGGTTTGATAAACTGTTCCCATAACAGAAGTGCCTCACATGTGTAGAATTATGCTATATTATATAATTTTTGTCATTTTTTGCTGGCTTTGTTCTAGTATTTAAGAGGGGCTAGGGGCTCACTGCTGGGAGCCATGCTGAGGAGCAAGGGCCACGAAGTGTGCTCCGCTGAGACATGCAGGGGGACACGTGGCTTGCAGCATGTGTGGCTCACCCACCGGTGAATAAAGGCATGTCAGACATCCCCATGGCTGCGTGGATATTCTTCCATCTGCCTGAATACTGTGAACCTGTCAGGCCTTGATTGGCTGCTAAGCATCATGATATTGGAAAGTAGAAACATTTTAGAAGGGATAATGGAGAAAATATGTTAGCAAGGATGTTTAAAGAAAGAAGATGGAGAAAGTGAAAATAAAAATAAATTCAAAAAAAATTTTTAGCCCTAGGTTGGGTGGCTCACTGGATTGAGTGCCGGCCTGGGAACCAAAGGGTAGCTGGTTTGATTCCCAGTCAGGGCTTGTACTTGGGCTGTGGACCAGTTCCCGAGTAGGAGGTGTGTGAGAGGCAACCACACATTGATGTTTCTCTAACTCTGTCTCCTTCCCTCCCCCTCTCTCTAAAAATAATTAAATGAAATCTTTAAAAAATTCTTTTAAATTTATTTTTATTGTATTTTTCCATTACCATTTATCCCTTTAATACCTCCATTCCCCTCCCCTGCAATCACCACACTCTTGTCTATGTCCATGAGTTCTTTTTCCTTTTTGATCGAGCCCTCTACCCACTACCCACCCCCCCAGAGCTGTCAGCCTGCTTTCTATCTATGAGTCTGTCTCTGTTTTGCTTGTTAGTTCATTTTGTTCATTAGATTCCATTTATGAATGAAATCATTAGATAATTATCTTTCTCTGACTGGTTTATTTCACTTAGCATAGTGTTCTCCAGGTCCATCCATGCTGTTAGATAGGGTAAAATTTTTTTTTATGACCAAGTAGTATTCCATTGTGTAAATGTCCCATAGTTGTTTTATCCACTCATCTACTGATGGAATCTTGGGCTGCTTCCATATCTTGGTGATTGTAAATAATGCTGCAATGAACACAGGAGTGCTTATATTCTTTTGAATTAGTGTTTCAGGTTTTTTTGGATAAATTCCCAGAAGTAGAATCACTGGGTCATAAAGCAGTTCCATTTTTAATTTTTTGAGGTGCTCCATATTGTTTTCCATAGTGGCTACACCAGTCTGCATTTCCACCAACAGTGTGCAAAGGGGTCCCCTTTCTCCACAGCCTCACCGGCACTTGTTTGTTGGTTTATTGATGAGAGCCAGTCTGACAGGTGTGAGGTGATATCTCATTGTGGTTTGAATGTGCATTTCTCTGATAATTAGTGATGTTAAGCATCTTTTCATATGTAGACTGGCCATCGGTAAGTCTTCTTTTGAGAAGTGTCTACTTAGGTCCTTTGCCCATTTTTCAGTAGTGTTTGTTTGTTTGGTGTTGAGTTTGATAAGTTCTTTATAATAAATTTTGCATATTAACCCCTTATCAGATGTATTGGCAAATATATTCTCCCATTCAATGGTCTGCCTTTTATTTTGTTGATAGTTTCTTTTGCTGTGCAAAACCTTTTTACTCAATGTAGTCCCATTTGTTTATTTTTTTCTTTCATTTCTCTTGCCTAAGGAGATATATTAGATAAAATATTGCTATGAGCAATATCTGAGATTTTACTGCTTATGTTTTCCTCTAGGATTTTTATGTTTTCAGGGCTAACATTTAAGTTTTCAATCCATTTTGAATTTATTCTTCTGTGTGACATAAGAAGGTGATCTACTTTCCTTTTTCTGCATGTGTCTTTTCGATTTCCCAACACCATATCTTTACCCCATTTTATGTACTTGCTTCCTTTGTTAAATATCAATTGACTATAAAGGCATGGGTTTATTTCTGGGCTCTCTATTCTGTTCTATTGATCTATGTGTCTGTTTTTATGCCAGTACCATGCCATTCTGATGACTATGGCTTTATAGTATAGTTTCATATTAGGAGCATGATTCCTCCAACTTCATTCACAAAATTTTTTGCTGAAGCGATATAGATTAGTATTTAGCTGATTTCTGGCTTAACTTAGGTAAGTTAATAATAAACTTACCTAAAGTTAAACTTACCATGACCCTAAGGTAATGGTAACCATGACTGTAGCTGGTAAGCACAATCATAATCACACTCACATCCACACCCACTAAATCTTTGGGAAATCACATAGATCTGTGGCTCTGAGCTTTATCAATTTGGATGCCCCATTCACTGTTCTTTAATGAAATTTAGAGCTATTAAAACCTAAAATGTATATATATATATTTTTTTAAAAATGAAGCCCTGGTCAGTGTGGCTTAGTTGATTGAGCACTGGACTGCAAAGCAAAGGGTTGCTGGTTTGATTCCCAGTCAGGGTACATGTCTGGGTTATGGGCTAGGTCCCCAGTCGGGGGTGCACAGGAGGCAACCACACATTGATGTTTCTCTTCCTTTCTTTCTCCTTCCCTTCCCCTCTCCCTAAAGATAAATAAATAAAATCTTTAAAAAAATAAGCATAAAAAAAACAAAAAAAAACACAAACAGCATTACTCTCTATAAAATGATTTTATAGAGTAATTTATTTGATGGTCAACATTCTAGATGAATTCTTGAAAAATATTAAAACCATGAGAAGACACTTTGTGATTATATTTTAAAGATGTTAAATGTGTTCATATGACAAATGCTTTAAGCTCAGCTAATTACAAATTGGTCTGTCATTTGCATAATCATCTGGCGGGATGCTGGAAGTTGTGCCCCTGCGAAGCAGCCCTTCCATGTGCGTGACTGCTCCTTGCAGAGCAGACGCCCTAACACCTCTCGCCCAGGCACTCCCCACTCACTGTGATGACTCGACATGGCCCCGCAGACCTACAGAATTCTCCCTGGATGCGCTACAGCCTTCAGTGGAAATTAATGTTGACGATCTTAATTATCTGCTTGCCTGGGTCAGACTCAAAGAATGAAAACTTTTCACAATGATTTGAAAGGTAGCTAGGTGATTTTTAATGTTCAGCATTCACTAAGCTGCAAGAAGTGAGGCAATCAGGAGGGAATAAATGCAAGATATAAAATTCAGAGATGAAATTATATATAGTCTTATGTAACAGAACATTGTGTTTTTAAAAGTTTGTATCTAATCACTGTGCTTAAAGGTTTTTGTAAGTAGTTTTGTGTATGTATCTCATAAGCATTTTTCTACGTTTGCATTTTACCAAAGCACTGTCTCAAAAAAAATGAGATTATGTAATTCACTGTTTTCTGTAAAATTCAAGGTCTCAATATGCTCCAGTAATAATTACATATTCAAATCACGATTGAGTGCACTTCAGAACTATCACAGTAAATACACAGAATAAGTTCAGAAAAAGAAAATTAAAAGTGGTTAAATTTGGACAAAAAAGAGAGCATGAGAAGTACATGTTAGGGAAGTTGCCAACCGTTTTGAGAGGAGAAAAGAGCAGCGGGGGACTTAAGTGATGGAGTCACAGTCCCGAGCCCCCAGAACACATCCGTCAGACAGACGGCTATGGCAGCAAATGTAGCTGACCCACATTCTCGTCCTGGAACAGGGACTGTTTTAAAGGCCCTGTGAATATCTGTTCTTATATATTTATTTACAATAAGTGAGAAAAAAGATTAATTAGATGAGTATTTTCTCAGACTTTTACTTCATTAAAACTATTTAATGAATTATATCAATGATCTAGAAAAGAAATCAACTTTCTTTTTTGAAAAAAATTCTATTTAGTAAAGCCACATGTGTTGATTGCAGTTTATTTAGATGATGTACTTCTTAAATTTTCACTTTTAAACCAGGAAGAGCTTTTGAAACAAAAAAGAGGTGACCTTAAAGTGTGTCCCAGAATGGAATTACCTGTTCTAATCATGAACTCCATCCTTATTTAACCTACTTTGTGTGCATTATCTACTGGAAAGGAAACTGGGTTAGGGACACCCTGTATTCATTTCTATCATAGCAATTATTTCCCTATGTTATTATTCCCTTTCAGCAATTATAGCTATTCCCAATAACGCTATTGGAAAATAAACTTCTCTACTGGATTGGCCTAATTCCAAGTCATATATTAAAATTTCTCTATAATTATTTTCAATTTTATAGTTATCAGTTATATCACTCTGTATTTTTAGTCACTAGGTTGTTTGATGCTACAAGAATATGCCTGTCATCTTTAAAAATGAAAACTTTTCTCATTATATATGTCCCCTTTTGCTGAGTAGTGACTGTGTTTTTAAGTGGTAGCTTATTCAATACATACATTTCACTGCGATACTTTCTATTTACATTTTCCTGGTAATTATTTCTCAATTTTTACTATCATTTTTAAATTTATAATTTTAGGTATATTTCTTACAAATAACATAGTTTTATGTTATTTTTGTTCATTATATTTCACCGAGATGCAATTGACATAAAACACTATGTCAGTTTCAGATGTACAACATAATGATATTTTGTATCTACTGGGAAATGACCACCACAATTTGTCTAGTTAACATTGTTCATCTCATAGTTACAATTTCTTTCCTGTATTGAGAACCTTTAAGATCTATTCTCTTAGCAACTTTCAAATATATGATACACTGTTATTAACTGTATAGTCACCATGCTGTACATTATGTCTCCACGACTTAGTTATTTGATAACTGGAAGTTTGTACCTTTTGACCACCTTCACCCCTCCCCCTCCCCCATCCCTGGCAACCACCAATTTGTTCTCTGTATCTATCAGTTCAGCAGGGCAGGGGTGGACAGGGTAGGTATTTTTTTGCTGTTTTTAATTTCACACATGAGATCATATGATATTTGTCTTTCCCTACCTTCTTTCACTTAGCAGAATGCCCTCAAGGTCAAAGTTTCGTTTTTTAAACAATATTGGAACAATTTGGCCCTTTCTTATTTGAAATAAGAACTCTATACTTCTTGTTATATTAATGTTTACTGTTTTATTTCATTGTTTCCCTCTTTACTTGTCTTTGTTTACCTTGGTATGATCAAACTACACTTTATTCTTTTCTTCCTCATGTCAATTTGAAAGTTTAACTTTATATTTCCATTGTACTAGGGATTACCTCTCTATTTCAAACACAAATCCTCACTTGTGACATTAAAGTAAAATATCAACTGTTGCCATTGCTGATACCACTAGTGACCCACTGACAGCATCCTCCTCCTCTTCTGGGCTAATCAGAGTACAGATTTCTTTGGGGCACATCGGTATCTCCAACTTGATTTCACATGCTTTCTTTTGACCAAGAGTGGCCAGGGGACCACTCTGGCTAATAATATAAAAATATAAATTTATTTAGTGGGGCCTTAGGGAAAACCATTTTCAGCTGGCATGTCCTTTTTGACCATTGCCTTTTTCTTCTTCCTGCCTAAAATACAGATATGTCCAGAGCTGGAGCAGCCGTCATGTTATCGTGAGGACAAAGCCAGGGCCTTGCTGCCTGTGTAGATGTGTGCTGTACTGCTGAGCCCGACCTCTGTTACATGAGATGCACAGCCCCTGTTTAGTCTGATTTCTTGTTTTGTGAAGCTGAATGCAATTTCAGTTGAGACAGTCACCCTGACCAAGGCATATCTAATCTCCAGCTGCTCCCCAACATTAGATGGATGGGAGGAAGGCTCTAATTCCAATGCACCCTAAGCTATGATGAGATTTCTTTTACTTCTCCCCCTTTCTCCTCATTCTCAACACAAAAGTTTTGGTGAAATTATTTAGTGTTTTAATTCTAAACCAGCAATTTTCAACCTTTTTCATCTCATGGCACAAGTAAATTAAATACTAAAACCTTGCAGCATACCTAAAAGTATATTTTTTGCTTATCTGCCAAAAATACATATAATTTTGATTGATTCAAACTGGGCAGATATTGTTCTGTTGGCTATTGTCATTTTTTTTATTTGACAGTCTCAGGGAAAAGAGGTCAGTGCCCTGACTATATAGTCAGGTATTGCATGTTTCAAAAATTCTTGTGGTATACCACTTGAAAATTGCTGTTCTAGCTCTAGCCAAATAGTTCAGTTGGTTAGAGTGTTGTCTGATATGCCAAGTTTGTGGGTTTGATACCCACTCAAGGCACATGGAAGAATCAACCAATGAACAAGTAAATGAGTAGAATAACAAATCAATGTTTGTGTTTGTGAGAAATCAATTTTAAAAATTAAATAAAATATTGTTCTAAACCATTATTTTAGAGAATACCATTATATTTCAAAGCACTTAATTATTTCAAGTCACTTCACATATTGCAAAGTTCATCTCTTATTATCATTTTCTTCCCCACCTTTCCTTATGTTAGAATTTCTGTTTGGAGTCATTCATCTGACTAAAGATTTTTGTCAAGTATTCTTCTCAGAAGAGTTATGTGCTGATACCTTCATTGAATTCTTGTTTATTTCCTCACAGCTCTTTCTCTCATTAACCTGTGGATGTTATTTAAATGCCTTCTAGGGTCACAGACAAAAAAGAATCTGATCAGTCTTTTCCTTTATAACTAATTTTTTTCTGTCTGGAAGCTTATAATGTTTTATTTTTTTATCTTTGAGCTTCAAGCATTTTATCATAAAATGCATATCACTTACACTTACAAGTTGTCACTTACAAGTAAACCCCACTCAAATTCAGTAAGCACTTTTAACCTGTAATCAAATCTTGCTGGAAGCCAGGGAATTTTCCCCTAGTATTTAATTATTGCTTTTCTTTCCCCTTTGTTTTCTCTCCTGGATCATCTATTGTTTGCTTATCTGGACTCTCATGTGCTCTCCAAATCACTTCTCTCTTTTCTCAGTATTTCTACCTCTTTATATTTTGCTTCATTTTTGAAACATTTCTGTACTTTGATTTTCTATGATAATAATTCAGTACTCAGCACTGCTCATCCTGTTTTTCATTTCATCTAATGCATTGCATTTTTAAAAATTAAAAACCATGCATTTCATTTCCAGAAAGTATATTTTAATGTTGTGATTAAATGTCCTTAAGTGCTCTTAGTTTGTTACTGTTGATGATATTACCATATTTTTCAGACTATAAGACGCACCCCCGTCCCCCCGCCCGCCAATTTGGGAGGAATAATGGTTGTTAATGCTGCTATTGAGTTATGTTTATATTTACACTGGTAAAATATTATGCTATTTATGTTATTAAATATTTTACCACATTTTTTGCTTCAAAAATTTTTCCCCTATTTTCTTCCTCTAAAACCTAGGTGCATCTATGGTCTGAAAAATACGGTAAATGTGAGGCCTGTCTCCCTGAGAAGTTCTCAACCCTAGGAGCTACCTTTTTACTGGTAGCCACAAGCTCTGCTTACTCTTCCTCTATCAGGTGATGGGTCCCTTTGGGAACTAGCTCTTACTGCCTTCAGGGCTCAGGTTGACCTAGCTGGGCACCACAAACAGCAGCATAACAACAAAATGGTGGGAAAGGTGCCATTACACACTCTTGTGAGCTGATGATTGACAAACGTGGCTCCTTTCCACGCAAGGCTTCCTTTCCATTCTGAGCTACAGAATTAGTGTCAGCCTGAAGAAATAGAAAAAATCAACATTTTTGACAATGTTATGTTTTGGGTCATGTTCTAAGCAATTTATCAAAATTAAATTATTCCTATTATAACATTTTACACACCATTATTTCCATTTTATGGAAGAGGAGTTAAGAACTTGCCCAAGCTTCACTACTAGGAAGCAGTGGAGCCAGGACTGAAATCTAGGCAGTCTTTACCAATAGCAAGGGAAGGTGCTGCCCTGCCCATTTCAGCTTCCTCACGTCTGGATCCCGCACAGCCGCTATGCCAGGGCTGAGGAGACCAGCGGCTCCTGCAGAGGGACCAGGGCTCTCCAGAGGCCTAAATCTCAGCAGGAATTCAACGGCTCAGGTTCTTTCCACAACTAGTTCTCAGATTCTGTTGGCCAAAAGAGGAAAATGTCCTGTACCCCATCACTCTTCAGAACCCAGGTGGGGCAGAAGGCTTTGCATAAGCCCCCTACAAATTCTTCCTCCTTGACAACCATCATCCAACTTAGGGGAAGTTGGAACAGAGGTTGAATAAGCTAGAGGCAGGTGGGAACTCTTTCCATAGACGGAGGCATTCTCAATATCCAGTATATTATAGGGAGCATAATAGTAGCTCAATAAGTATTTACTGAATAAAATTATAATAGGCCTTAACCATCTGAAAGTTGACACTGTAAAGTAATGAGTGAGACCTAGGATTTCATCCTCCAAACTCCCAACCAATGGTCTCCTCAGGTATTGGAAAGCCATCTCTCTGGTGGCTGCCCTCCTAGAAGAAGCAAGCAGAATCCTCTCTTCATTCTTTTGGCTGTGACTGTGGAACAACAACCAAAAAAAGAGAAGGCTTTAACTTCTTACAGAGCAAATGAACAAATAAACACATGCGTGGAAGCTCCAGAAAACTCTGCATGTGTGTGTGTGTGAGATGATCAGGAGAATAGAGAAAGATCAAGCTAATGAAAAGTTAATATGGCCACCAAGCTCCACAGAGAAGGAAATGTTGCTTAGCAACTAGATTTTCAGGAAGGAAAATTCTAGATTCCAGGGGAAGAAAGTGTGGAAGGTAGGTAAATATGTATCTAAAGTGAAGGCTTTTGAGGTGATTATTTGGTGAATAATTCTTTTGAGAACTATGTTGCTTCTTTTCCTCAGTATCCATTAAATATTTGGCTCTGTCTCAAAGCATGACTAATAAATAGCCAAAACCAACGGAGTGGCCAAATTAGGGGCCAGTTTGTTCATTACAAACAGATATGGCAAAGAACCAAAAAAGAAAATTCTTTGCTACCTCACTACTTGAATTGTTTTGTCTTTTTTGATTACTCTAGCAATGCATGAATATTTTCTCATTGTAGAAGATTTTTCAAGTACAGCAGTATTAACAGCAAATCCTGAAATGACCTCTGTGGTGTGCTTCTCATTTTCCTCTCCCAGTTGGTACCACTGTTAGGAGTCTGATATGCATTCTTTTGTCTCTTCCCATGCATTTACATGTGTCTCTCTCTGTGCCCTCTCTTTTCCCTTTCTCTCTCCCTCAGTGACTCTGTGTCTCTTTCCTCTTCTCTCTCTCCCTCAAGCCCTCTCTTTGCATGTCTTTCTTCTCTCTCTCTCACTCTGTCTCTCCACATATATTTTCTTGTATGTATAAGTATATTTTTGCTTTGTAATTTTTTAAACATATTTAATTTATTTTTTTTAGAGAGAGGGAAAGGGAGAGAGAAAGAGAGGGATAGAACCATCAATGTGTGGTTGCCCCTCATGGGACCTGGACCACAACCCAGGCATATGTGCTGACTGGGAATTGAACCTGTGGCCCTTTGCTTCACAGTACAGTGCTCGATCCACTGAGTCACACCAGCCAGGGTCTGCTTTGTAATTTTTAACACAAAGGTTATATAAAATAATGTGGTTAGAATTTTTCATGTTTTACATTTATAATTATTCTTTTTACATGCCATTCATTGCATTCCATTCACTGTTTCTCTATTGATGGGCATTTCAGTATTTCCAGTTTTGCACTAATACAAACCATAAAGTTATGAGTGGACTTGAATGTATCATTGGACACTTGAGGAAGAATTTTTTAAATGTATTTCTAGAAGCAAAATTTCTAGCCCAAAGGAATTTGAGACTTATTGCTGCATAGAATATCTGAGATTTTCCTGCCTATGTTCTCCTCTAGGACTTTTATGATGTCGAGATTTATTTTTTTTTAATTTTATTTATTTATCTTCAGAGGTGAAGGGAAGGAGAGAGGGAGAGAAATATCAATGTGTGGTTGCTTCTCATGCGTCCCCTGCTGGGAACTGGCCTGCAACCCAGGCATGTGCCCTGACGGGGAATCGAACCTCGATCCTTTGGTTCACAGACCCGTGCTCAATCCACTGAGCTACACCAGCCAGGGCTGATGTCGAGATTTATATTTAAGTCTTTTATCCATCTTGAGTTTATTTTTTGTGTGTGGTGTAAGTTGGTGGTTGAGTTTCATTTTTTTGCAGGTAGCTGTCCAGATCTTCCAACACCATTTGTTGAAAAGGCTGTTTTTACTCCATTTTATGCTCCTTCCCCTTTGTCAAATATTAATTGATCATAGAGATGTGGGTTTATTTCTGGGCTCTCTGTTCTGTTCCATTGATCTATGTGTTTGTGATCTCACCTATAAGTGGAACCTAATCAACAAAACAAATAAGCAAGCAAAACGTAATCAGAGACATTGAAATAAAGAACAAACTGACAGTGACCAGAGGGGAGGGGTGAGGGGAATACCAGGGGAAAGAAAGGGAAGGGTTGTCAAGGGACATGTATAAAGGACCCATGGACAAAGCCAAAGGGAGGTAGGATCGAGGGTGGGAGGTGGGGATGGGTGGGGTGGGTGGTGGTGGGGGGGTATGGAGACAACTGTACTTGAACAACAATAAAAAAAGGAATTTGAGATTTAAAATATATAATTGCCTTCCCAAAGAACTTCAAAAAACTTCTATCTACTGCATATGAATATGCCAGGTTCCCCTTATTTTCCCCAAGTTTGACAATTTGTGCTGTCTTATAAGTGAGAAACGCACACACACACACAATTGCCAGTGAATGTGACTGTCCATGTTGTTTCTCTATTTGAAATTGCCATCTGGCATCCTTTACTCATTTTAGTGTTCACTTGTTTGCCTTTTCCAAAATTATTTATAGAGGTTTTTATACATTCTGGTTATTAATACCTTGTATGCTAAATGTGTTGCAGTAATTTCTCTCTGCCATGTGTGCTTTATCCTTTTTATACCCCACCCCCATTATACAAAAGTTTTAAAGTCTTGTAGGAGGAATCTGTCCTGAATACTTCATGGTTTCTGAGTTGGGGGTCCCACTTGAGAGAATCTTTGCCACCCAGGGCTTTAAAGTATTCTGTCATTTCCTCTGACATAATTATTTTTTTGCTTAATGTTTAGTGTTTTAAACTGTCTGTAATGTTTTTAGTAAGTAATAAGCATAGATCATATTTTGCTTACTTTTTCATATGGTAGCTACTTTGTTACATTTTAATAAATACACAAACTTGGGTATGGCTCGGGTGGGGGGAGTAGGGGGAAGGGCAGACAACTGTACTTGAACAACAATAAAATAAAATAAACTTAAAAAAATAAAATAAATACACAATCTTTCTCTACTGGTTAAAAGGCCAAGTAATAAAAAATTAAATTTTTACATACACATGAGCCTGCTGAATGTACCCTACTCAATTTTATTGACTTATGTTTCTATCCCTAAACTCTCCAGATTTAATTCTTACAGGCCTCATGACATGTATTCATGTCCATTTAGAAGTCCTGTTTGTGGACAGTCTTTTCCAGATGTTTTTGGCTCTTCTTTTTCTTTCTTATGAAGGAGTAGGTTAGATAGATGGATTCATATATAACTATTAGATATATATAGTCTTTTCAATTTTATTTTCCAGGTATTTTATATTCTGTAAGGAGATCTATTTTCTCACTCATTATTGCTTATAGAACAGATGTGACAGTTAATCTCTCTGTTTCTCATATTTCTTTCTTTCTCCTTTGCTTTCATCACACTGAGTATTGTGATGAAAGTTCTCCTTTCCTCGAGTCTTTAGTCAGAATGCTTCTTCTATTTGGCCATAACTATGGTATATTCTTTATATTTCACATAAGCACCCTTTATTAGATTGAGGATTTTCTCTTTAGTTTCTGCTTGCAATTTTTTGAATCATTAAAAAGAACAGAATATAATCAAATGGATTTTTCTGTAGTCTGCTAATAATGATATATACATCTATTTCCAAATAATCAACCAGGTGTTCTGGGAAACCCTCAGAATATTTTTTATAAATATATATTTCAAGATTTTTCCTCTCCCTTTTCTACCAAAGAACAGAGAGGAGCTTGATTGTTTAACCGGTGTGAAAAAAGCAATTGAGTAATAACTGGTTAGGGTAACAGTCAATCACAGCTGCACTAGAAGAGGTTAGACAGAGATCTGGTATCTCCTCACCTAGAGTGGGAAGGAAGGGGGTCAGTATTAGTTCAGATACATGAAAAAACAAACCAAACATCATAAACAGAAGGCTGTAAACAGTGTGACAATGTTTGAGCCACATGTAACACGTATTATCTATAGAACATATGGTCAATGGAATGATACACTATTTTCTGACTCAATGCACTGAAATTTCTGTCTCTTTATCAAAAAAGCAAGTTTTCTCTGACTTTTGCTAGTATCTAAGATAGAGATAACTTCTGCTTATTACGATGCTTCCTTAGTTTTCTGCTGGGCTTAGAATGTTGATAGTCACCTTAGGGTTGTGACATGCAAGCCCACGCGAAGAGGTCAGATTATATCTTTCTATTTTGGATGCCTCTCGTCCTTTGTTAAGAATAGTGTTGCTATTCTCATGGAACCGTTTACCGACTTTTTATATTTTTTCCTGCTCTGGAACAGTTTATGTATAATGCGGCAAATATCTGCTCTTTGAAGTTTGACAGAATTCTTGTATGAAATTACTTGGACCTAATGTCTTTTAAAGAATAAATTTTAATTGCCTTATGTCTTTATTAATAATACTTTTGTTCCTATTTTTATACTTCCTGTGTTAATTATAATAATATATACTTGTCTATGAAGTGATGCACTTCATCTAGTTTTCTAAGTTTGTGGCATAAGGATAACCATAATATTTCCTTATAATTGTTATCTTATTTAATGCTATTTTATATTCTCTCCCTACTTGTAAAGTTGTTTACCCGTCAGTTCTAATTTTATCTTCATTATAATTGCCAGTTCAATTTAATTAGATTTTCAAGAACAAACTTTTGATTTTACAGACTGTGCCCAGTGTTTTCATTTTATTTAATTATTTTTTGGTTTTATATTCATTCATTCTTTAACTTTCTTTTGTTCTATTTTGTCCACCTTTTCTGGTTTCCTAAGTTATGTGTGCAACAGCCAGCAGGAGTACATCAGATGTTTGCTGTCTCAGTTTAGCCTGAAACTCAAAGGCTAAAACAAGATAAGAGGTGCCAAGGACCCCTACATTTCAAAATGAAGGGCTAGTTCATCCACATACAACTGGCAAAAGATTGCTGACCAACTGCCCTGCATCCAGGTTGAGGGGATAAAAGGATTGAGGTTGGAGAGCCAGGGGAGAGAAGACACTTTGAAGGGAGTGCTGTATTGTACCTTGTGGCATTTTCTATCCACATGTCCCCTCCACACTTAAATTGTGGGGTGAGTGGGTGGAGGAACGTTCCCTGGACTTCAGGAACAGTAAGAGAGACTTTAAGCGGCCCTCTTGCAGAACCTCATAACCCCGCCTTCCCTCTGCTCCCGGTGTTTGGTAGGGCAGAGAGACAGTTTTTGGCCTGCATTTTAGAAAATGAGAGGCAGAAAGTACGTGTTCAGAGTTGTCTGCCTGGGGAAGAGCAAAGAGAGTTGCCTACTTGCACTGTCTGCTAAGCAGAAGCATGTGGTTCCCTGGGCAGATGTGAGTCATAAAAAGGGGCGCCATGTGGCTTGAATAGACCAGAAAGAGGCTGGAAGTAACCATTAGATACTGAATCTGAGGGCAAAGTCTGAAGTGGCCACGTATGAGACAGAGTTCTGCCCACATTGAGGGACTGACATTTGGATGTTCCTAGTGAAGAAATTTCTACAAAACCCACAAAACACCTCATGAGGTCAGCCACAAAGATTCAACAGGAGCACGGTCACCACATCACAACTCCCTACCCCATCAAGTTACAGCTTTCTTACCTCTCATCCCTTCATCCCATGTCTGATTCTGCCTAACTGCAACCCTGGAGAATACTATTATCACAGCTGAAAGTGTGGGTCTGGGGGAAGAGGAGCTGACAAAGTTAGGACAGAAATCTCAACACACCTTTGCCCCTCCCTGCCTGGAAATGAACCAGAGCTGGGAGGGGAGAAGTTGAAACATTAAATAAAAACCCTACTATTTCACTACAATGGATGTTTAGTTATCTAAAGAAGACCATAATTGTTATTAGAAGTGACTGGAGGATTCTTCTTCTTCTTCTTCTTTTTTTTTTTTTTTTTTACTGTTTAGGAGTAACTGAAAAAACTATGATCTTTTCTTGGTATTTTATCCAAGGAAAGGGGAAGAGTGAGATTGTGCAATGGATTTGAAGATAGTGAAAGACAAATTTTCATTATGTTTGCATCCTATCAATTTCTACCAGTTCAGCATACGTGTTATATAATTTTAACTCATTTATTTTCAGTCTCTATTGTTTACTACCACATGCATTTAAAATCCCTGAATATTATCTTGACTACAGATTATTATAATTCTGTACAGATTATAATTCTACAGATTATGCTACATTCCACAGATTATTCTAATTAGTTCTTTTATTTTCATCCATTATAAAGGACATAAATTATAATTTGTAATTTCAATTTTAATTTCATCTGAAGGATGTTTTATAATGTCCAAGTGCATGACATCTTTTGCTATTTTTTAATCTTATTGCAATTTGGTAAAAAAGTTGTCCTGTATTGTTTCCACTTTTGGATGATGGAGATTTTCTTTGTGGCTTACCACACAGCTTTATATCCAGGGACTTAAATCCAGTATTTAGGGAGCAGTTCCTATGACCTTACAATCTCTCTTATGCCATTTTTGTTCTGACTTCCCTGATTCAGAAACCTCTGGATCCATATTCTAGCCAGTACACGTTGGCCAGGTCCTGCAGCTCCTCTGGGGTACAGTCACTGTTCTCACATAGCAGGTGCCGCACTCCCTGCCGTGTTACGTTATGTTGTGACTGGACCCTAGTTATTGGCCTGGAGACCAGGAGGGATGATGGTGGGGGAACAGATGCTGAGTGGGATGCATACTGTCTTACAAGACAGAGGCCTTTGTATCATCTGCAAACAGAGGAGATGAAACAGCTTTGAGTAGGGAGAGGTGGGTCACTTCTACAGGCTCAGATGGTTCAGGGAAATCTAGGGATTCTAGTTTCTCCAGGGCATCAAGATGGTTTCATCCCAAGACTCAGAGTCCCTCTCCTTTGGATAAAGGACCTTGGTATAGCAGACATTCCAGCACGGAGAATGCAGGTTTTTCTGCAACTAGCTGTCATTATAATTAAATCCTGTACCTGATTCACAACTCTTTTTGCTGTCCTACTGCAGGAGGTGCAATTCTCTTAAAAAACTGCCAAGGAGGCCAACTAGCTTTCTCACTTTGCCTTAAATTGGTGATTAACTATCCTTGGCCATTTATGTTTTCTCCGATGCCTGGTTGCACTCAACAAAATCTATCTCATTCCATTATCCTTTTAATTATGACTTTCCCGCAAACTTTCAAAGATTTGAGACATTGTACCCATCAGTGCTTTTCCTTCCCATCTCGGTTCACCTCAACTGAAACTTTAAGGATTACAGGAGTTGTTAAGTAGCTTAGGAGTTCAGTAGCTAGACTCCTAAGATGCTCCCAAGTTCACTGCATCCTACTTGTGTATGCCGCACACACCCTTTCCTCTCCCCTTGAATCTTGTCTATGCTTATGATAACTTTGATAAATGTAATACTCTGGTATAAGTGATGCTGCTCTTTGCCTAGCCCTTAAGTGATGCATTTTTTACATTCTTTCCTTTGGAACTCTTGTCCTTGGGATGTTCTCTTTTGGATCCCAGCTCCATGCTATGAAAAGCCCACATATAGGTACGTCGTTGCCAGTCCAGGTGATCTCACAGTTGAGGCCACTATCAGCTTCCAACCATGTGAATAAGCCCAGTTAAGCTCCTAGATGACTGTTAACCTCCGCTTCATTGAAGCTGGAGAACTGCCCAACTGAGCCCACGGAATCATGAGCAATAATGAAATAGTTATTTTAAGCCATAGTGCTTTGCAATTATTTGTTAGGCAACAATGTGTAATCAGAATATGTCGCCACGTATGCCGTGAACTACCATACTTCATTTACAAACAATAATGGGATCTTCATTGTTAGGCAGCTGTTGAGTGATTTGGCTCCAAAATTCCATCCTTAAAATCTGCTTACTTGGACTGCTTAGCACTGACTATCTGAAATTGGGTCCCCTTAGAAACATTCATTGAGATAGAGAAGATAGACATATGCATGCACCCAGTTTATTGGGGAACAATCAGGAACAACAGGGAGTAAGGGAATGACTGGGCAGAGGCAAGGTTAAACTGTAATATGTGTGTCCCAGTGGTTCAGGCATCCCACAGAGAGCTCTGGAGATGGACTGGGCTTTCAGGGTTTGTTCAGAACTGAGGCAAGGAGTCTGGGGTGAGCAATTGGGTGCAAACAGCTCCCAGGGAGGGGGCTAACTTTGAGTGAGGCATCCTCAACCGTGCACCACAGCATCCACTCTATAGCCATTTTAAGTATTTTATAATGTTGTTTTCTTTTTTACGCCTCTGCCTTTTGTCTATCAAACTTTCTTTGTCCTGTTTTCTCTTCCCACCTTGTTGTTTGAAAGCTATAAACACTTTCTGCTCTTATCATTTTTATCCTTACATTTTGAAAGTATGTTAACTGTATAACTTTCTATCAGTGTCCATATTTAATCAGAATACCTCTTCTTTGCCTGGAAAGAATGGGATTGTAGCGTACTTTTATATAGTCTGCCCTTAACCTTTCTCCTCACTGTCTCTCGCATGTCTAGACTGATATGTTATACAAATTCACATAATCATACTGGGTACTAATACTTCTTTAAAACTTTAGTTTTTCCTTCATTTAGCACTCTTCCTTGTATTCTGTCACTCACTTCCTTGCACACATTTGATTTAATTACAGTTCATCCTATAGTGATTTATTTTGAGACGATAAATGGGTGACAAATTTTCTGAGCTCTTGAATATTTGAAAATGTCTGTTATTTTGCTTCACTTGGAAGGCTAGTTAGCTCGGACATAGGTTCAAAATCAGTTTTTCCTTTGAACTTGGAAGGAATTGCTCCAGAATCCAGTGTTACTAATGAGAAGTGTGATGAAATTCTGACTCTTGTTTGTATGTAAACTTATACAAAAACTCTAGTGTTCTTAAATAGTACCAAGATTTATCTCTACGTAGGTTGTTTTACTTTCATTTTTTCCAGAGTTTCAAATAAATGGAATCATACAATACATACTCTTTTTAGCTCTGACTTCTTTCATTGAGTTTAATGTTTTTTGAGACTCACCCATATTTTTGTGTGTATTAGTAGCTTATGCTTTTTTATTGCTGAATAGTAAAGGGCATGTTTTCTTCTTTTCTAGTTCTTTGTTGTTAAGTTCCCAAGTTGTCTTAGTATTTGAGCACAGTTTACACGTAGATATGTGGATTCTTCCACCGTGGTCCCTCCTTTTCGGATTTCCTCCTCTATTTCGAGCCTCTCTGCTAGCCCTGAATTCTGTTCTCTAACGTCTCAAGTTACTTAGAGTTGCAGTGCCTGTGGAGCCCTCAAGGGAAAAGTCAAATAAATAAATGTGCATTTTATTCAGAAGAATTCCTTGCTTTTATGAATTATATCACTTGCAGTTTTCTGATTTTGGCGCTTCTTATGCACATTTAAATAACTGCATTTATACTTAGTCCACTGATTATAATTGCTATGTGCAGGGGGGTTAGTCATACGAACTACTATGTCATACCAGACTGTAACTTTGTCCATTTGTGTTTAAGAGAGACACAAAACAGCTCATTAGAAACTGGGGCCCTGAGCCTGTCTGATGATGGGCTTCACTGTGACGTGTGGACAAAAGTCAGGATATGTTGTTGGGAGGTGCAAGGTGTAATAGTGTGTGTCCATAGTTCCCCTTCCTTTTGAGTTGCTGATTTTTCTCCGTGATTAATCCACTCAGTAATGTCCTGTATGGCTAGGGATGTGATAGACAGAAACATGTTTTTCAGCATTCTGGGGGCCTAATGAACCTGGAAGTCTCATGGTTTATTACATAGAGTTTCATGAATGCCCCCACTTTCAATATAGTCTGAAGTGCACCTCGTGACTTAAGACATCATTTTTTGTTCAACATTTCCCAAAATTAAATGTACTCCCTTTTCCATGAGATTGGAAAGTGTGTTTTTTTTTTTTGCTGTGAATGGTAGAAGAAATGTACGGGCCTTAAGGCTTCTTATAAAAATGTTCAACCAATGCCTTATTCTCTGCTCCACATTAGAAGGATCCGGTACTCTAATTACTGAGCATTTCTGGAGTTCTGTGGTAAGAATTAAATTTCATCTTGTCTTTTCCCACTCTTCCAAGTCAGTTACCATTTGTCCATCTGTTCCTAGATTCTAAGATTTAGTTGCTATTACTTCTCCCTTTCTCCTTTTTCCCTTTTCTGGTCAGTTTAGATGATATTTCATAAGGAGTGAAGATAAATTGTGTGGACTTAATTACTGTCCCACCTGTTTTAAAATAAAGTTTATTTTCAACTTATATTTTTAAAGTTAAAATAAAGACAAATTGCATTAATTAAACCAAATACTCTGATTTTAAACTTCAGTTAACACTTTTACAAAGCATAGGTGTCAAATGACTAAACTAACGTTGAAAGTAAATAATAACTCTACAGTCACCCCTGTAGCATGAAATGGTGCTTCTCTAGCTATTGTTCCTTAAAACGGCAGTGGGGGGGGGCGGGGCTTACCTTACCTCTCAGTGTAATATGCTTGCTGTGGACTCACATTGTGAAAGAATTGCTCAGAACAGACAGTAGCAACGCGTAGTGCTGCCACTTCAAGACTAACCTCAGAAGCAAGTGAAATATAAAAAAAGACACTGAAATAGAGTTGTCAGTGACCAGAGGGGAGAGGGGAGGGAATTTCAGGGGAGAAGGGATGGGTTTACAGGAACAAATATAGAGGACACATGGAGAAAACTAGGGGTGTTGGAAAGGGGAGGGAGGAGGGGAGGAATGGGTGGGTGGGCTGGAAAGGGAATAAAGGATAGAAACTGTACTGAATAAACTAAAATAAAAATTTAAAAAAAAAAAAAAAAAAAAAAAAGACTAACCTCAGAGAGGCGTGACTAGCATCGGCCTCGCGCACTGCGTGCCCTACCTCCGCGGGTCAGCGCCGGCCGAGGGGAATTTACGGTGGAGTGCTTTAATGGCTTGCTCTGCGTATGAGCTTGGTTTTCTAACATGAAGATTAGTCCATTCATTCTCTGAAAAGTAGCTTGTTACATGAGCATTTTTAGTCTTTCGCCAAATCAGTATTAACTGGAATTTTATGAGTCTATGTATGCTTACTGGTTTGTTAGGCCATTTGTAAACTGAGCATGTGATCACCATCATTAAATTACCTATGGGGAATAGTTTTTGTATTTCTTTTTATTTCCAGTTAACTAAGGATTACATTTTTATCACTAATTCGTTAAATTTTTTTGTTGGTAGTTCACCAGTATAGCATGAAAGCTCTGTGTGTAAGCAATAAATCAATAAATGAGAGGCGAATATTAGGAATGGCGACACACTCAGAAGAGTTTAACGCAAGTTGGAGGAAAGACGGGGGGCGGGGGGGGGAGACTAAAAGTAACACCTGTGAAGTAAGATTAACTCAAGGGCCAAGAGTCATTTTAGTTAGAAATGAGATGTGATGTAATAACTGTCTTTAAATACAAAGATTTATTGCAAAATATAATGACTAATTGCTGTTCATCTCTCCTGAAATCTGAAAAGAAAAAGTTTAAGCGTAGAAATAGGAATGATATATATTTAATCAATACTTGGAATAATAGCCTGAAGGTTGATGGACAGACAGAAAGCTTGTGATGGGACACATCTCCTGGGAAGAGCACAGAGCTTTAAAATGTAGCAATTTCCTCTGACATGAATGATAAGAGGTCGCGCCTTGAGGCGCAGGGCTGGACCAGTTGGCTTCCACAGGGCCCTTCCAGACCTGTAATTCTCCGGGTCACTTCTGTTGCTAGCCTTCGGAGCCTAGGAGTGAAGGAGGCACAGCAAGTACCCGCCTTTCAAAGAGCTTCAACGGTGCCAAAGGAGGCAGTGCCAGCAGCAGCACCACAGAATCTATTCCAACAGAAGACTTCACTCAAAGGTGAGGTCAGGTCAGTGTGGCCACAGGCCACCCATGTAAGCTTTGATAGAGGGACGAACAAGAGATGGCTGGTTAGCTGGTGCTGGGTGGGAGGGGCAGGCCACCCAGTCGAGCTCCAGGAGGGATGAGTTGCACCAACAGCCAGGTCCCTTTCTCACCATCCTGCTGGGCCACCCGGCACTCCAGAGCGAGTGTCCCACTGCGCGTGGTCCTCTCCCGGCTCCCTGCTCCCGCAGGAGGGCGCGTGGGATGATGCTCCGGTCCTTGTGCTTCCCGGAGCTCCTGCATCCGGAGCCGCCCTAGCCAGCATCGCCGCAGCCACTGCCGGAGAGGGAGAAAGGAAGAAAGGGAGGGGGGCTGGAAAGGCTCGTCGGAGGGCGGAGGGGAGGTGGGGAGGTACGAGGGAAGGGGGAGGGAATATCTCCCCTTCGCAGTGCCTCCGCCTTTTCTCTCTAAGCGGGCGGTGACTGGGGTTCACCCTCTACACCCTCTCCCAGTTCCTCGCCCCCTTCTCCGCCCCCCCACCCTCCCTGCCGAGCGTGCGGAAAGGAAGCCGCAGCTCCAGCGGCCGGGGGCGCGCGGGGAGGCGGCGGCGGTGGGCGTGTGCGCGTGGGTGAAGGACACCACCTCTCGCTCCTGCGTTCACAGGCGGCTGCGAGAGCGGCGGGGCTTCTCGCTCCGGCAGCAGCGCGACCGCGGCGGCGGCTTCCGGAGTCCCGCCGCGAAGATGCTCAAAGTCACGGTGCCCTCGTGCTCGGCCTCGTCCTGCTCTTCGGTCACCGCCAGTGTGGCCCCGGGAGCCGGGAGCCTTGTCCCGGATTACTGGATCGACGGCTCGAACAGGGACGCCCTGAGCGATTTCTTCGAGGTGGAGTCGGAGCTGGGACGGTAAGGCGGGGGGCGGCGGGCTGGGCGCGCGTGGGGCGCCCGGGACCTGGTGGCGCCCGGCGCCCTGCACGCCGGCTCAGGCTTCTGGGGAAGCCCGCGGCGAGCACTGGGGTTGTAGCGTTCTCAGTGGCAGCTCCCAGGGATGCGGAGCCGGCCTTCCTGCCCTTCGCTTTCCCCGAGTCTGGTGTCTAGGAGAAAACTAAGCACCATTGAAGTGGGAGTCGGGTCTTCCCCTGCGCGCTCAGGCCGGTGCAGCTGCGAGCAGCAGCCCTACTCTCTCCCACACTCCCTCCTCCTCGCCGGCTGCCACTTCCCTTGGGTGACAGCTCCCACCGCACGTGGGCCCTGCTTTTCCCAATTGGTGTTTTTGCTCAGGATTATAGCTTACCAGAGGGTCCTGTTTCTCTAGTTATTTTGGGGGTGGCGGCGGAGTGTTCCCTTCCAAATCATGATAGAATTATTAAATTAGATTCTTCCTCCTTTCTCTCAGCGAGCTCTCCAAAGCAAGTGGCACTAGAAATTAAACTCAAATACTAGCTTTCCTGCAAAGTCTGCTCCGAGTGAAAGGGGGAATGAATCATTTAAAAGAGTTGATGGGAAAATAATGAACTAGTGTGGCTTTGAAGAAAAAGCAGCACTCGGCGGCCAGGCAGTGGTAATTAGAAGAGTTCTGCTGCTCTTCTTTCCTGTACTGGAGTGATTTACTTAAATATGTATGCAAAAGCCACCTCCCTGGGGTTGCAGAAATGTCCATCAGTCCCCCTCTGAAGATCCAAACAGGTAGGAGTTCTGGGTGCCATCTGTTCTCATATTTCTGTCCAATGGAAATCATTTTTTCCCGTCCTTTCTTTTCTCCCCTTTCTGTTATCCATAGCTAAGTAGAGCTCTTTTTACACTCAGTTTAGATCCAGGCCCTTTACAAAAGGGAGTCTGGAGGTGTCATTTCAACTGTTGACAAGTTGAAGCTTCTGTACTTAATGCTTCTTTGCAATTTCATTTTTCGTTCTGTTCTTTGCTGTAAAGAGCTGCGTTAACAGCTAATTTCTTTTTTATGCCATCAGAGACCACAGTGCAGGATTTGGGATGTTGGTACTTTGTGGGAAGGTCCAAAGGTCACCCCCTCCCCCAATTTGTCACTACTATTAATGACTCATGGATGCAGACGGTGTATAAGAAATGCAGAACTGGAAGAAAATTTAGTAGCTTGCCGCTGTTTAAAATGTTCCAAATATTTGAGCATTGAATAATGTATGCGTAAACCTCTTGATTTTATCAAGTTTTTCAATGTTCATCTGAAGACCTGCTGTGTGTGCATTCACTGGTAAGGTGAAAGTGAAATGTCCCCTTCCTAGGCTGGAAACCTACTCTAATTGTATAATGAGCTACCAGGGAAGCAGTGTAAATTTTGGATGAAAAAATAATCTACTTAAAATTGTTTAGTTGGTGCTTTAGAAACTGCCACCTAGTAGAGGAAGTGCTACAGGGACTGTCCCACCACCAACTCTAACTGCTTTCTTAGTAATGTTTACCCCGAATGCCTCTCATTGGCTCTGGCTTATCATCAGCATATTCATCTTCGTGAATAAGCTGCGCCATAGGAAACTCAAAAAATTTACTTGATTTGAGGAATGGGAAGGTGGTTTGAAAAAAAATACACTGCCAATTGTACACATATATGGGATGGTAGACTTCATAGGGAAACCTAAGGAATTTGAAGTTATTTTTTTAAAAAGCTTGGTGTCATATTTCACAGTACATTTTGGAGGACACAGTAAATCAATTATATGTTGTTAAGACTCTCACTCTGCTGCCTAGTTGTTTGAATACCTTGACAGTCACATAATTAAAATGATTTTAGGAAAACTAAGAATTCTTGGTTTTGCTGTTTTCCAGCAGTCACGGGGCTCTCTGTGGACCGCAGTGTTGGTGACGTTCATGCGTCCCCCATTTGGTTGAGACTTTGGGAAATATTATCACTTCACAGTCAAAGTAATTTTTTTCAAAAAACCTCCTAAAACATAAAGTAACTAGCATTATGGATATAATTACTAAGAATCTTAAAGCTAGAGGATGCAACACGATTATAATCGTTGGTATTGACCAAGTGACAAAAGCCCCCTTCCTGAGCTGGCGATAAAGTTGAAACAACTGGTTTCAAGTCTTGACTCTCTCTACTCTGTGTCGGGCCAAGCCTGCCTGACTCTAGTGCTGAAATGTTTAATTCGTTAGTAACGCAGTCATCATTAAGATGCTAAGAGAACAATGCCCCAGATGTCGTGTGGTGTCACTGTGGTTGGTTCCAGGGTGTGCACAACTCCCCCTAGATTAAGTGAATTTGGGAGTAGTCCTTCTTCTGTTATAACTATCTGGTTGTAAGCTAGTGACTCTAGAATTCATGACGGGACGGGCCACGTAACCACTAGGGCAACACACTCGAGGATGTGTTTGGAAATTTTAGGGAGCTACATTCCCAAGGCTCTAACCACTTGAAGCCCCTGGCTGGTGATGGCAGCAATGGTCTCCATGCAGCCATGTAGACCAGGGCAGACAGGATAGCTTTTCTTTTTTTTTTTTCTTTTAAGGTTTGGGGGAGGGGTGAGGGTAAGAGTGAAGAGGATTATTTCAGAGTATTAGGCGAACTGATTAAGTTTACCAAAACTGATATTTGAAAATTTAAAATACTGCTTCATTTATAGAGTTTGTCAAAAAGTCTACAAAAATTATGATATGTCAACAAATTCAATTCCACTTAAAAATACGAGCTGGCCATGATCCTATCCAGGGCTCCATATCCTAGAGAGCCATTGGTCCTTTGCCCAGTGATTTGAGAAATTGGCGTTTTCATGGCTTTGCCAAGGGAGAAGGGAGCCTCGTCTGGTCCGGACTCTGTCCGTGGTCTGGCACGAGGAGGGCAGAGCTGGGCCTGCCCTGCTCTGTGGTGGGGACTTGGCCCTCTGCATCCAAACCTGTGTCTTGTTTGCAGTTCTTTCCCACCTTTTGTTCTTTTCTGTCGTGCGAAATTGAAAAAATGTTTGTAATAAAACTAGATGTGTTCACATACACACACACAAGTTCAAGAAAACCAAATGAAAAATATAATTAGACCAAAAGAAGTGTTAAATTATTATGGAATCAATGTTTTAAAAAATTTCCATTCTACTTAATTATAGTTTCTTTAGGCCAGTGACTTTAAATCCCTGCCTCCCCACAACCTGACCTGCAATTTAAAAAAAATGCATTTATGGCAACCCAACTGAAGCATAATCATATAGGATCCCTTGCTGTGTATATTATTGCTTACGAACCAAATAGATTGAGATAGTGCAACATAGGTGTGTATCAAATGGAAACCAGCTTCATAAAATGAAATTATTGTTACCACAATGTACTCTAATAATTCCTACTTTATGCTGCATGATTTTACTGTTTCATTAAAAAATATCAGTCAAATCCTTGTGATTTCACATCCCACTAATGGGTTGTGGCTCAATTTGAAAAGTGCTGTTTGAGGCCTTCGGTCAACATATGCCACATTAAAGCCTGGGGCCGAGTCCTTTGGAAAATGCCCTGCAGATCAGTTAGTGACATAGTGTCTCCATTTCCACAGCTTTGTAGAGAAAAGTTCTCCTAGCTTGGCCTCCAACTTATTCTTAGGTTTCTTCTTTCAAACATTTTTCAAGAAACTCTGCTGTCTCCCCAAGATCTGCTGGGTGCACTGCCCTCTGGAGGGGGTGAGGGGCAGGGGCTGGGCCAGGGCACCTTCACTGCAGAGAGGGCAGTTCAGGAGCCTGAGCAGTGTTGTGTTCCACCTGGTGACACTCAACTCTGTCCCCCGGCCCCTTAATGGCCAGGAAATGCTTCCTGTAAGGAAACATGAAAAGTGTGCATTTGCTAACGGAAGGGCTCCAACCAGTGCTCCTGGCTGGGGAGGAATCAGCCTCTCTTTTCCCTTTTCTTTTTCTCTTAACTGGGTCTCCTCATGCCCTTGGTTGTCCCCCCAACACTGTCTTCTAGGGCCTCACAGCTTATTCTGGGTACAGGTCTCCTGCCGCCCACACTGCGTTTAATATCTAAGCACTTTGGGGCGTGGTATGCTTTTTTTTTGTCTCACTGGGAATTAAAAATATAAATGTCGGTCCTGCTCTTCTTTGCTGTGCACCCGGTTCTTTTCTTAGGCTGTTGACTCAGGAGCAAGGTGGGATTGCATGTGGGAGACTGGAAACTGGGGCTGCACTGGCTCTTTGTAGGAACACCAACTGGAGGCGGACTGGAAGGCAGTCTGTGGATTTGGCTCGTTCACTCTTGCGTGGTCCTCCCCTAGCACAGCACTGTCCTCAGCAGGTGCTCAACAAATGATTTGGAAAGTGAATGAATGGTAACCAAGTGGACCGGGCACAGTAGGCACGCTCCCTTCCTCTTCTTTGACACGTGGTCTCTGTGGGTCCTGATGGGATGATCTCAGCCCCAGGGACCCTGGGGAAAGAGAAATCCTGTGACCTGTTCATTCCATCCCTAAAACTTGTGGGCCCCTGACCCTAGCCTCATTCAGCAGTTAGTTTCCTTTCTTCACAGTGGGAGTATCAGTAACTGCCACCTCTGTAGCTTGCAGGTGTTGAAAATAATGCTGCCTTTCTGTTGGCAGAGTGCTTTGTATCTCTGAAATGAAAGGGATTCACCTTTACTATCGTTTTACCACAGGCATGCCAGAATTAGGAGTTAAATCAACTTGAACTTAAAGGCATGAAATGCCTTTCAGCTATACTAGCAACTCAAGTTCATACATGTTATTCACTGCTAAATTTGGAAATACACTCATTGTAAACAGCCTCAACATCAAGTGAAGACTGTGATAGAATTAGTACTTGAAGAGCAGACTGTTTTATCGTATTTAAATACCGTCGCAAAGGTAAAAATGACTACTAATTTAAAAAAAGACACAGGTGCCATCTGCTTCTAAACAGTTCTGAAGAACTTTCCTTGGGGGGGAAAGGAGAGAGAGGGAGAAAGAAAGCACTAACCACACAATAGCTTCAAAGAACTTTCTTGTAAACAGTTTACCCTCAGAAATAGATGTGGGGATTATTTGCTTGCAGTAAGACACTTGAGGAGAAAATACTGAGTGCTAGCCAAGTAACCTGTGTCAACTACCAGTTGTTTTTTTCATGTTAATGATTTTACTCTTTTTGTGGAGGGGGGGAACTAGCTTAAAAAGTAGTTCTCTTCAGGTTCCCTTGAGGGAAAGCTGACATATTTAATAAAAAATTGAATTCTCAGTATTTCAAAGTCAGGTTTATTATGTAAAATATATTTAATTGAGTCAATGAACCATGTAATTCAGACTGAACAAAAACTTTACGTGAAATCAATAGCAGCTAGAATCAAAGTTTTGCTCAAAGTATATTAATCTTTACTTTAATCATTTTTCCCTATTTGAGAATGCAGGATAATCTGAAAATTTCTTAACTACAACGGGTTAATTAGGAAGTTACATTTAAATATTGAAGGCATAGTATTAGCTCATAAAGGACATGGACTCTTCAATACAGTCCATTTTTTAAAAATTCTGATCCTAATGGAGGGCAGTGGTTGTGTATCAAATAGTGTGAGTCTGGGTGGGGGGCTCCTCAGCAGTCCTATCAGCTGCAAAGATCAAATGAGGACCGGAGCAGGGCTGGCCGGTGGGTAGAGAGCAGTTTGTGCCGTGCTTTCTCTTCTCCTAGAGCAGGGTTTCTTCAGCTCATCACCACAGGCATTTGGGGCCAGACACCTCTTAGCTGGGGGGCTGTCCTGTGCACTGTAGGATGCTTAGCAGTGCCCCTGGCCTCCACCCACGAGCTCCAGTAGCAGTCCTTCTCGCCCACTGCCAAGTCGTGACAACCTGAAATGCCTCTAGACGCTGTCAGATGTCTCCCACTCCTCCCCGCTTTCCTGTTGAGAACCACCTTCTCAGAAGTGTGAAGCTGGGCTGTCACGTGATTTTCTTTTGGTTATATAGATGGTTAACAGCAGGGAGGTTGATGGGCTAGAATTATTTGACTTTATTGAATATCTGCTATAACCACATGTTTTTCCCGTTTCTATGCAATACCATTAAGATTTCTGTTATATGTGCATACCACCTGTACTATAATTTACTTAACATTTTTGTTGAAATTACCTCATTTTTTAACCTAAATTTACTTACCAAGAATACTTATTTTTATTAAATCAAAAACTAGCATTCATGCCACACATATTTATAGAAGCAAATTGTAAAAATAAGTTGCAATAAAAAGAAAGCATTTTTTGTTAAGTTGTTGCTAGAAATATTTGCCTGCAAAAGTCTCCAAGCCTGAGGATCATTCTCTTTGTTAAAGAGGGAGATTATCAGAGATTAGCAGCGTTAAAACCACAGTAGCACACATTGAGGTTTTCTTCCTGCTGTAATCAGAACCATTGAACATAATTGAAAAGAGAGTGATCTTCTCATTTTTTTCATTCCTTGTTATTTAATTCCATGCCTTTGTGCCACCTAAAAGCCCAGTTACAGGTCAGACCTTTTGAATAGCTATGAATGCGACACTGTGTGTTGGTAGAAGGCTGGGACGTGAATCAGTATGATGTATGTAGCACCATTCGGCCTCCAAATGTGCAGTGTGTGTGTCAATGACAGTTTTAATATGGGATGAATAAATAAATATTAATATGAGATGGCGATAGTACAACTACTTTATGACATTGTGCTAATTCCATTTGGGAGGACTGAGGTATCTTTAAGGGGGTGTGGACCTCGAAATTTGACAGAATTCTAACAGGTAGAGTTTTGGTGAAAGGCACACCAGGTGAAAAGTACGTTCTAAGAAAAGGCAAAGACTGGCAGAAAAAGGCAGAGTATACATTTTATTTTGCAAAGTTTACAAAACATGAATGTTATCATGGCAGATAAGGATGGGGGAATAAGTTAATGTCACACCAAAGATAACATGTAAAAAAAAGAAGACTGTGTCTATATTGACTAAAAGCAAAAGAATGAACCATCAGGAGAGCAAAAGGTGGCTGTAGGGAGCAGCTGCATCTTGGGCTGAAGTCGTGGGACTCAGAACTTGCCAGTTACCCATAAACCAGGCGGTGGGTAAGAGAGCACTTACCATGTTTGTTAAGAGAGACAGAGAGAGAGAGAAGAGAGAGAGAGAGAGAGAGAGAGAGAACAAATGCCCTCCCACAGAAAGGGGAAGCGTGGGATTGAGGGGCTGATCTCAGTTGCCTAGGCCTGGTGAAGAGCCCATTAAGTGACGGAGAGCTCACATGTGAGACACTGTGGGCTGCATGTTGCCTGCGATGGTCCACTGCCAACAGCCCTAGATGACCCAGACACAACTAAGATGCTCTGGTTGTGTCCCAGTAAAACCTTATGACAGTGAAATTTGAATTTCGTGTGATTTTTACATCACAAAGTATTGTATTTTTTCTATTTATTCTTCTTTGTATTTTAAAAAACACATTTAACACTGTAAAAACTATCCTTAGCTTGCAGACTATACAAAAACAAGCGGCCCTTAGCCATGGTTTGCCAAACCCTGGCCTCGATCGATCAAACTGAAATTCTACTCCTCTTCAGTTGCATCAGAATTTCGTGTTAAAATGATATCAAGACTTCATTTATTCAAGGAACTACCTTGCTTCTCCCTTATACTTTGAAAATGTCAACCTGATACTAGTTTTTAAGGTGGGCACAACCTTTAAATGCCTGCTTACTCATCCTTTTTCTGTATTTATTGAAACTGTAACTGTTACAGCTCTTACCTATGTAGCATGTTAGCTACTTCCATTCATCAACATGTTTTTGAAAATGGAGATTTACAAGTGTGTTTAAGTTAAATTTCCACCCTATTTACTGCAGAGTAATTTATTTTGTGTAAAATAATTATATAGGTTTCAAGTTGATCATTCTTCTATTGTATTTGAAGTGACATTAATTACAAAATAATATGCTAAATAAACCATTGATAAAAGATTTGTCTCCACTGGTGTTTAATTTTTCTGTTACTAATATATTATCTATACATTGAGTAGTTTTTCTGTATGCCATGTGTACATTTTAGATGGACTGGTTACAGGCCTTAAATTGGGACTCTGTTTAAATAAGCAGGCTCTTAAAAAATGCCATTATTCTATTTGTTTTGAACGCCCGTTAATACTAAACTGGCCCCTCACATTTTGACTAAAGTAGAGATCTCCGAATGTCTGCTCACAGGGCGTGTGTAACATAGTGGGATGCTACTAGAAAATATTAGAGGGGTTTTCCCCCCTAACTTTTGCTTTTAATTTCTGTTTTTGGATGTTTACAGAAGCACAGCACATACTGATTCAGTAGCACATGCATAGCATTTATAGGTACATAGGTGTATAACAGGAGGGGCATGTGCTCAGAACACCGTGTTGGCTGATTATCACATTAAAGAATGGTATTTATAAGTGGTTACTGAGTAAGCTTCTTTACTTATTTTTAAATAACATTCTACTTTATGAAAATGATTTAAGTGCAGATATGTAGATCAAGATGCAAACAAAAAAGAAATCACATTGCAAGGTGTGTCTTTGTGCAGAAAAGGGAAGTGGGTATATATGTGCACTTGTTATGCATTTTAAGACTACCCGATGAAAGGTTTTGATAAGAGCTTACTGCCATTGTGACTGAAAAAGTCACAAAACAGAAACAGAAAGAGATAAGGAATACAGGTTGCTCATCAAGTAGAGAGTTGAATAAATTTTATTTTTCTTTGTCGTTGAACCCAAATTTCATATTATTTTTCAAGAACCTCAATTTTAATCTATCTAATTTACTTCATGGTAGATTTTTCCAGCTGCTGTCTTAGCCAGATGACTGCTTTTGCCTGAAGTGTTTGGGGGGCAGTGCTCAGAGGGTTGTGGGCATTAGTGCCAGGATGTTGAGTTCGTCCCTGTTAACGAATGCTTTGTCATTACCTAATTACTTCTTAAGTCATGCTTCAGGGTGATTGGTTGAAAAATTAACCAGGCACAAAAGTATTTCTTATAAAATAAGAAACAGCTGGACTTGAGTAACCCTCTGACGGGAATGGTCTGCTAAAGAGGTAGTAGACATGATGAGCTATTAATTCTCCCTCAGTTTGTGGCAGCATTTCTTGCTGAAAGTGTACTTTCTTTCATGTATGTCATCATTATAGACAGGACTCGGCGAATATTACAAACTGGAAGAAGAGCTGGGGATAGCACATCTGTGACTGTGTTCACACCTTTACTGTTGCCTACAATGCACTGTTTGCATGATTGCTTCCTACTGTAAGTCCTTGTGGACTGTTTGATAGGGACTTTGCTTGCCTTTTACCCTCCATTATACTTTTCATCTTGGCCTGACTGACTTGTACTGCTTTGACGAGACAGGTAGTTAGAGGCTGCTTTACTTTAAGAAGTGACAGCTGTCCATTTGGAACTCTAACAGGTATACAAGGTCATCCTTTAGTTGTGACAACTTTTCAGTCCAAGTAGTTATACTGGTGTTTGTTCATTCAAATGTATTACATCTATATTTCAGCCCAAGCAGTTATACTGGTGTTTGTTCATTCAAATGTATATTATATACAGAGAGAAAGAGAGAGAGAGAGAAAGAGAGTACACTTCCCTTGGGACAAGACTATTATTAAATGTGACTGAATTCAGAATATATAATTCAGTAAATCAGCCTGGCTTAGAGTGTGCAGTCATGGTAGGCCTCTGAAGATTTCTTGCTTAAGTGCAAACATTTTCAGTGGCTTCTGAAGAACTCTGGGTCTTTCCTCTCCTTTCTCCCTCAACATGAAGACTTAAGCTAACAAAAATATTTAATGAGGTAAACTCTTGAAAAGCTCTCCTGAGTGTAACCTGTAATTAGAAGCAAACTAAAAACATAAGAAAAGGAGATTTTCATGTGTCTGTATGACACATTAGTGAAATCGAAACCTAAGGAAATTATCAGGATAATCCATAGCAAACCAATACAGTTCTTTTGTGTTTTAAGATATTGAGGAAATGGAACTTCAGGACTGAACTGAGGCCCTGGGCAGCAGTTGGGGTTCTGGCCCTGGCCAGGAGGGGGCAGCAGAGCACCAGTCCTGGCGAGCTGCCGGGTAGTGGAGGGTAGTGCCAGCTTCAGAGGGAAAAGTGGGCAGGTTAGCTGGCCACTCAGAATGGCTTCAAGGCTGGGTCAGTGAGCAGGTCATTCTGCACAGCTGGGTTGGTGGGGGTGAAGGAAGACTTATGAGCAAGGCAGGGACTAAGACAAGAACTGAGTGAGATGGTAGAGGACGCCGGTGGGAAAACGGGCAGGATAAAATTGCTACTTGATGACCGTGTCCCTTTGGGCATAACACTGAACTTCACCCAGCCTCATTTGTATGCAAAATGAAGATCATGGTAGTATATCCTCCCCTCAGTTCTATGACCATGAGATGAGATCACTTATGTATGTAAAACACTTAGCTGGCACATATGCATAATATTCCCCAGACAGGGCACAAAGTGGATGGTAGGGACTAACGATTTCAAATGGATTTCTCTAGCAGGAATACTAAATGCGGTTCACATAGCCCTTTTAGCAGTCTGACCCCAACTTCCCTGCCAGACCCATTGCCCACCACTTCTAATTACCAGCACGTGATGTTCACTAGGAGCTTGGTGCAGCGGTTTTACTGTCGTATGTTTATTGGAAATTGCTTCAATAATATAACAAGGTGATCATCACAAGCACCATTTTTCAGAGGAGGAACTTGAGGGCCAGAAGGGTCAAGCAGCTGATCCAAGCTCACACTGCAGGAAAGGGGAGCAGCGCTGGGATTCAGGTCCTGGTTCATCAGGCGCTGGTGCTTGTTCTCTTTCCCCTGCACCTGCCTTGGCCCCAGGGCCCCCCCATGGGCCCCATATCTCTATGGTGTTGTGCATGAAACTCTAGGCCTGAAATGTCCTTGTCCTGATTCTTACAGGGTAGTCATCTTACACCCCAGGCAGAAGGTTTCTCCCACGGCCCTGCTCTCAGGGTCGTATGTTTATTGTCATTTCATATGTTTATTGTCTTACTGGTCAATGCTTTGTGGTCTTCACCACCAGAGGGTCTGCTCCTGGGGCAGAGGAACCCCATGTCTTACCCATCTTTTATCCTACTACTGAGTGTTCTTCAGCCTATTGTCTGCCCCCCACGAGTGCTTATTGAATGTTTGTACAATATGAGGAAATGAATAAATATTAGGTGAACAGCTGCAGGACAATGAGAAGGACTTAAGTCTCTCTTTCTTCAGGGTGTTTTCCCTCCAAGCCCTCTGCTAAACCAGCACACTGTGAAATTACTCATTCAGTGACTGTGGCCCTCTGAAATATTACCTGTTAGGGGCCAAGCCTCTGTCCCTTTGTTCACTGCTATGTCCCCAGCAAGCTGAGCAATGCCTGGTATGCAGCGAGCACTCAGTAAACATCTGTTGTGTAAGTGAGTCAGTTGTACCAGCAGGGCTTCTGCAGTTCAAAGTCCTTTGGAACCCAAGGGGCTCTTCATGTCTGCTCTCTCTTAAAGGGCCCCGTCTCTGAATGATTTGGGAGCATTATGATCTTCTGTGACTAAATTAATTAGTTCAAAGGTCCTTTCTAGCCACAAACATCTGTGCCTCTGTGTTTTCTGCCAGTTGAATTCACTGGCTGGTTACCTTAGTCCTGTACTGTGTGTTCAGGAGACGGGGCAGCTTTTAGAGTAAGTGGGGGCTCTAAGTTCCATTGACTTTGTAAGCGTGTGGAAAGATCCTGGAATAATTTTTATTCTTCTTTCAAAGAGTAATTTTTATTCTTATGTTGCACTTCTTAAATGTCTCACCTCTTTTTAGAAACATGTACGCACTGTTTTATTTGCTCATTTTTACTTCCTTTAGTGGACCATACAGACGCTGGCATATCTAGGACAGGATTTGGTGAGAAGGGTTGCTTCCTAGCTCTTTGCAGTCTTCTAGTTTGGTTCTTGAAGAGGATCGTTTTCTTTGAAAATCTTGACTCCTGACCTGTTTGTGACTATGGAACCGATGAGCAATGTCCTGTTACAAAGTCCTGTGACATATGCGCTGCCTGACCGCAGGAGGGGCGGAGCTAAGGAGAGGTTCATGAAGGAGGTAAGAACATAGATGGGCTGCTCTGTGTGTATCTTTATGTGGGGATGTTATTTAAAAATCAGTCACTGAGATGTCTAATTCTTTGATCAGAATCAATCAGTCAATCAATCACCCCTTGACTTAACTTCCAGGTAGGGTCATTAACTTTATGTCCATAATTTTTATGCACTGTCAATGTAATTATTCTGGAAAACTTGTATGTCCCCATCTCTATTTTGACAACAAAGCCCAGGGGAGCATGGCGAAAGAAAAGCCGTGTGTAGGAAGCAGAGGGGCAGAGACAGGGCTCATGGGCAGAAGGAAGGCCGCCCTCCACTCAGGGCTACTTCTCGTTTTCTGAATCCACTTACACCTCAACCTATAAGCACCTCTCTGTCTCAGCCTGACTTCTCCCTGTTCTCCTTGTCCTGCCAGAGCCAAGATCTCCCCCATTTTCCTTATAGCTCTCCTTGTTATGTTCTGAATGTTCGTTCCTCCCAAAATTCTTATTTTGTAGTCCTACTCTCCCTTCCCCTTTGCCGCCGCAGTGTGATGGTATTTGGAGACAGGCCTTTGGGAATGAGGATTAGATGAGGTCACAAAGGAGGACCCTTATGATGGGATCCATGCCCATCAGAGAAGAGACAACAAAAACCTATTTCTCTCTTTCTGTCCTGTGAGGAAGACGTGATAAGGAAGACAGAAGTCTGCAAGCCAGGAAGAGAGCTCATGCCAGAATCCAGCCATGCTGGCCTCTGATCTTGAACTTCCATTTTCCAGACCTGTGAGAAAATAAATTTCTGTTGCTTAAGCCATTCAGTCTTTGATATTTTATTATGGCAGCTCGAGCTAAGACATCTTTTTGCCCTTCTTCCCCACTTTGCTATCTGTCTGACTTCGGTCATAACCTTGGAGTCTTCTTGCTATGTTTCAGAAGCTACCCTGAGTTAATCTATGCTCATGTGGCAAGCAGAGTTTGAAGAAAGTGATGTGCTTTTCACTTCCCAGATGCCCACCATTGCTCTACCAGATGTTGACGAATATAGTGCAGGGACCCACTTCCTGGGGGATACAACCTCTGCATTTGCTTTATCCACGATGGTTGGAGCTGACTCTGAGTAGCTCTTCTTTCTTTCTAATTAAGCACCAGAAGGCTCCCTAGCACAGTGCTGCCTTGCTGCACCCCAGGCTGGGACCGTTCTGTGGTCACGCTCCCCTCCTGCCCCTCTGCCTTTTAGGCACGAGCACCTTGGTCTCCATTGTGCATCCAAACCTGTCAGCTTTCCAAGTGCCAGTGCCTGCCAGCTCCAGGCACTTTATTTCCTCAGCAGCTGGCGCAGGATTTTTCTGTTGCCAACTGGAAGCTGAGATATTAAAAAATAAAACTTGGCCCATCTTGAGTATCATATGTTTCCATCAGGATTCGGATCTGCATTCTGGCTGAGCTCACACCATCACTTGGGCACCTCTCTCAGGACTAAGAACCCAGTCTGTTTCTGAGTTTCTGGCCATATTTTTACCTGCTTATTTCAAATGTAGTTTCCAGCCTTGAAAAACCTGTGATGCTTATGACTAGTTGAGGGCAGTTTACTGACACTTTACTTGGATGTCGTCCTGAATGTGTATATTCACCTGTTCGGTGTTTCTTCAGCACTGGGTTGCCTTCTCTGATAGTTGGTGTCAGTTTTGTGGCAGTATCTTAAGTGGCAGATTCTCAAGAACAAGGCTCGTGCTTCTCAGGTTAATGAGTAGCTAACACACAGCACTGAGGCGTGGATGTTTGCTGTGTGACTTCACACGAGCATGAGGTGGTCCAAGAAAACAGATCTTAATATTTGTAAATATTTGTCTACTGTTCTTTGTATTTCATATCCTAGAAAAGAATGTGATATAACCTTAGGTTTTCCATATCTGCAGAAAGAAGGACAGTTGGAGCAGTTAAAATAACTGCTGTAGATGGGACTTTCTGTATAATTTACAGCTCGCTTTGCTTATAAGAAGGGTGTTAGAATTAGAAAATGTCAATCATTTTGTAGCTTTGAGATCTCATTTTATTCAGGATAATACATTCTTCACTGTAAAGTTAGGGCCAGAATCACTGCAACTTGACTGTGATTCAAAAATACAGAATAGAATTCTGGAGATCATTTGAAAATGCAAAAAAAAAAACCTTCGTATAGTAAGGAGTATTTAAAGCAGTCTGTAGTCTGTGTACACTGATAAAGAAAAATATGACCTAGAAGCAACTTCTTATATTTAAATTATGTCATTATTATGCTCATACCTAAAAAATGTATTTTTCTAACCTAAGTTGTCTAACTTAAATGGTAAAATAAAATTTGGCTTCTGGTTTAATTATATATTTCATTAGTAGTGTCTATTAATTGTCTTAGTCTCTTTTCTGATGAAGGGATTTTTTTTGCAGTACTTAAAACATTAATAAACTTTGAGGAAGGTGTTAATGAGGTAGGTATGTCTAGGAAAAAGGCGGAAAGTATAGAGACTGGAAGACTTAGGACATGCCTTTTCTGAGTGTCATTTGGGTAAGGGGTATGAATTCAGCAATGGCTTTCTGTTAAGGAGGAGACATGGTAAGTGATGGGATAGCACAGTCTTTCAAGATGTCTTCTGAGTCCAAGATTCTGGAAATGTGCTGGCTGCAGTCTGATGCTGAGATACGAAGTGGGGCTGCAGGCCACATAGACTGAACCAGTGACTGTAAGGGATGTCAGCAGAACCTCCAGTGATAACTGTGGTAGTGAGGAACTACCTTCCAACTCTGGTCCCTGTTAGCTGTCTTTTGTTAATGGACCTTTTAAACTGAAATGAGCTTCACTTTCCCATCTGTTGAATGAAAATCTCGTGCCTTTCTTGCAGGATTATGGCAAAGATTTAAGAAAGATAAATTGTGTGCTGTATTAAGCAAAAGAGCTGTGTACATACTGCATGAGATTTTTTAAATTTGAATAACAATGACTATTATTTTTTTACTCTTAATTCCAAAATTTATTTGGATTCCACCAGCCATTCCATTAATGTCCTCTTTCTCTTCCAGGACCCAGTCCAGGCAGCCACACCACATTTAGGTGTCACACTGTCCTGCCCTCTTTGATATGTTCAGTTTTTCAATCTGTTCTTGTTCAATCATAGCCTTGACTGTCTTGAGGCATACTGGCCAGAGGTCCTATATCATGGGTTTGTCTGTGTTTCTCACGTGATTAACTGGGGTTTTAAGTTTTTAGAAAGAATACCACAGAGGTGAAGTGCCCTTCTTGTTGCATCATATCGTCAGAGGTGCATGATGACGCATGCCATCACTGGTGATACTAATCGTCATCATCTGGTCCCGGGGTGTCTGCCGAGTTTCTCCACGGACCAGTTACTATGTCCCTTTCCCTACTGTGTCTGGTTTTGGCAACTGGGTCACTAAGTCTAACCACTCTTGGGATGGAAGGTGATTAAGCTGTGCCTCTACATATATCAGTTCTTCTGTAAGCAAGATTTGTGAGGTATTATTTTGTCACTAACAAATTCTTTTACGTATATAAAATGATTGCACATCATAAGTTATTTTCCACAATTCTTGTAAAAATATACTGCCACCATAAATCACGCAACAGGGATTGTACTAGACAGTGAGAAACTTTGAAGGTGTTGCTGGGATCCTGTATTTAGACAATGGAGTGTCTCAGAGATGAGGGGAGGAGAGGTGCAGATAACGGTTCTCTTCCCGTGTTCAGAACAGTGCTGGTTGTACATCAATCCTCAAATTGTGAAAACACTGAAGGTGTTGTGATTGTGCCTTATGCCTGTATCTCTGTGACTGAAACTTGCATACATCTACCTCATTCTTAAGATCTTGATGTAGATTTCTGGCAGGTAGAGTGGCTAGCACCTTAGAAATCAAGCAGTCCGGCGTTTCATTGTACACAGGAGAAACCGAAGTACAGAAAGGGCACATGTCATTCGCAGCACTGCGAAGCTCATTAGTAGTGGAAATGGGACCAGAACCGTGCTCTTCTGCACTCTGACTCTGTGACACTCTTTCTTTTCTCATGAGTGCCACTTGCAGAAACCCAGACTTAAACCAGTCCCGGCTCTCCCACTAAAGCTTTCCCAGGTTATTTCAAATTACAAAATTTATCTCCAAGAAGCTATGAAAGATTGTGATTTTTGAATTTGCACTATTTTCTACCTTGTACATTGTGCAAGGATGCAGTCTTACGAATTAAAATGCAACAAAAACTATTAAACATTGGATAATATTTTATACTTGATGTCTTTCATATTTTAGACATTGTTCCTTCGCCTTGTAAAACAACTTTGTCCCTAAATGTATTATCATGTTCAAGAATCTAAGCATGCATGTCAGAGTGCATTCTGTTTTTGTTCGTGAGTAATTTGGGGGCTGAGATTCTCATTTTTATATAACTCATTCAAGAAACTTGTCATATATGTGCAAGTGCCCCACTCACTTTAAAAAGGCTACCTATAATAAAATATAACAGAATAAATTGCCTTGTGCTTGTCCTTTGTGACTCCAATAAAACTGAATGTTTGAGCAAATGGATTGGTTAATATATTACTTCAATATTTAGCAGAACTAGAACCTAGAAAATCAAATGGAGGTATTTTTGTGGTATCTGCCCATGTCATCACACCAAGTCTGCTTTCTTAGAGTTGGGAAAGCCATTGCCTCCAGAAGTTATTTATAATAGACTATACTAGGTATTTATTCTTAGTTTTAATGAATGGTATAGCACCTGATTTGCATTAAATAAATATTTCTCTTTTCTTTTTTACACCAACAATTTTGCTGCCTATAGTGATGGGCTGTCAGTTTAGGTTTTAAACTCCTTTTTAAACTGGTAAGAAAAATATTTTTGTTGATTGTTGATTAAAATAGCAGAAGTTTTCATTATCAATAAAATGGAAAATTATAACAGTGTCTCATTTCCTTTGTTCGTGGGCTTATATCCAAGCCTGTGTTGAATGCATATACTAATGACAGTTCATGACAGGTGCCTTTTTCCTCTCTTGGTCTACCTTGTTTAGTAGCAGTCAGCACTGCCATTTCTTCATTTCTCTCAAAAAACTTCTCCTTTGGCCCCTTCCATCTGGTTTTTGTGCTTATAATTCTATGAACAAGTGACAGTCAAGTTCCACTTGCCCTCCACCTCCAAGATGGTTCTCTGATCTAACTTCTTAACTTCCTAACTGCCTGCGAATCGGTTGAGAAGCTATTTTCCCTTACCTTCTTTCTAGTGACAAGGTGACCGTACTCTGTGCGCCATGAAATGGCGAGCATTTGTGGGGAGAGTTTCCTGACGTAAGTGAAACTTACCACAGCACTGCACTGGGTGCGCACCTCATAATCATGGAGCAACTTAATCTGTCCCCCGAGTAAATGGTGTCACAAATAACTGTACTTTGTACAACGTGTGTTCAGCCAAATTACATTTTTAGTTTTATTCTTTTATATCTACTTATCAAAATCATCAACTGGACAGTTTTCTTGTCACCATGTAGGGCAGGGCTTCTCAACTTCAATCCATAGACCTCAGTACCTGTATTTTAAAACTGCACGAAGCTCCTGAAACTGAAAGCTAAATTTTATGCATATAAGCATTTTTTTAGAAAAGTGATAATAGTCTCATCAAATTTTCAGAGATGTCTAAAGAGCTCTGATGTTTGAGATTCGTCCACACACTCATAGTCTTCCATGTGCTCAGAATGGCTGAATAGCATGAAGCTTGCGTTGACGAATCATTTAGCAAACTTCTTGTTTCCCCTCTTCTGCTGCCCTGCCCAGTTGATCTGGCCACAGCAAGGCTTTCTATGTTCTTATGTTCCCAGCTTTACCTCTTCTATGTACCATTTATTAGTTAGGATGCTCTTCTGTGTGCCAGTGCAATTCAACAAACCCATATTGAAGCACCAAAAGAAGCTCAACTCAAATTGCCTTAAACTATAGAGCGGATTTATTGGCTGAAGTAGCTAAAGCCTACAGGTTGTTCAGGTCTCACATGCGCTTTGACTGGGACTACATGTGTATCACTCTGTGTCTCTTCTAACTTTGCCTCTCAGGTGTTTTGGCTTTGTCCTCATGCCACCTTCCCTCATGGTCACATACACGCAGCAGTTCGAGTCCTGATGTTGGCAACCAGCTGTCATCATCCAGGACAGATGGGATCTTCATTTTCATTTTATCATTTAATAAAGCAGAGCCAGTCAGTGTGGCCAGGGGGATGTCTTTGTATCAATTCACTTAGACCCATATTACCATGTTACCACCACACCTGAACAAGCCATGGAGACAAAGGGAAAGAGATTGCCTGTCTTGTTGATGTCAGTCAGGGACTACTTTTAGGACTTGGGCAATTCCAACTTGTGTGCGGGTGTGGGTTGGTGCTGGCAGGAGAGATGCTCAATGGCAACAATATTTATTATATCTGTAAATTAAGTTGGGTTTCAGCCTACAGCTCTTGGTATCTGATTATAGTTATGTGGTGGAAAATCAGATTTTACTTCTGTAGAAGATGAAGATTTATTGTATTGTCTAAAGAAAGTTATGTGAAATGTTAGTTTCTTTGGATGTTTTATCAGTCAAAGTTCTACCAGAGAAAGAACACACACATACATAATTTATTTATTTATTCCAAGGAATTGGCTTATGTGATTTGGAGGCTGGCCAGCCTGAAATCTGTAAGACAGGAAGGCTGACTGAAAACTCTTGGACGGGACCTGATTCTATGTCTTGAGGCTGAATTTCTTTTTCCTCAGGGAAACCTGAGTTTGGTTGTTGAGGCCTTTCAACTGGATGAAACCCACCCACATTAATGAGGATAATTTCCTGTACTTAATATTATATAATTATAGATATTACCAGGATCTATCAAATTGATCACAGCAAGTCAAGGCTCTTGTTTAATTGAATAATGGGCTACTGTAGCCTAGTTAAGGTGACTCGTAAGACTCACCATCACAGATGTTAAGTGTAAGGCCAAAGAGGGGTTCTGTGGTTAAGTAAAATTGAGACTTTCCATCCTTTAATGTGCTCAAGTACATTCTGTTTTTTTAACTATTTTTCAACTTTATTTGATCAAGGACATTTTTTGTTTCCCTTTGGGATCATACTTGGTGTCTTCGCAAAGTGGAAATTCAATAATATTTACTGAGAAATATTCCTAGATAAATGAATAGCTATTAAGTCTTGGGTTAATGATGTTTATATTATCTCAGAGCCATCACTTACCCTTTGCAGACTTTACGTTTTAATAGCTTTTAAATGTTTGCTACCCTTTGGAGATTTTAACGCTGTAGGAAACCAGCCAGTAAGATGGAGCAGGTTCTATGTCCTCTACATTATAAATCTCATCTTTTGCTTTTTAGTGTGACAGGCTGTAGCTTTGTTCCACTTAAGAGATTATTTAAATCCATAGAAAACAAGTAAAAGAAAAGAACAAGACAGGTTAAGTTCCTGAAAAATGAGTTTGCTTTTGTTTTACTCTCCTTTTATGACACCTAGCAGGTTGCTTTACTCTCAGTGGTGCTCCATATACATTGTGCCTGACTCTTAGAAGATAAAAGTATTTTCTCTTAAGTCTGCTTAAATCCCTTTTTATTGTGATGACATATTATTGGGTCAAACAAAGATGTGATTTCTCACCTGTAACCCATCTGAAATGTCATGTGGCCTAGAGTCTAGACGTGGCCTCAAGTCCTGGCTAAAGACCATGACCAGTAATCAGCGCATACTGTGGGTAGACCTGTTTTCCTGGGAGAGAGCTGAGCATGAAACACAGGTTTGAGTGCACCTGCATGTCCTGACTGTTCGAATTGCAACACAAGGTCCGGCACAAATAATGCCCCTGATTTTTTTTTTTTTCAAAATCTTTTATTACAAAGTGAAAAGCATGTAATTCTGTAACATAGCAATATCACACTCAAGCACACCATATGACCTTTTAGGTGAAATGTTCTAATTAAAACTATAAATTATTGCACCCATATCATTACCCCACCAACCACACTCAAGCAAGCGTTACTTCTGCGGGACCCTGCGTCATGTCCCCTGAGGGGCTTCCTATACAGTGGCCACCTGGCCTGTCTGAATGGGTGTTGTAGACAAGTAAAAATGGTTTTGAAAACCAAAGCAAAACTTAAAGTCTGATTTGATTAGAAAGATACTAGTTGAATCTAAAGAGATTATTGTTGTAAAATAACTAGCTTCATTGAATTCAGCCGGATTGCTTAAAAGCCAATTTGTGTGGGTAGGCATGAAAAAGTGGGCAGGTTAGTTTCCTGTTCCTTTCTTCATTGTACAAAAGAAAAACAGGCTTTAAAGCTGCCCATTGGTCAAGGAGTTGGGATGAAACTTAAAGGAAGCTGTAAAACTTCAAAGGTCTTACCAGTCTGCAATCCCACCAACAGTGCACTAGTGTCCCTTTTTCTCCACAACCTCTCCAACACTTGTTGACTGTTGTTTTATTTATTATGGCCATTCTGACTGGTGTGAAGTGGTATCTCATTGTGGTTTTAATTT
>CM052540.1:123625728-123657939 GCA_028533065.1 Trachops cirrhosus | reverse complement strand
CAAATATAGAGGACACATGGACAAAACTATGGGGCTTGGAAATGGAAGGGAGGTGGGGAGGGATGGGTGGGTGGGCTGGAATGGGAATAAAAGAGTGAAACTGAACTGAATAATCTAAAATAAAAAAAATTAAAAAAATGGGTATATGTGATATAATAAAAAAAAAAAACTTCAAAGTTCTCTTCCTCCCAAGAACAGCGATGATCCTGCAATTACCTGCTGTGCTTGAGACAATAGCCTGAAAACTGAAAATGTAGAAAATTTGGACATGGTAGATAAACAAGAGGTAAACAATAAAAATTACTTTTAGTCTCATCACCCAGAAATGACCACTTCATATTATCCTCAGTTCTATTTTTATATTTGTGAATATATGTATGTGATTATTTCTACCTATTTATCTTCCCAATTATTTTATTGAGGTTAATGTTTTATAAATTTAAAAATATATTTATTGTTGATTGATTTTTAATACATTTTGTATGATTTATATAAAATAAAAAACATATTGAATGTGTTCTTTCTTGAATATACAAAAATCACACACAGTAATTGCAGCTGTCCTTTAACGGGTGCTTACTGTGAGCTTGGCATATCTTCCCTAGCTCATGCTATCCTGCTAGTTAGACGATGTTAACCTGAGGAAGCAGAGGCCTGGAGACAGCACTGACCTGTTCATGCCACTCAGGTAGTAAGTGCCATGGGCCAGGACTATCTAGTTATCTGTCTAACTGCAAAGACCATACTTCAAAAATATTAGGTGGCTTCCTCTGAAATGAATTCCATGTCGCATTCCCTAGGTGCTGGAGAAAATATCTAAGGTATAATGCAATGAAATTATGAGCAAACTTTCCACGCATACACATTTGACCTGTGGGACATGACCGAGGTGATTCAGAGCATTTTCACATTCCAGAGGGACGACATGATGGCGCCATCGGGGAGAGAGCCCTTTGGCCTGGTCCTGCCTGACTGTGGGCAGGAGGTATTGAACTTCCTTAAAGAGGGAAGATTTTCTCCACAGGCTTTTTCTTAAAAATCTGGTTTGCTCCTGATAGCGGCCTTGAAATAGCATTAGAGGACCCAAATTGATGACTTTGAAACTAGCTGTTAACACATTATATTTCGTCATCCGTTATCAATACCTATGGGCTCATTATGGGCCGACTTCATTTCTAGAAGAATGCTCACACACTGAAGGTTCAGTCAATGGGGAGCATATTTTTTTACTTTTAAAAAAAGAATGTGGGTTGCTGCATTTTATTCTTTCCACTCCTGTTAGCTGCAATTTCATAAAGGGAAAAGGCCCTTGTGTTATGAATAACCTGATTATATTTTACTCTTCAACAATCTGTTGTATTCTGCACAAAGGCTTTGGACCAAAAGAGTGACATCCATTTCATTCTTCATTGACCAAGCCACTTCAGTCCAGAGGAACAAGTGTCTTGTTTGAATTGTTTTGCACCATGGATTTTGGGTCTAGCAGAGGTTTTATCTGCATGGGTGTCCAGGTAGAACTCAGGAATCCACACCGAGACTGTATGAGAGGAGAGCTACCTAACAAGACACATTCCATGTGTTTGCTGGGCCCGCTGCATCACAGAGCTGGAAGGAAGGCAGGGCTGGGTTAATTACTGCCTTATCTTCATTTAGCTTCTTTTTTAAATAAAAAATACAACTGTTATATGAACTAATATATAAATTATTTTGAGAGGGTTTTTATTTCTTTTTGTGGTCTTTCTGCTGTCTGTGATTTTCTTTAAATGTCTCCCTTTGCTGTTTATTTCTCTCCTCTCTGTCTAGTCTTTCCCGCCCTTTAAATGGTTCTAATATCAATGTAAATAAGAGTGTGACATATAGCTGTGAGGAGAGGGAAATTCAAATATATACTCACTAATGAAGGTTCCTGGTACCTAAGGATGTTGAGGAAGCTTGTACTTTTTCAGTTCACGTTGTGTGTTGTGAGTATGTGGCTTTGTGGTGTTGACTTCGGGGTCACTGACTTGCTCCTCACCAGTTCTTCATTGTTGATGTCTCCTTGCCACTAATGAACCCAGTTTTGAAGGGAGAGGGAGAGGAATCATTACGAGTCCAAATTCTTGCATCTCTGTACATTTTCTTTTTCTTTATGCTTGTGTTACTTCTTGAGTCGTGTTAGCATAACAGAAGACATCTGGGCTAGGGCAGAGTTATGGGATGCCAAGTCATACTTATAATTATGGAATGCCAAAGCACCATCGTATTTATGGCAACTCTGGGAATTACTCCCCGAGTCTGTTGTCATACACTTTCCAAGAATGGATCTATTTGGAGATGTATTTTAAACCTTGTCAAAGTCATTTGTCTCAGCTTCTTCAGTTGATTTATGTGGAGACTCTGGTCGCTGGCTGCTGAAGTGCAGTCTGCACACAGAGATATAGGGCTCGTGCTGAAAATAGTATGACATATAAACAGTGTAGAAGCCAGGAAAGAGTGAATGCCTTCTTATGTAGTTTTGTTTAGTGTGGAGAAGTGTGGAAGAATGCAAATAAGACTGCTTTTTTATTTGGGCCTTCATGACATATTCAAGACCAGCATTTTTAAATATATTTTCCCTGTAGCTCTCTATTTAACCAATTTTACATTGAAAAACACTTTGGGGGAACTGGAGGTTACTGATGGAGTTAGTATAACAAAGTCCTATAAGCCTTAATTGTAGGTCTCAGTTAGGATGTGTATGTAACACTTAATTTTAAAAATTTGTCATGCCTTTCTTCACCTTTGTTAGTAATAATGCAGTAATAATAATGTTGCAATATTAAGTTAACTGTCATATGATGTCAACCAAAGAACTTATTAGAGAAGCTTTGACTAAATTTTTTGTGACTCCCTACATATTTTTATTTTCTGAAAAAAAATTTTTATCTCTGAGTCTACTGCTTTTTAAAATAAGGACTGGGTAAGTAGTTTATCCCTAAGGCAATGATAGCTATTGGTGTAGGACAGCCAGTCTGACAATTTCTTAGCAATAGCAAGTGGTGCTACTCGTGCTGGTGGCAGCTCTGCATGGAAAACTCATAAAGAGATGTAGGGCTCAGGCTATAGATTGCATTTGCTTTCATGTTAGCTTATTTTTGTCAAGCCTGGTTTCTTTCCTAAAGAGACTTATTTCCTTTAGGTCATTTGGCCTCTGCTGATTAAATGACTAGTTTAGAGTAAGACAGGCCCATGTACACACACACACACACACATTCACATTCACATTCGTGAGGTCTTAGTCCCTCATGTGGAACGGATACTCATTTCTGCCTGGCGAACACTTCAGTGTGCTCTCCTGCTCCACCATTCCTGCCTCTCACCGTTCTCCAAAAGCACCTTTGGGTTTTGGCAGCTGCGTATGGTGTAGCCACAGAGCCATGTGCCAATGCTACTCTTCTAAGCAGACCTCTCAAACCCGCAGCAGGTGCTGGCCGCCCACTTGCCCCTGGATCCTGGGAGGAGGGACAGTTTCCGTTTTGGACAGGGTCGGGCTGTTCTGCCTCAACAGATGGTCAGCATTTGGTTTCCTCAGTCCTGTCACCTGGTGAAGTCGAATGCTGGTTTAAGTTCTGTTACTTTTCAGTGAAAAGAAGCAGAAAAAGAGAACACAATGCTGTGTCAAAATAGCCAACAGCTCTAATGTTGACAAGAATGAAGCACGGCATTAAAAAAAAGAAACAAATAAATGTGTCTCTTTTGCTAAAATGCTTAACTGAAATCTATGACCTTCATTTTATTTATCCCATTTTATAGTACATTAAAAAGATTTAGCTACTGAGGATCTATGAGTAAGTTTTAGATGTGTATTTCTTTTAATTTTTCAAAAATAAGTCTGCCAGAAATTTCCGTTTTAATTTTCTAATTCGATATTTATATATGCACACTGATATTTCTTCATCTCAGATAAGACTTTTGTCATTATCAGGTCCATTTAGCTGTATAATGACAGATTGATTCATTATTTAAATAATTTCCATATAAATTTCAGCTATTTAAATAAAAATCACTTGTTATGTTATATAGAAATCTTTTTCTTTTACTTAGAAAGCATTCCAGCAATCTTAGGGTACTCAGACATAGAACTCTGATCAAACTATCCATGTTTAAGATCTGAACATTGAATATGGCTCATGAGAAATGAATAAATGATCTTCCTGTAGATTACTGCTGCACCTGGAGGTGGCAGCGACTCAGATTTTGTTCTCGGATGTAGTTAAGGTCTGCTTTGGAAGTTGAGGGCAAGGACCTTAGTTCTGCCTCCTGCGGTGTGACTAGCTTTGTTGCTGCTTCATATTAGCTCATTCTATGAGTCTGATACAAACAGACATGCTGAGAGGAAATGTGGGTGGGGCGGGGGACATGTATGGCCCAAAGGGAGGTCACTGTGGGGGGACCCTCTAGGACATGGGCAGAGGTGGCTGCAATGCCACGCCACTATCACAGTGCGGGTCATCAGATGACCCCAGGTGTCTGCTCAGAATCCTTTCCTAGACTGTGAGCAGAGTTGACACCTTGATAAAACACAGGGGACAGGCCTGTTAACTTTATTTAACTCCTTCCCACTCTCCAATGGCATGAACTGACATTAATACCAAAATTTGAAGTGGGCAGAAATTATCTTCAGGTAAGATGTGAAGAGATTGACATATTGAGAAAGAAACTGAAGAGCCAAGAGGTTGGTTTCTCTCAAGATTCACAGAAATCCATTCACATAAATACATCTTCTCATCCCTTGAGTGCATCCGTTTTTCAGCTAGGATTGCCAGCATCTACAGGGCAAGGGGTTTGCTTTTGCTGTCCTGTGGCACTGCGTCCAATATTGGCTCCTATGGCTCGTGATTCCCTTGGTTTCCTGAGGGTGGGTGTGGTCCTTGGGGGATGTTTTTATACTCCATGCAATTACTTGTGTTGACACATCAGGTGCTGGGGGGAAACATGAAGCACCTCATGGCAAGAGCATTCCAGTGAGCTCGGTGACTGCAACATAATCCAACAAAATCCCAATGTTCTTGAAGCAAACTTTGCCCAACTTATACTTAGAACTTTAAAAAAGAGTGGTTTTATGAATCATTAAAAATGGGACTGATTACTGGAATTCTCTGATTTGATCGAAGTACATTTTTGATTGGCTAAATTGAAAGTCTAATATCAGAGTTGAATGTTCTCTGCACTGCTGACGGCCTGCATCTCACCAGCAACTTGGTCTGCCCACCATGTGGTGGGCATCCATCCCATTGGATCTGCTCACTTTGGTGAGCTATACATGGAAGACTTCTTTCCAAGTGCCAAGCAATCACGCCTCACTGTGCAAACATAAAATGTGTGCAACAGTCTGTATTATAATCTGGGTGGGTTTTCTTGAACTCATGCCCAGCAAGTTTATTTTTGTGTGTAGTAGGCTGATTGGCTAATTTTCTGTATATCTCTTGGTAGAGTTGACCAAACTGTTGATCTTCACTGACAACTTCAGCAAGGTCAGAATTTGAGTAAATGACTTTAAAAAGCCATTATTTCAAGTTCCCTATGATCTTTATTGCCAACTTTCAGAGTGACGATTTCTGCAGAACCTTAGCTTAGCCTGTCTTGGTAATGGAACCAGGAGCTGAGGTGTGTGTTTGCATTCCCAGAGCCCCAAACTGTACATATAAAGTCTCCATTCTTCATCTTTGTAGTCTCAGAAGCTTTGCTTTCATGGATTCATTGAATCACTGTCTAATGATAATTTGGAGTCTCTGATGGTGTTTATTTAAATTCAAATTTCCTAGTTACCACAACACTGTTTTAAACTGCTTAAAATACCAACCTCACCCAGTATATTTTTGAATATGTGGGTAATAGGTTGGAATCAGCATTATTGTAGGAAATAAATGAGTTTAAAGCTAATGGTATAAAGATTATAAACATTTTTCCAAGATATATGTCCTCATCTTTAGAACACACACAAACACACTCACATATATAGTTGTATATATTTTTATATTGACTAATTGCTCACAAAATCTATTTACATGTCTATGGAAATTAGTCAGTCTTAACTTCCATACACTGGCTGCTACTCAGCAATAAAAATAACAAATTATTGTGCATAAAACTACTTGGGAGGACCTCAAGGGCCCTATGCTAAGTGAAAAAAGCCAATTTCAAGAGGTTAAATGCTGTTTGATTCCATTTATATAACGTTTTGAAACGACAAAATCACCGAGGAAGAGAAGAGATCAATGGTTGCCAGGGGTTTGGAGTCGGGAGGGGCTGGGTCTGGTTGTGACTGCAAAGGGGAACGTAAGTGAGGTCTTTACGGTGATGGAATAATTTTTCATCCTGACTTTGGTGAGCAGATGAATTGACCCTTGTGATGAAATAACAAAGAGCCATACAACACACAGTGTTCGGATGTCGATGTCCTGGACTTGCTTTTGTAGTATAATTAGGTTAAAATAGAACTGCTGGGGAAGCTGGTTGAAGGGAAGCAGGACCTCTCTACAATATTTTTCTGACTTCCTGTGGACCTAGAATTTTTTTTAAATAATTTTTTTTCAAACATGCCAGTAGTTATAAGGAGCCCTAAGGAAAACAAGGCTTTCTTTGCTGGTGTTAGGAGTAAGTGCAGTAATTGACTCTCAGAGCTGGAAAATACTTTATAAAATATTCACATACAAATACCAGAATAATGTGCCATTCCTAGGCTTTTTGTTGTAAAAGTTTGTTAGTGTGGTATGGATCTTGTTTACTTTCTGTTTAATGCTTTAAAACAATCCAAAAGTCCATATTCAGGCCTTCAAACCATCCAAGAAAAGCAATCATTTCAAGCTATGGCAAAGGGAACCTGGGAAACCCATCAAGTAAACCTCAACATATGGTATGAAACTTATGTAACACTGTCAGCTCCAAATCTAGGGAAGGAAAAAGAAGGGATTTATACTTTAATATTTTTTCTAATTTGTTATGTGACAAGTCATTTTGTTCCTTTTCCAATCTTCTCTTCCTTCCCCCAATAAAGTAAAGAGAAAAATCAATCATAGCACAAGAACTCACAGAAAGGGGAAAAAACAGTGTATCTTCCTTGCCTCCCTTAGATATACAGAATATATACTTCTTGGAGGGTAACACATTTTATATTAATCTCTGTCTCTCACTGCCATATCTCAGCATTTGCAATAGAGTTGAGTATTTAACTACTGACAGTTAGTTGTTCTTAAATAGATGGGAGCTGAATTGTTCTTTTATAACTGACTGTGGTGGAGGGAAAAGTTACAGCAATGATACAAAAATAATGGATTTCTTTAGTATAATTCATTTGTAGTATAAAGAATGAAGAGTAAGAAATTGGAAACTTTTTTGAAAAAATAATGAAGGAGAATGCCCCCAGTGTAGAGAAGGAAATAGATTTCCAGAAAGTCCCAAAGAGAATGGACCTAAGGAGGAACACACCAAGGCACATCATAATTGCTTTACCCAAGATTAAAGATAAGGAGAGAATCTTAAAAGCATCAAGAGACAAGGAGACAATCACCTACAAAGGAGTTCCCATAAGATTATCAGCTGATTTCTCTAAAGAAACCTTATAGGCAAGAAGGGGCTAGAAAGAAGTATTTGAAGTCATGGAAGGCAAGGACCTATATCCAAGATTACTCTGTGCAGCAAAAATTCATTTAGAATGGAAGGGCAGATAAAGTGCTTCCCAGGTAAGGTTAAGTTAAAGGAGAATGAAAAATGATTTTAACCTAAGTACCCTAAAGGACTTTCCTCCTGAGCTCATGATATCCATGGGAAGAATACTGAAGGAGATAAGGGCAAGTTTTAATAATCCATTGCACATGACAGGGATCTGCCATCTCTGAAGGATGGGATGTGGGTAAGTGTGCACTGCTCTGGATTCTATTCACCAGGTAGGAACACTGACCCACATGCATTGATTGCTCCAAGTAATGAGAAGATGTTCTAATATTTTTAAAAAACACCATAGCCATATGTGTGATGTCTTAATTGTTCTGGTTTACATTAAGAAAATGTCCACTGTACAAAACTAATTAAAATCATTTCAAAGGGAATTCACATTAACGAAGGATTTCCTGTGACATTTATTTAAGAGTGATATTCTTTAGGGTGTGAAAGTGGATTTTTATAGATCATTAACAACTTGACAGGCTCTGGGAGTAGAAAAATATAAAACTAATGTGTTAGGAAGCAATGGAAGTTGAAGATCAATCAAAAGTGACATAAGTATTCCTGAAACCTTTAGATGAATTAAGTGGAAAATAATTTATATACCGTTTTGCAAGAACATATCAATTATGTACACTTACTTGTACACTAATTATAAATTCTTTAATGTCATCATAAATAATAGCTGAAAAGACTTCGAAAAGACAAAGTAAGTGTATCTCTTCTTCCCTTGTGGCTAACGTTCTTGAAGGAGAAGTCAGTCCACCCACACTCTCCTCCTCTTTGTCTCCCATTCTCTTCTCTATCCAGGTCAATCTTGATTCTGTCCTACCTGGCCACTAAAATTTCAACACTAATGTCTCTTTTCATTTGCAAGATTCAACTGAAATTTTTAGTCCTTACATTAGTTGACTTCTTTCTGGCATTTGATAGCTTCAATCATACAAAATTTTGGAGACATTTTCCTTTGGTTCCACTTATACCTCAATTTCTGGTAAAATTTCCTTGATACCTCACTGACCCTTCTCTGCTTTCTTCACTGGCTTTTATTTATTGGCCTGCTCCTGAAGTATGGGCTTCCCCCACGGCTCCAATCTGAGACTCCTTGTCTTTCTCTATGGCTCTTGCTAGTGCCAGCATTTTTAGCTATAATGGTATTCTTGTCTCACATGTGTATCTATAGCACATAATTTTCTTCTGAATCGTAGACCTGATTTTCCAACCTGGATATTTTATCTTCTTCAGAAAACCCTCTTTCTCCCCTGTATACCTGCTCTTATATTAACAAACTCTCAAGTGTGTAGCTTTAATCTCTTCTTTAGTTTGGTTCACTCCTTATTTCCTAGTTCACTGCCTCATACTCCAACCCTAAAGATCCAACCCTCATATTTCAAATCCAGAAACTTCTCTACATTTCTACTGCCTACTGCTGCTATTTTGTTCAAGCCCTAAACATTTCTCAGTGAATTACTTCAATGGTTCCCTAACATATTTCCTGATCCCTAATTCCTCCCCTTTAAAATCCCCCTCCTCATAAAGTCAGAAATATATTTCTAATTAAAGCCTAATTATTTCAGTCATAGTTCTTAAGATATTTTACAATCTGATCCCTCCTTACATTTCTAGGTATATAAATTGACTGCCATTCCAATACTCAAATTAATTTTTGACACCTCAGCCTAAAATCCATTGTTATTCTTCCTAGAATGCCCTTTCTCAGACTGTGCCCACCTAGCGAACTCTTGTTCACTCCCTGTGATGAAGTTTGGTTGTCATACATGGTGAAGTTTTCCCTGATTCTTCCATTTACAACTCTTTTCCACAAACAATTACAACAGCAGTTGCCTTCATCTACTTCACCTCATCATCCTTGGGATTTCAGACTCAGCCTCCGGCAATTGCCTTTCATGTCACCAGAAAGAGGTCTTTTTTGTGCTTCCAATATTGTGAGATAGTCTTTCTATTTTGTACTCACATTTACCATGTAAAAGTTGGGGGGATGCCCTCCACCTTCACTTGTGCTGCATTCTCTGCCAATTTATGCATTGATCACAAGCAGGATTGGCCTCTTTTTCCTTCAAGAATAAAGCCCTATTCCTCACTTCTCTTCCTTACAGATCCTCCTTCTTGTGAACCATCTTAAGCTACTTGGGACTGAAATATGTCCCAATTTAAGCGACTGGCACTGTGCTTTTCTTAAAAGTATTTCTTCCCTTCACAGTGTATCTTCTCCTTTTTTCCAGGCATACAGCCTGAGGCATTAAAGAGAAGCCCCTATCCATGATAGTGTAATAGTTCAGGAGTCTTAGACCTGCAGACTCATCCTTGTGTTCGTTAACACCTTTCGTGGATTCCCAGAGCCCTTACTCCACCAATATGTCTTTATTTCCTGTGGAGACCCACCTTAAGTATTCTGTCTGCCACTTTAATATGTAAAAGAAAAACTGCACCAAACCGGTAAAACAGGGAAGGAAGACTATATTCAAGACAATTTCAATAAGGGAGAGAGACTATTGTAATCAGAGAGAGAACTTGAACTCAGGTCTGCTGGAAAAAAAGGCAGAAGAAGAGTCTCTAAATGCTTGAATGGGTTAGTGGGGAAGTTGGTCAGTGTGATTAAGCCATCTGTTTGGTAACCAGCCCTTATGGAAGTTAGGCTCCTGACCCCTCAGAGAGACTGGGAGATAGGGATGCTATCTTTCTTGATGGCTGCATTTCAAAGAAATAGGTCCATATCCTGTAGAAAGATGTTCTGGGTTATGTAAGGTTTATATATCAAAGGGACAGAGAAGGAATTTGTAATTTCAGGTTTTGTAAAGTAAATGCTCTAAGAAAAGGGAGGTCTAGGGTGTACAGTCAGAAAGAAACCTGTTTAAAGTTTAGTCATGCAATAGTAAGTCTATCTTGGTTAGGTGACTAAACATAAACTAAAAGGTTAATAATGACCCATTTAACTTACCTTCATGTGGCTTTTCATATTTTATCAATAAAATGAGTCATGCAATAGGGCAGGTGCCATTATTAATGAAATTTATACACACTTTATTCTAATAACATCATATAATTGTGAATAATTTCCCTCTTAGGTTATGTCCTTTTGAGGAGAAATGAAAGACACTTCAAAATAAATGCTTTGCAATTACCAGTATTTTCTTCCTTCTGACTCACCGTTTATTAAAGATGAATGCATTTATCACCCAGGCAAATACTTGTGGTTTGATGGGTTTGTATTATTGCTTTCTCTTCACTGTAGAAGTACCCATTAAAGTAAGTCTTTCTGCAGCACAGAAAACAATAATTGAGTGCCCTCACTAGGCAGTTTCTAATATAAGTGCATCATACTAAGCCAGAAGTCAGGGAAGTTAAAGAGAAAGAGTAGCAGTGAGTAAGACAACAAAAAGGCATCATAGTTCAATGTCATCATCTTTCTAAATGGTACACTTTCAATCTTGACTATACTGGGTAATTTTTCTTTTTTTATTTGATGGAAATGGTGTTTGACTTAGTTTCCCCTATCACATGAAATAGATTTCCTAAATACAGCCAGTGATCCCAAGGCAATCTGATTTTTAATTACATTACCTTCATATAACTCAGATTGTGACCTCACCTTTTAGATAAAGTTGCCTGAAATGGGGAAGAATAGGAAAGATAAGAGTCGGGTTAGGGTACTGAATAAGTGGTCATTAAAGCTCTTTGGGGACAATCAATAACTTGTGCTCTTCAGGAAACAGCATTATTGACTCCCTGCATTTGTTCATTACTCCATTTCTTTCCTGCTGCATGGCTCCTGCACTAGGCTGCTTCTCCAAACACCAGGCCATTGGCATCTCCGTTTCTGTCTCCACCCTAACTCAAGGCAGCTGCCCACATCTCAGCTGGACTACTGCAGTGGTATCTTTATCAATACTCCAATTTCTACTGCCTCTCTACAATCTATTTTTATTCAGAGTAAGCTTTAAAAAAATAAGGACTGGGCCAAATTGTTCCACTTAATACCTGTAAAATTCTCCTGTTGCTTCCAGTGTATTCAAAGTCAATTCCCAACTCCGAACTGTGGTCTTCAAAACCCAACAGACTCTAGATTCTGCCTATTTCATTCACCCAGCCTCTTACCACACTTTAATACTTGAAATTACTTGAAACTTTCTTGTTTGTTTTGTTTTACTTGTTCACTGTTATGAGAACATAAGTCCCATGAAGGCAAGGACCTTGCCTGACATTTAAACTGCTATAACCTAAGCACCCAAAAAGCCCTTGGAACATTGATATGCTTAGTAAATATTTGAGTGAATTAATTAATACATTTACTAAGTAAATATCATTTATTAATGCCCTGCTGTCTTCCAGGTCCAATGCAGCACTCTCTTGGGTATCAAAAATGAATATTGCATGTTTCCATGCTTCATGCCATTTACTGACTAGATGTTATATTCATCTGGGTATTTGGCTATCAAACTGTCTTTTAGGGTGCGCATTTAACTTTTGTTTCGGGAATTAAGATGAATTGGTAATATTCGTGGATGGTCAGATGTTTTTGGATCTCTAGGTGTACTCTATGTGTACTGACTAGGAAACAAAAAATTTAGCTTCTCTTATTATATACACATTGTTTATTCACCTTTATAGGCTTTATCCAGCAGGTATCAGAGTCAAGGCTTTTTACTGCTTATTATGAGGTATACATATGAAGGTTAGATCTTTATCCTGTCTTTAAAGAATATGAAATTTAGGAAGAGATAAACTCCCTATTCCAAAAAATCATGAAATAAAGCTGTATCTTGTAAATTCCATAAAAAGGCAGAACAAATAATAGGAGAATTGAGGAAAAGGAGTGATCGCACAGAGAGGAGATGAACAGGAAATGCTTTATTAGTGAATTAGCTTCCTGTTGGGTTTTAATAACCATTAAGGTTTTGGCAGATGGAGGAAATGGCACTAATGGAGGAACAGCAATGGAAGAAGAGGAGTTTTCAGTTGAGCAGCAGCATCAGTGTGAAGCTTCAGAATGGGCCTCTCTCCTGGAAGCTCTGAAATGTCTATGGTAGGAGGTGGGAGCCTTCGGAGCTTTGTTAGTAGGAATGACAGTAGCACAGCAGTGCTTCACAAGAATAAATTAGACATCTTTTAGCGGAATGGGTTGGAATGAAGACAAGCGGAGGCAGGAAGACCAATCAAACAGTCGTCTTTTGTGATGCAATGATCCAGAGGTGACAGAATAAGGATTTGATAGAAGGATAGTGTTTTCTTAAAGGAATACGTTCAGCACACACACACAGAGGGGGAGAGAGACAGAGACCTAATGCCACGCTCACAGGAACTTTTGTCTCACCACATTTATCCTGAATTGGAGTTACTCTGTTCTTCAAACCCAGGCCTTTTCACCTTCCCACTCATGAACTACATTTTTTGGAATACATGAAATGTGTTAGATTTTTTGGAATACATTTTTGGGTCTGTTTTACTATTCTCAGATACTTAAAAATATGTTTAAGATCTCTAGAGTCCTCAAAGTATTCCACGTTTCTGGCCTACTTGAAACATCCAGATTAGAGTTTGAACACCAATGTTCTTTATTTCTATGCACTATCTTGCTATTTATTAGTTTTTTCAACAGATTGTCATAGTTCACCTAATTTTCTCTGTAAATCTTTCATACCTACCCACCCCCACCAAGACACACACACAGGCATGTGTGCACGCACACACACACACACACACACACACACACACACACACACACACACCAGGTTGAATCCTACTTGTTTTGGAGATGTCTTGCCATACAAATCACACATACAGCCCTGTGACATTTGTTCATATAGCTCGTTCTTATATTTTGGTTGAGCCATGCGCCATAGCTCCAGCTAATGGTGCCGAAGTGCTAAATCCCCTGCATGTGTGTGAGTCCACACCTTGAGTTCTTAGAGTATTTGATGCTGATGAACACTCTGTCCTTGAAACATTGTTTTCTATTGGTTTCCATGATATAATATCCTCTCTGTTTTCCTTTCTCCTTGTCTCTTAGTAGTCTACTTTTTACTACTGGATTATTCTCTCCATGGCTATTGAATACTGATATTCCCCAAAGGCTAGGTCCTCTTCTCTTCCAATTCTGCATGCTCTCCCAGCTGTTAACCTTCACCCCCACATCACTGGCCAGTAGGATTCTCTTCAAGTTGGCCCCTCAGTTCTTTTCACATGGTCCTGCTAGTCTGTGATAGCTTTCTTGTTTTTAGTTTGTTAAGATAATTTTTAGGCTCTTCTTATATATCTCCTGCCATAGACACAGGGTCAGCAATGCCTGCAAGAAGTCCGGGTTTCTTGTGGTGGGAAATGGTATTTTAAGACCATAATCTTCAGCCTAGTGGAGCTTGTTGTGATAGGGTTTGCCATTATTTCTAGGCTTTTTGTTATATATATATATGTATAAATCAATACTAATACTTATAATTCAAATTCAGGACTACATGGATCTTATTTTATCTATTGTATATTATTATATATGTGTTGCTTTATTCTACATTGAGAACCTTCTTTCTGAAGGACACAGGGGATAATAGAATTAGAATATCCCACATTACAAACCCGACAGCCTCAGCATACCAATTCTAACACCATCACTGCCGGTGATCTACATACTGCTTTTGATTTAGGAAATGTCAGTGAGAATACTATTGATGACTAGGTTGTATATATATTCTAAAGAATTTGGAAAGTTACAGACCACTGTATTATTTATTTGTCTGTGTAGCAGATGGTACTGATTAGTAGGAATAACTTTCCCTCAGTATTCCCTTCTCTATACTTGAGATTGTCAGTAGCTTCCAGGACAAGGCTAGTGGGAATTCCACACTCGACCGGCAGGTTGGTATAATTAGGCCCAGTGTATTTCACTGTGAGATGCCCAGTGGAGAAGTCTAAAAGTAGGCCCGCTTCCCTTCATTATTTTTACTTTTATTGCAGGAAAAATAACTTCCAGACTCATGAAAATATTAATTCATTTGGATCAGCAATACTTTTAAATGTTTTACCTCCCATGAATATTTTTTCTGTTTTCTAAGATTTTATTTATTTATTTTTAGAGAGAGAGCAAAGGAGGGAGACGGAGAGAAATACTGATTGGTTGCCTCTTGTAAGCACCCCATCTGGGGACCCAACCCACAACCCAGGCATGTGCCCTGACTGTGAATTGAACCGGCAACCTTTCGCTTTACAGGATGGTGCCCAACCCACTGAGCCACACCAGTCAGGGCGTTGCCTAAGGTATTTTAATGGCTAATCCCTTGAAAGTCACTTTGAAAGGATCCTAATGACTTTTCAAATAAGGATGGAGGTGTGTTTGTGATGCAGGATAGGAAAGAGGTTTAGTGGACTCATTCTGGCGTAACACATGTAAGTATTCATCCTTTTGGAGGAAAAACAAAGGCAAGACAGAGTTGGGAATAGGAGAAGGCTGGAGTTTTCACTCCACAGTGTTCCTTGAGTTTCCAGCCCACAAATGATCCCATGGAGGGTATTTGTTTGTTTGTTTGTTTTTAAGATTTTATTTCTTAGATCAGCTTTAGGTTCAAAGCAAGATTGAGAGGACAGTACAGATTTCCCATATATGCCCCACTCAGTTTTACTGGATAAACTGTTAGTTTGTACAGAGAAATCTTAACATTTGCAAGAAATCAATGGGGAAAAGATAAGGTCTTTTGAAGCTGTGTGCAGCAGGTTTGGGTGCAGCCAAACTCAAACCTAACTCTGAAGGGACTCAGTAGTGGAAATTATGCACAATGACATCTTGATTTAATAGCTGAGAAGGCTGATGAGTGATGTGTGACATGTCAAGTATAATTCCTGCTTCTGTTTTAATGAGAAATAATGAACAAAGCATTTCTTTTTAGCTACTTCTAAACCTGAAAGGTATGAAAAATAGAGAAATGACATGTAGAGCAGGGAACAAAAGGAAAACTTGGCTATTGTTTAGATAGTCATTAAGACTATCTAAATTAGTCTTAAGAAAACATGACTATTTCGTATAAAAGGAAAGATTATAGAAGCCAAATACATACAACTTGAGTTACATCAGTTTAAGAAAAGATGTAAACTAAAAATAATGAAAAGCAGCAAAGAAAAAAATCTAAAAGCAGGGAACATTTATATGATAATGTAGAGGTATATGACTAGAAGGCATAAAATGAATATAAGGAATGGGAAATTTATTTTAAATGTATTTTAATACTTACCAATAATGCTAACTTGAAAAATATTTTTTATGTTTGTATGCATTGAAACTGTAAATGTTCATCCTGCATGCATATTTGCCAAGAAAATAGAGGCACTTGCACAGGTCCTATAGGTGAGCTGATCTGCATTTAACTGCAGGGTTCTTGAAGAGTTTGGGGAGGACTGAGAAGGCAGACCTTGAACTTGGCGATTTTGTTGTATCACATTATCTTCAGAGTTAAGTAACCTATTTTTGGATTGCTTATTTTTTCCTCAGTGAATATTTAATTTCAATCTTTTATATTTCTTTTTCTCCTCCTTTTCCTCTCCAAAGTGCCGTCTGGTAATGTGGGGATGGAGATTACCTGATCTTAGTGGAATAAGTGGGGGTCACCCAGCCAGTCCACATCCTCTGGACCATCCTGAGTCCTTGCTGTGCAGTGGCAGCTTTGGTTTGCTTTTGAGACTGATGGCTGTTGAGGTGTGGCTGGCCATGACTTGCAATGTGGGTACCATGGAAGCACTTAGAGCTGACGTCCCTGGTCCCAGCTATTTGCCTTTGCTCACCAAGGCCATGAACACTGTCCTTATTTTGTCCCATCTCAGTCCTATTAGTGCCTCTTTATCATCTGTCCAGAGCACATGGAAACCTCTGGATTCCCTGTGTGTAGGGCTTGGAGCTCTAACTCAGCTCACCCATTGAACAACTTTCTTATACTTGTGCCTCTGCTGTATGTTGTCCAGTGCTGGATGTGGGCACGTGAACCGCTTCCTCAGACAACATGCGTGGCAATGTGCCACCAACTGGACTTTCGAGCATTTTAGAGCTCCCCATCCCTACCTGGACATTTGCATAATGCCCTGTCCTTCCCCAAAATGGGAAAGTAAGGGACCTATGCATCTGACCTTCAATCCTGTCTGCTCTCTCCTGTGCTTCCACAGTCTACCAGGCCAGATCTGGCAGCCTGTCCTTCCCTTCCCCAATCTCACAGTGACTTCCCATGCATGTCATTTTCTATCCCAGGGAAGAATTTGGATAAGACATAAGCACCACACTTTAAACTGTAGGATCGTAGGCATATTAATAAACCTCGCTGTTTTGCACTTTTTTCACCATTAAGAGAAAGATTACAATAGTGTCTCCCATATGAGAGAATTCAAAGGCATGATGAAGACTAATCATGTGGTGAGGGGCTGGCACATGGTGTCCTTCAAAGCGTGTTAGTGAGCATGGAGCTGTTGAAGCAGAATGGACCAGTCACCTGTATTTGTATCTTGGTTTATTTGCCCCTCTACCACACTGCTTCAGTAGTGCAAATAGCTGTGGTTGCACTGGCTAGTGGGAAGAGATGGAAGCAAAGAGCTGGAAGTTAGATGGGTGTGAGATCAGAGCAAGCAGTAGGTGGGAGTATCTCTCATCAATTAATATAGTGATCACAGTATTTCAGTGACACTGTTTCTTGCTCAGTGTCTATTTTTTGGTATATGAATTTTTATTTTTACTATACAAGTAAATTCATATTAAGCATAATCATCCTAACTTTGACAAGATTATGTCTTAGATTTTTATTGGGTTTATCCTTTGTCCTTGCTTAATTTTTCCCCTCTCTTATTTAGTTTCCAAGTTTTCTTATCAGGATGCTGGGTCTCTAAATGTGCCACAAAGAAAATAGACATCATCATCTATATATCCTTGGGGTTTCCTTACTGCTAATTTAATGGAACATCACCTCTTATCCTAACTTCTTCAACAGTCTTTCTAAGCATGCTGTGAGGACTTCTATGAGCACCTCCCAGTCCACAAACACTTGAGAGGACATGTATCTTTCTTGCCCTGTGGTACTAGACCGAGTCGTCTCATCTGGCCTGTAGACAGCCCTTGCTGTGTGTGTGTGTGTGTGTGTGTTGTCGTTGTTGCACTGTCATTACTGAATGAACTTAAAAGTTTAAAAGATGGATAACTTGCTGTAAAGGCGAGATATCCAGAGAGGTGTGATGAGAATTTTTGTTCCAACTTATCATTTCTGGATTGCTTTGGCTTACTTCTGCCAGAGTTCACTAATCAAATTCTTCACTGAGTCTTTTAAAAATATTTTATGAAGCACTGTTGCTTTCTTCCTTCCATCTTCTCTACTTTCCTTTCTTTTTCCTTTTTCTGGTTTTTCATCTGTTATGCTATAGGGAAGGGAACCAACATAACATATACAGTATATATTAGATAATCACTTAATATATTGTGATTTCCACAAAAATATTGCGATTCCCACAGTCGTAACCCAAGAGGTAGAGTTTTATCTCACCAATTTGTAGGTGAGAAAACTAAAGTGCCAAGAGGTTCCTAGGCAGGAACCTAGACTTGAATTTAGATTTGAACAATATATTATATTCTGAGACCATAATTTTGAGAGACTACAGCTTTCACAAACTCACAGAAAACTTACACTTGACTTAACATATTCCTATTATGTGCTATGCCAGTGATTGCAAATTAGACATTAGATAATATTACATATTTGACTTTTTTAATTAAGATAATTAATTACTCGAGTGTTGTAAATAAAGTTATTCAAGTGTTTCAACAAAGTTGCACAATGTCTGAGTGCCAGGTTGAAGGAATTAAAATAAATTCCTCTAATGGAGAAGGTGGCCTTGCTAAAAAGGCACCACAGGCATCTTTATAGAGTCTATAAAAAACAATTAAAGAAGCCATGGTTTTTAAAAGGTTTTCCATCATTTTTCTGTATGATTCTTGTCTCTATACAGTGTTTATGAAATACTTGACAATAAGAAAATTCATTTGCAGGTGCCATCCACGTTCAATCATTAGATTATGTACTTCACCTTTCCTCACTCCGATACACTCAGGTGTGATTGAGGGGACCTGTTAATCATCAACTTGGTCGTCAGTATCTACCTAAGGGATTGTCTTTGCCATAAGGTACAAAGTGCTGTGTCTATTTATTGGAGAGTTGTCCAGGAAAAGGCAGTCTTAAATGTTATATCAATCCTTTTTTTGTCTTGACTTATAAGCTAACTTAATGAAAAAGTCCAGTACCTGTTGAATAATAGAAGAGATAGAAATGTCCCTTTCTTATTCCTGGCTTTAGTTTTCACCATAAGTATGATAATTACTCTTGTTTTCTTGTAGCTTCCATATTAAGCCAAGGATGCTGCTTAGTTTGCTATGAGTTTTGCTTTTATTTTAATCAGACGTGGGTTTGGGGATTTAATTTCTTGAGGTCCTCCTGTGGATTTCGTTCCCTCCTTTTGTCTATACTGTAGTGAATTGCATTGATATACTATTTTTAGTATATTTAGTATATTTTTGAAAGATCATGCATTCCTGGAATAAAGGACCTACTTGTTCATCATGGAATTGATTTGCTATTATTTTTGTTTAGAATTTTTAGTACATGTTGGAAAGTAATATTGACTTTTGTTTTCATATCACCCTGTGTGGCTTTGGTATAGGAGTTATTTTAGCATTGTAAATTATAAATATAACTTTTTATTTTCCATACTACAGAATAATTTCTATAAACTGGGAATTATCATCTCCTTGAAGGGGCATAGAAATTTACTCATTAAACTATTTTAATAGCTAACTTTGGGGGCATAGATATTTTCCATCTCTTCTATTGTTTTTGAACTCTTTATTTTTCTGACTTATTTGTGACAATTTTGATACAGGGTGGGGCAAAAGTAAGTTTACAATTGTTTGCATAGAAGATAATGCAATAAGTAATAAATAATAATACAAGAATAAACTCTGTGTTTTGTGTGCTCACAACTGTAAACCCACTTTTACCCCATCCTGTATGTTTCCTAAGGAGATTGTTTGCCTAAATTAAAAAATTTATTGTGTTAAGCTTCTCAGTGTTCTATAATTTTTATAAATCTCTCACTATTTTTAATGTCCCTTTTTTATTCCTTATTTGTTTCTCTTTCCCACATTTTTTTAAATGGATTTGCCAAACCATCTGGATTTTATGTAAGTAGTCCCATTTTTAAGTGTTGGCAACTAATTTAATTTAAAAAAATTACTGAGTTGACCAGGTAACACACTGGAAGCATTCACACTTGAACTGATAATGATTGAAAAGGATGCTTCCCCTCTGGACACTCCAAGTAGAGCGTCTTTGTGTTTTTCAAACACCAAACTGCACTTCCATGACCCACTGTGTGGTAGCTGTGCTCCTCCCTGAGCAAGACTGGAGTCCGAGAGCAATTTCATTTTCTCCTTTTCTTTTCTTCTCACCGATAGCATGAGGGATTTGAATTCCTAATCATTACTGCGGTTTTTAAAATCTACAGTTTTGACTTATTTGTACTTAACCATACATTTGACTACTTTCTTTGCTTACCACTACCTTTGTGTTTAGGTTTCCTCTTCATTTATTTTTTATTTTGCTTTAGTACCTCCTGTAGTTATGCTTTCAGATAGCATCTGAGAGTGGTAAACTTTGAGTATCACATACCTGAAAATGTCTGTTTTTTTTCATATGTGAATGTTAGCTTAGGAGTATAGAATTTTAGAGTCAAAGTAATATATCTCAAAACCTTTTTTTAGAAAGTAAATTTTAAAAAGATTTTATTTATATATTTTAGAGAGAACAGAAGGTAGGGAGAAGGAGAGGGAGAGACACATGGATGTGTGAGAGAAACAGTGACCAGTTGCCTCTTGCACATAACTTTTAAGATGTAGTTTCACTTCTTCCTGTACCAGATATTATTCAGAATTCTGTTTAAACCTAATGGTGATCTCTTTTTCTTGAATGTTTATACTAGAAGCTTAGTATTTTTCTCTACTTTTAATTTTCCCAGACTGATGGTGATCTGTGTCTGGTCATCCTCCCTGCACTCTCTCCTCCCTAGGATTGTGAGAGTTAACGTCTTCATTTAGGTTTGAGAGGTGTTCTGCTATACTGTATTGAAGGCTTTTCTCCAGTCAGCTGTGGCTATTTTCTGTTTCAGGCACTACTATTACGTAATGTTTAAAGATTTATATCTATCTAATAGGCTTCTGTGTTTTTGTTTAATTTATATTCAAGTACAGTTGTCTCCACTTTCCCTCCACCGCTCCCCCCCACCCCAGCCATCCCCACCTCCCACACTCTATCCTTCCCCATTGTCTTTGTCCATGGGTCCTTTATACATGTTCCTTGACAACCCTTCCCCCTTTTCCTCCCATTATCCCCTCCCACCTCTCCTCTGGTTACTGTCTGTTCTTAATTCCCATGTCTCTGGTTCTATTTTGCTCACTTGTTTGTTTTGTTGATTAGGTTCCACTTATAGGTGAGATCATATGATATTTGTCTTTTCTTTCAAGCTTTCATTGTTTTTCCTTTTTTGTCAATGCATTTTGGTATATTTTCTTTGCTCAATTTTTCAGCTCACTTCCTCACTCTTTTAAAAATGGAGTTGTAATTTACATAATTTAAAATGCTCAGAGCCCACGTGCTTAACACTGTAGTCAAGATATGAGCAGTTTCTCCAGCTGGTCCATTAGGAACCCTTCCGGGCTACTCCCACCCCCCACCAGAGACAGTCGCTGTTTTGATAGCTTTATCACCCTAAGATAGTTTTGTCCATTTTGATCTTAATATAAATGAAATTATATAGTGTGTACTCTTTTGTGTCTGGTTCCTTTCACTCTGTATGCCTGAGGGTATTTTCCTGATGATGTCTGTCTCACTAGTTTGTTTCTTTCTTGGAAGTATGTCATTGTAAGAATATATTGTGATTTCTTTATCCAGACTCTTGATGACGGACATTTGGATTACCATGAAAAGAGCTACTATGAGTACTCTTATATAAATATTTTCTGGACATATGCACTTCTTTCTTTTGGAACTAATTCATTCTTCAGTTATATCTCTTTTTCTTAGCTCATCTATTCAGTTTTTAGTTTTTAAAAACAGTATTTATTTTTTATTTTTAGGATCTCTGTTGACTTTGTATATGGCATAGTATACTTCTAAATCACATGGAAGGTGCCTTGTCCTATTGATGTGTTCCTTCTTTTTGTCTTGTTCCTTTTCTGTGCATTGAGTTACTTCTGTGTGCTCTACTTGGGCTGCTCTTTCATGTGGTAATTTCATGTTGTGTTTTCACCTTTGTCTGTAAGTTCTGGGCCTGTTTACAGCAACTGCTGCATTTCTTTTTTTAAAGATTTCATTTATTTTATTTTCAGAGAGAGGTGAAGGGAGGGAGGAAAACATTGATGTATGAGAGATACACCAATTGTTTGCCTCTTGCATGCCCCCTACTGGAGACCTGGCCCACAACCCATGTATGTGCCCTGATCAAGAATCGAATCAGCAAACTTTCGGTTCACAGACCAGCACTCAATCCACTGAGCCACACCAGCCAGGGCAGCAACCACTGCTTTTCTATTTATGATTATGAGAAATTGACAGGAGATATTGGGGATGAGGCATCCTCATTTCAGGTGCCCTCAGACCTCTGGGGACTCTGCCTGGCTACACTTGCTCGTGTCACCTTGGAGTCAGATACCAGTGGTTCCTCCTCTTGGGCACAGTGAGGCTTGAGGGTTACAGGGAGGCACATGACTCGTGAGGCAGCCAACCACCCTTAGTCCCTGGGCTACCTCTACTCCTCTGTTTGGCAGTGAACCCTCCACTGGCCTAAACATGGACCTGTCTTAGAGTTTCAGAGCTGTCTTCCATCTTTTTTTTGTTTTTTTTTTTGCCATCTGAATTCTGTCATTTCAACATTTCTCGTTCACTTAGGTCATACCTTGTTTTCTACCAGCTTTATGAATCCTTTGTTTTTCAAACATGTTTCTGTCATTTGTATGGGTTGGGAATGGGGTTGGAGGATTTGATGAGTTATACTGCTATCTTGATCCTACCTCTTCCTTAATGAGTTAGAAATATTAGTGATTTTTCTGTCAGAAATATTGTTATACATTAGAGGTGTTAAGACTGAAGAGCCCTTACTGAAATTTCTAAAAAATATGATTCTTGGCTACATTTCTCCTGTTATTTACTTCTTCTTCCCCATCATAAGAGTTTGGCTCCTTTTAACCTTCCAAGGCTATAAGCAATTTGAGTTTAAAACTAAGCATGCATATTTCTATTTCTTTGCCATAGACAATCCTTGCTAGATTGAAATTAGTTGTTTAAATGAAAATCTTCACTTGACTGAATTTTCATTTCCCAGGAGTTTTGTTCACATAACCCAAAATGTACTCTTGGAAAGTTATCTCTGATCTATTTAATTTTCATTAAGGTTTTCACACATAGATGATAAACTTTTAAACTAGATTTATAAATACAACACTTGAAGCTCCATGAGTAATGAGGTATTTAAATCCTGGAGATGCTGTCTGTGTTTTGGAGGCTACAGGCTTTCAACCACTTAAACTGGAATCTAGTAGAAGCTGGAATAAGTCCTTGGCTTGTTCTTGTAGCAACTGGCTGAAAAATATCCATTGACTTAAACAGTGGCATGTGGGTATGCTATGTCATAAAGCATTAGGAGCATAATACATCACAGAGACTCCCTGCAACCGATTTTCTGAGATTAAAGGTAATGAATGTTTCACTCAGCCAGTTGCTTGTTGCAATTTCAACAAACTTGAAGACATTTTATTTTTATTCCCCTTTTTACCTCCTTCTCAAAGTTTCCCCTAATAAGGTTAACAGTGACTTCACTTTTGGTAGAGTATCATAAATTTCAGAAGCTCCAGAAAGGTGAAGAGTCAGCATGAACTTGAAATCAATATACTTTTCAGACGTTTAAATAAAACCACAAATGAATTTTTAAACACTGGTCATGAAACCCAGTCACATTTTTCTTCTCTAAGTTTGTTTACACAACTTTTTGTGTCTCTCAGCTCTAGCTTTTATACTACATGTACCATTTCACACATTTTGTAATGTTACCGGTCCCTTTATTGATATTTAGAGGACCAAATGATTATTAACTGCTTCTTAGTGGTGAGAATTTAGAGTATATTATAATAATAAGTATGTATGTATAAAATTATGAACCTTCAAAAATTTTAAATTCAGTACTTCCAAAGGTAACGTTGGATCATTATGGATGATAATTACTGAATAATTTTAGGATGTGGTATAACTCGGAGAAAGAGGAAGAGCTAAGTAGTGGTGAACCACTGCATCTTAGAGCTTAAAGAATCAACTTACTCTGTTCCTTGTTTTTCAGTGGCTGTAATAATAATATGTTTATTCTTCTGCATGCTTTATTACTCCCAACTGAGATGCTAATGTCCATACGGGCAGGAGTTTTGCTTTTGCTTCCCTTTTATGTGAATAATTATGGTGCTTTATACTGTGCTCACTGAAGAGGATGCTTGGGAGCTTTGGAGTCACTTGCACATCCCTGGACACTTGGAGTGCCAGCCTTCGTGTGGGAAAAGATAGCGACGGAAGGCCATTAATCATTGCTCTCACACATTTATGGAATAATGAATTTCAGTATGAAATTCGGAGAACTGAGCTTTTTTATTTTGTTTTTTTCACAGTGAAACTTAAGCAGTTCAGGATAATTTGTGAAAGACCATTCACAATTAAGAAAACCTTTAACTTAATAAAAGGTTTAAAAGTGCTTTTGTAATAGTCTAACACATATATGAAGGTATGTCCAGAAAGTATCCAGCCATGTAATTAAAAAAAATTTGACGCATTTATTGAAGAAGATACAAGATACAAGAAACATTGTACACAGGACAATGATGCCTCAGTCCCCTGCAAAGTAGGCACCTTGGGACCTCACAGAGTTCTCCCCATCACCATAAGCTGCCCCATCATATTTGCCTGAATATCATCCATGGTCTGAAAATCTCTTCCTTTTCAAAGATGATTTTAGTTTTGGGAAAAGCCAGAAGATGCAGGGTTCCAAATCTGGGCTGCATGCGTGCTGAGTCACCTGTGTGATTTGATGTTTCCCCAAAAACCTTTGCACGAGACGTGATGCATGAGCAGGCATATTGTTATGATGAAGCTGCCAATCTCTAGTTGCCCACAGCTGCAGCCTTCTGAATCATCTGAATAGTTTCCATGGAGGAATGTTCAATCTTAATGCAGAATTTGATACAGATTCATTTCTCTATTCGCTCAGTCATTTTGAAGGCAATGGCCACACAGTACACATGCTCACTCAGTGGTGTCTACCACTCCTACAGACTAGTACAGTGAAGTCATCATTGTTCACATGTGTGCATTGTAGTCCACTCTCCTTGGCTGTCAGGTTACATTGATATTGTGCAAACTTTTGTATTATATTAACAATGGCTGGACTTTTTCCAGACAGACCTCATACATATTATATGTCAAATTATATTATAATATAAACAGAGATCCTGTTATGTCTATGTAAATGAATAGTTGAGAAAACTAGTATACAAATATGTATTGCTATGCACTTGTAATGGTTTATTTTCTTAGCAAGGCTTACCATGCATCTTAAACTGGGTCTCTGCCTCCTACAAAAAAAACACTCAGTTCTTTCCTTTCAAAAAAATGAGAGGGAGAAAAAAGGGATAGTTCCAAAGTGATTATAGGAAATTAAAAAATTATATATATAATTGTATATCAGATCTTTTTTTCACAGGAAAGAAGTGACCTTAGCAAGTTCCAGAAAAGATTGTCAAGTGCCTTAAGACATTAACTCAATGGCAGTAAGATCTCTCAATACAGCCTCTGGGGACAATCCTTAGAGAATATTCCAGTGAATGGTGCCCCCTGGAGCACAACCTTAGTTTAGTGAGAATGGCACCCCTTGACATTTGCAATACAAGGGCCTGCTCAGTATGATGAACTTGTGTCATTTACTTGAAATGATTCCAGTTTGTATTCTAAATTCCCTTTGTCTGAAGCAAATTTAGTTGTAGGCTTGAAATGATTATGTTTATTGGTCTGAGAAGTCAGGGTAGAATAATGATACTACTGGGAAAAAGGAGTAAGGCCAAGCGAGGGTTCAGAGGGACCTGGGTTCATGGCCTAGTGACTGCGGTTCCGTATGACACACCAGGACTGAACCACTTGAAAGCATGAGCTCTGTCACCATAGCAACACTAGGGACCACTTCTGCAGATCCTAGCTGTCTCTGCCAATCAGCTCCGGCCTGGGCCATCAAATCCATTTACAAGAAAGCCAGATGTTATGTATTGAAGGATGCACAAACAAAGCATAGATGAGTGAGAGGGAGGGACGGAGTAAAATTTTCTCGGAAGGTGATTTCTTTCTTCATCTGATAGAAATAACTAATGGTTATAGAATACAACTATTCTTTGTGTGAAAGTACAATTCAGCAAATCCTGACTCCCACTGCTTATTCATTGCTTATCTTTAAGATCTCCTGAAGAACTTTATTTTTTGTATTGTAAGAATGGCACTCATCATTATTGTATTTTTGTTTGTCATGCATGTGCAGACATGTGCATACATGTATATGCATTGCATGTTTGTGTATCTGTTCACTGATGGATTTTGAATGCTCTAAGGATGAGAATTATGTGGTATTTTCCTTGGGTCCTTAATACCTACCACTATGTCTGGTACTTAATTAGGCACTCCATAAATGCTATTTAAGTTGCTCAATGTAATTAGGAATGGCTAAGTTCAATGAACAATAGAGCCACTTCTGACTAAATTTAATTGGCAAGTGGGTTGGAAGTGGTCATACAGAAGAAGGGGGAGTTATAGAGCAGGCATTGGGAGAAGCATTGAGGGTCAGATGGTATGGAAAGAAAACTGTCAGTCTTATCTGTGCAGCTTGTAAACAAAAACATTAGAAGAGTTCAAGATTGTCTCTTAAAACCCCTGCTTTCACGTACCTGACTGTGGTTTACTAATGGGATAAGAACACTTCCCAGATATCACAACAAGAGGCCCCATTTTAAAACAGAATAAGCTTTTAAATGATTCTTCCGATAGTTTATCAGGAAATAGTGAAAATCTTTTAGTTTTAAAACTAGACAAGCATTGTTGTATCTTAATTGGCAGAACAGATTCAATAGTTCAAATTCTTTTACTGTTTTTTTTTTGAGACCCAAAATAAGTCTTCCAGTTGCATAACGTAGTTATTGACTGGATTTTAAGGCTCCTACCAAAGGTCTTGTCTTTAACACCCATGCTTGTTTCCCTCTATCATATTGTCTTATTATATTTAAAATGTATGCAGATGATCAAGAACTTGGCAAAGAAAATGAGCACTGCAAAATTCTGAATACAATTATTTCTATAGGAAAGCCAACTATTCTGTTAAAAATCCAAGCTGACTGACCTAGATCTTCAGACTGAAGGTTTGCTGAGACACGTGCAGCCATGTAAATCTCTGAGATGTGGGTTATTTAAACAGATGGTAACTGTGACACAGTGAGCTCTACATGCAAATTGGCAGAGACTAAAACCAGAAAGGAAGCAAGCTAGAGAGGAAACATTATCTCACTGTGGACCTCTGAGCATTTTAATTAAAACACAGAACAAGATTCAGAGTGCTTGGATATACTTGTACAGAATAGTAATGGAGTATCAGTATTGGCTATATCGTTGCTATGATACCAATAGTTGGGAGGGCTGAGGAGTTTGGGGAATCGTCTTCAGAATTTACTAAGTTTTTGGATGTAATTTGGCCTTGCCATTTATATGCATTCAAATAAGATCTAGAAGGAGAAAGTCAAGTGGGGGCAGTGTCTCTACTGTGGTGTTAATTTTGGCAAGTCAGATTGTAGAGAAGTTTGTTGTTTTTCTGTAACAGCATTTTATGGCCAAGGTGCTAGTTTGGCAGGTGTCAAGAGACAATTAAGGCAGAGTCATCAGTGGCTTCCAAATCCATGGATCTGGAAATCTAAAAATACCTGAGGGTGACAAAGGAATAGTTATGTGGCCTTTTTGGGGACTCACTTCTAGTGGCCCAGCCTAAAGCCTACTACTACCATCCTGCCAATAATTTTGCAGACTCTTTCCTATATTAGCTTTATAGCTTTAAAGAGCCAGAACATTTTTTTTTGCAACCCAAACCTAACAATACAGTACATATATAATAAAATACAGCTCTTTCCAGCTCTATTCCCCACTCCCAAGTCTGTACTAAGTCTTTTATAACTACTGTTTCCAGTGCTGAATCGTAAAGTGCACATCTTTACCTCATTCATCTTTCTCTAGAAGAAAGTGGAGAATCACATTTCAGGAGAAAGGGGTTAAGTTTATTCATTAAATAACTCAGAGAAGTCATTTTGGAAAATGAGAAGATTATCAAAAGAGATAAATATGAAGCATATCAACTGAGAAGTCAAGTTCGTAAGGGCTTAAAGTTATGTTTACATCTTGCATTAAGTACTTAATAAACTAAAATTTAAAAAATTAATTAATTAATTTTAAAAAAGATAGAAGATGAAAGAATGGCTGCTTCTCACAAAGAACTGCTATCTAAAATTGACAAGAAATTCCCTGGAATTAGGTCAGTGAAGTCCAGATTTATTGCATGTTTTCTTCATTGTACTTTTTTCCTCCAGAGAGAGTCGCAAGACAAGGCAAATACAGGACTGTTTGGTTCATACTACCAGACAGCTCGATAGAAAGATGTATAATCAGGTTCATGCTTGATTGTTTTATCTGACATTTAAAATACAAGTGTGTTCTTATACCATTATTTATTTTGTTTTTTGAAATCATTTTTTAATTTTCAATTATAGTTGACATACAATATTATGTTAGTTTCAGGTGTACACCCCAGTGATTAGGAATTATATAGCCTAATAAGTGTTCATCCCAATAAATCTTGTACCCATCTGATACCATACATAGTTATTACAGTATTATTGGCTACATTCCCTATGTTGTACTTTACATCCCCATGACTATTCTGTGACAACCAATTTGTACTTCTTAATACCTCCACCTTTTTTTATGATTTTGTACATTTATTTTTAGAGAAGAGGGGAAGGAGAGAGAAAGAGAGGGAAACATTAATATGTGGTTGCTTATGCCCCCAACTGGGGAACTGACCCACAACTCAGGCATGTGCCCTGACTGGGAATCGAACTGGCGACCACTTGGTTTGCAGGGAGGCCCTCAATCCACTGAGCCACACCAGCCAGGGCTACCTCCACTTTTTTTATCCAATCCTCAACCCCTCTCATCTGGCAACCATCAAAATGTTCTCTGTATTTATAAGTCTGTTTTTGTTCTGTTTGTTCTTTTATATGTTTTTTTAGATTCAATTGTTGATAGATATGTATTTAATGTCATCTTATTGTTCATATTTTTATCTTTTTTTTTCCTTTTTCTTAAGACTAACATTTCGTGTAATCCTAGTTTGGTGCTGATGAACTCCTTTAGCTTTTCCTTGTCTTGGAATCTCTTTATATGTCCTTTGTTTCTAAATGATAGCTTTTCTGATTAGAGTAATATTAGTTGTAGGTCCTTGCTTTTTATCACTTTTAAAATTTCTTGCCAGTCCCTTCTGACCTGCAAAGTTTCTGTTGAGAAATCATCTGATAGTCTTATGAGAGCTTCCTTTTAGGTAACTAACTGCTTTTTTTTTAGCTACTTTTAAGATTCTCTTTGTGAGCATCTTGATTTGGGCCTCCTTGGGTTCATCTTGTTTGGGACTCTCTACACTTCCTTGACTTGTGTATCTTTTTCCTTCACCAGGTTAGGGAAGTTTTCAGTCATTATTTTTTCAAATAGGTTCTTGACCCCTTGCTCTTTTATCCATCTAGCACCCTCATGATGTGAATGTTGGTATACTTGAACTTGTCCCAGAGGCTCTTTATGCTATCCTCATTTTTTGGATCCTTTTCTTCTTTTTGCTGTTCTGATTAGGTGTTTATTGCTTCCTTATATTCCAAATCACTGATCTGATTCTTGAACTCCTGGACTCTGTTGATCCCCTGTAAATTATTGTTCATTGTAGTTAGTGTGTTCTTCATTTTGACTAGTTCTTTTTTTATGGTTTCCATGTCTTTTTTTATGTTGTTGAAGTTCTAAGTTTATCTACTCTTTCCCTAAGTTCATTGAGCATCCTTATACTCAGTGTTTTGCGCTCAGCCTTTAGTAGATTGCTTGTCTCCATTTTGTTTAGTTCTTTTTCTGGAGTTTTGTTCTGTTCTTTCATTTGGGACATGTTTCTTTGTCTCCTCATTTTGGCAGCCACTCTGCATTTGTTTCTACATATTAGGTAGAGCTGTTACGTCTCCTGAGCTTGATAGAGTGGTCTAACGTAATGTAACATAAGGTCCAGTGGCACAGCCCCCCGTTTACTTGAGCTGGGCACTTGAGGTATGCTCCACTGTTTCAGCTTTGTATACTCTCCTATTGTAGTCAAACTTTGATTGCTGTTAGCTCATCAGTGGGAGGTATTTACTTCTATTAGACTGGCTGCAACTACCATGGAGGATCAGCTATTCAGGGGCCCACCCCACAGAGCAGAACTTACTTTAGCAGGACTCTAGTCCCCACTAAATCCACCCTGTGTGGCACTTGTGGAGATAGCTGGGTGGTGCTTTGACCTGGTTTGAAGCTGTCATCTGGGTTGCTTGCTCTGAGACCTCTTCGGAGGTGGAGGTCAAGGTCAGAAGCCATTCAACTAGGTTTCAGGTAGTTCTGAATGATGGTTTTTCAGTAGTTTAGTTGTAATTTTGATGTGGTTGTGGGAGGATGCAAGTACTACTTTTACTTACACTGCTATCTTGACAGGAAGCTCACTAGTACTTTAAAAAAATATTAAAGGGGAAATCAGCCAGCTGTTTTTCTTCAGGGCCCTATTTCATCAAAAACACTCACACAGCCCCCAGCTAATGGTACACCTTGCCTTTCCTTCCCTCAGCCTCCAAACCTTCAACCCTTCTCATGTGCTACTTGTGTCATGGCGAGCGGCACCCTTCTTGCCTACCCCACTCAACACATGGCTCCTGCCAGAAGCCATGATAATATTTTCATATAATTGTGAAACAAAATTTTGAGAGCATATAATTTCTTAATACCAATTAGCAACATTCTTTGCTCATTAATGTGAAATTAAGGGGATTTAATCTAGACACCTTTAGAATTCTACTATACTTTCAGTTGTATAACAACACTTCAAGGCTCCTCTTTATATCTAGAGGCTCAATTTTTTTTCTTTTTTCTTTTCTTTTATTGTTTTAGAGAGAGGGGACAGGAGGGAGAAAAAGAAGGAGAGAAACATCAATATGAGAAAAACCTCAATTGCTTGCCTCTTGTATGCACCCCCACTGGGGACTGAACCGGCCACCTATGTGTGTGCCCTGATGGGGAACTGACCCTGCGACCCTTCCCTCTGCTGGATGATGCACAGCCAACTGAGCCACACCAGCCAGAGCTGGAAGTCCAAATTCTTTAGCATAGCATTCAAGACCTTCTACAATATGAATTATTTTATAGATTTAACACTCATTATAACCTTCCACTTAGGCTATTTTAAGGCACAACAAATTATTCTTCATCACCTGCCCAGGTATCTTTGACAGGCAGTCAGCTTACTGTTGATTCACCTTAACCATGATGGAGCCAAATAACACAACACTAGAGCATGTTATTCCCTTGGTAAGGAAGCCTATTAGGGTAAATGGAACAGATGACCCATACCATATCACAATAATGCTGATAAATTTGTCAGTTATGAATAAAAATGGGCTGCCACCTGCCTGTCCCTGCAATTTGTCATGTTCCGGCTCCCACTCTAGAATCATAAAGGAGGTGCCCCATGGTGGTGACAGTTTATATTTCTCTGCAAGTTTGACAGCAGGCTGGGTTAAAGGTGATAAAGTCAAAGGAATTGCTATTAAAAAATAATGTTAAAATGTTCTCAAGTCAGATCTGTGTGTAGTCAGAGGTAGGCTGACTTCCAAGACACATCTGTGAGAGTGGCTATTATTTTTTCTTTCAATTTGAGGTCATTTGGTCTGGCACTTCCTATCCCCATAGGGCAGTAATGGTTTTACTCACCAAGTGACCCAATGCATAGAGTAGGGGTCTCGTGGAGGGGAAGCGGAGAAGCAAACCTCAGAGGAGTCAAGGCTTTCATCAGCTGGTTAAATATGCCATACTCCATAAATGCCTCAAATACAGTGGAATGTGGTAGAAAGTTCTGGTCTCTCCCCCAGCAAACTCTCAATTATTCTGAGCTTCTGGAGAAAGTGGAGACCTCCCCATTTATCTCTCTCTGTCTTTTATTACTGCCCACCTCCAGGCATGTGAGGTGGCCTGTAGAATAAGTCACAACATTCGATAGGGTGACTGGGAGTAAGGACAGAAAAGGGACCACATGGATGCACAAGCGTTAGTTCCCATGTCCTAGCCATGA
>CM052540.1:123582911-123625228 GCA_028533065.1 Trachops cirrhosus | reverse complement strand
AACCCTTTGTATTTCTTTGGTGTCAATTGCTATTTCTCCTCTTCCATTTCTGAATTTATTTATTTGGGCCCTCTCTCTTTTTTTTCTTGATGAATCTGGTTAAAGGTTTGTCCACCTTGTTTATCTTTTCAAAGAATCAGTTCTTGGATTCATTGATCTTTTGTATCATTTTTTAGAATTTATTGCATTTATTTCTGCTCTGATATTTATTATTTCCTTTTTTACTCACTTTGAGCTTTGTTTGTTGTTCATTTTCAAGTTTCTTTAAATGTAAATTTAGATTGTCTATTTGAGCTTTTTCTTGTTTTGTTTTGTTTTTTTTGAGATAGATCTATAATGCTAGGAATTTCCCTCTTAGGATTGCTTTCCCAGTGTCCCACAGATTTTGGATTGTTGTGTCCTCATTTTCATTTGTTTCAAAGTTCTTTTGATTTCTTCTTTGATCTCATTGTTAACCTATTCATTGTTTAATAACATGCCATTTAACTTCCATGTCTTTGCTTGTTTTTCACTGTTGTTATGATTGATTTCTAGTTTTATACCATTGTAGTCAGAGAAGATGCTTGATATAATTTCAGTCTTCTTAAATGTATTGAGACTTGTTTTGTGTCCTAACATGTGGTCTATCCTGGAAAACATTCCATGTGCACTTGAAAAATATGTATATTCTGCTGTTTGGGCATGAAATACTCTGAAAATAGCAATTAAATACATTTGTTCCAGTGTGTCATATAAGGCCGCTGTCTCCTTGCCTTGTTTATTTCCTGTCTGGAAGATCTATCCATTGAAGTCAGTAGGGTGTTAAAATCCTCAATTATCACTGTATTTCTGTTGATCTCTCCCTTTATTTCAATCAAGATTTGCTTTACATATTTAGGTGCTCCTATGTTATGTGTGTAAATGTTTACTAGGGTTATATCCTCTTGTTGGATTGGTCCCTTTATCACTATGTAGGTCCTTTGTTGTCTCTTACTATAGCCTTTGTTTTAAAGTGTGTTTTGTTGGATATATGTATTGCTATCTCAGCTTTTTCCCCCTTTCCATATGCTTGATACATCTTTTTCCATCCTTTTATATTTAGTCTGTGTCTATATTTTGATCTGAGATCAGTCTCTTGGAGGCAACATATATGTGGGTCTTATTTTCTTATCCATTCAGCTACCCTATGTGTTTTGGTTGGAGCATTAAATCCATTTACATTTAAGATTATTATTGATAGATTTGTATTTATTACTATTTTATTTTTAAACTATTTTCCTCTATTTATTTTTTCTTCTTTTTTAGCAAGCTCTTTAATATTTGTTGCAGTATGGGTTTGGTGTCAACATACTCCTTTAGCTTTTTCTTTTTCTTTTCTTAAAATATTTTACTTATTTGTTTATAGAGAGAGGGGAAAGGAGGGAGAGGAACATCAGTGGGTTGCTTTTTGCACACCCTCTACTGGCCAGCAACCCAGGCCCATGTGCCTTAACAGAGAACCAAACTGGCAACCCTCTGGTCTGCAAGCCAATGCTCAATCCACTGAGCCATACCAGCCGGGGCTCCTTTAGCATTTTCTTGTCTGGGAAGCTCTTTATTTCTCCTACAATTTTAAATGATAGCCTTTCTGGGTAAAGTAGCCTTGGCTGTAGGTCTTTGCTTTTCATCACCTGGAATATTGCATGCCAATCCCTTCTGGCCTGAAATGTTTCTGTTGAGAAACCAGATGGCAGAGCTCCCTTGCAGGACTCCCTGCTTTTCTCTTGTGGTTTTTAGGATTCTCTTCTTGTATTTAAGCTTTTCCATTTTAATTATAATGTGTCTTGGTATGTGTCTCTTTGGGTCCATCTGATTTAGGACCCTCTGTGCTTCCTGGACTTGTATGTCTTTTCATTTACCAGAGTGGGGACATTTTCAGTCATTATTTCTTCAAATAGATTTCTGATCCCTTGCTTCCTCTCCTGTCCTTCTGGTATTCCCACGATGTAGATGTTTGGGACAACTTCATGTTGTCCAACTTCTTCATATCCAACATGAAGTTGTCCCAAAGGTTTCTTAAGCTCTCCTTATTTCTTTAATTTTTTTTCCTTTTTTCTGCTCTGGTTGGGTGTTTTTTTCTACCTTGTCCTCCAAATTGCTGATTTAATCCTCTGCTTCTTCTAACCTACTCTTTATTCCTTCCAGTGCATTATTTATTTTAGATATTGTGCTTTTTATTTCTGACTGGTTCTTTTTTATTGTTTCTATGTCTTTTTTTATGCTTTTGAGTATCCTTATAATCATTACTCTAAACTCTCTATCTGATAAATTGCTTGCCTCCTTTTCATTTAGTTCTTCCTTGGGAGCCTATTTTGTTGTTTTATTTGGGTCTGTTTCTTTGTCTTCCCATTTTGGCTGCCTCTTTGTGTTTGTTTCTATGTACTAGGTAGATCTGCAAAGACTGGTCTAGGCCCACGTCAGACACTGCCTGTGACTGGCCCTGGGCAACTTGTTTGGAGCTATTAGCTATCCACAGCCTGTGGCTCCCTCTGCTGGACCTGTTGGTGTGCAGAAAGAACCAGGCTGTACACCAAGGCCAGCTTTTACCAGCATCAGACCTAGGGGAGATTTAGCTAAAGCCTCAGAACTCCCAGAGATCCACCTTAGGTGCTAAACTTAATCACTGAGGTAACAACCTTCAGCTATATTCAGCAGCCTATGCTCCACAGGCTGGGGCTATTGCTTCCCCTTAGGCTGATGACACTAGGAGAAGAGCATTCTACCTGAGAAAGATGGCCTCTGCTGTATGGGGAATGCCCAGGGTTTTTGGTGACTATTCCTTCAGCTCTCTCCCTAGAACCACCAGTCCCAGACTCTCCTCATGCATCTCATGTCCACTCTGCCCTTCCTCTGCCAGAGCCTAGGGAAAGTGGCAGCAAATGGAATTTTGTGTGTTGGCCCTTTCATAGTCTCTCTGTGTCTCCGGCCATCTCTGACTGACAGAAATCCCACTGCTTTTCTAAGCTAGATGTTATCTGAATTCCTTTCCCAGTTTTGGTGCTGTAGGCTTGGGAGCCTAGCTTGGGCTTCAGGCCCAACACTTCCAAGAAGGAACCCCATGGCCTTTGAAATATCCCTCTGGATCTTCAGCTGCCACCTGTGGAAGCCCAGCCAGCCCTCTTGTGCCTCCTCTGCACTCCCTACCTTTTTTGTTACGGGGAAGTGGTTTCTTCCTCATGTCCTTGGTTATAAGGCAAAATTTTCTCCAGTGAGTGTTCATTTGGTTATTCAGGATGATTTTTCTTCAATTAGTTGAAATTCTAGCCTTGTTCTGGGAGGGGGTTAGTGTAGCTTTCACTTACTCTGTCACCATCTCGTCCACTTAAGATCAGAACCATGTTTTTTTGAACAAGATATTACCTTCCCAAACTATAGATTTTTTATCAGTGATGAGTCATAATGCCAGCCTTGCCTCTGCACTGGACTTTTGTGATTATCATATTAGATTATTCAATTCAATACATAAAATATTTCTTGAACTCCAACAATATATGCCAGACTCTGTGCTAGGCACCAGAGACATAAATCATTAAGATCTTAATTCAAGGAGTTCATAGTCCACCCAAAAGTTGCAGACTCTGATGCTTACAGAGGCCAGGCCAGTATTGTAAATGAGTGAAAAGACATACCAAGAACCATGGGAACTGATGGGTTTCCTGACACACTGTAGAAAAATACATCTCATCTTGATGGGGCACCTTTGCAATAGCTTTAGCTAGTTGCAGTTGTCCAGGAGTGCTAGTCCCATGTTTCTGGATTTAGTTATCTTAAAAATGCAAAATGTCTCTGCTTTTAATGTTGACATCAAATTACAAAAATTATCTAAACATTTTGTAGGCAAAATGTGTCTGTGAATGGTGAAATCAGCTTACGAGTTGCCATCAGGTCAATGGTGTTAGCTCTGGTCTAAATGGGCGTGTGTGCGAATAAACCACAAGGCAGACATTAGGTGCAGAGGTGGACCAAGCTAGCTTCAAAAGGCTCCAGAATGGAATGGAAATGTACAGTATGTGTGCCATGGGAGGTTTCTGATAAGAGGTGATGTTCCCGCTGAATTAAAGCATGACTAAACTCTTGTTAACCAGAAAATTGGAGGAGATGATTCAAGCAAAAAGGGCAAAATGCTTAAAAACTGAGTGAATTTGGCAGTGCTCAGTATAAGAAGGAGGGCAAGAAGAGGTGAGACCAGAAAAGAGTAAGGCAAGATGGTAAATGATCTCATGTGATTTGCCAAGGAACCTGATCCTTCTCACCCTCATGGGCACAGTGACCACAGCGGAGTTACTTGGCTAGATTTCTATTTGAGAAATATCGTTCTACTAGTAAAATACAGGAGTTCTGAAGGGGTTGAGATTAGGCCTGGAGCCTATTCAAGAGGTGATGGCAGTAGGGATGGAAATTATGAAGAGTTTGAAATTGATGTGTAGTTGAGAAAGTTCTTTTAATGTGCAATACTATTTACCTCTCTGCAATTAGGATACATCCTTCAGTCCATGGGATGTTATTGTTAAATGGTGGCAGGTTTCCTTTTCTTCAGTAATCATAGCATAATGATACCTCTTCAAATTATGGTGTCTTCGATACGGTGAAATAGAATAATAATCATGGACTTTTAACTACTAAACTGAATTTGAAAGTAGAGAAGTGGAATAAATTCTACAAATGATAATCCCACCTACATCTCTGGAAGGAAGTCTTTAGACATTTCCCTCCTTTGGTTACCAGCTATTCGCACTTCCTAAGGATTTATTAGATCAAGGGAGGCAACTGAGCATGCCCAGGAACTGAGAGGTGGTATAAATGAGTTAAGCTGGGAGGGGGACCACAGGCCCACTCTAAAAGACAGTTACTACTCAGGTTGTAGACCAACTGCTGCTGGATGCAAATGAAAAATTAGTGTTGCCAGATTCAAGAGAAGCTGGAAAACTTAATTTATTTTTGAAATTTTGCAATATTTAAATTTGACAAGACATTCAACATTTTAATAACCCCATACAAGCCAAACAAAATATATTTGTGCTCTCAATAAGCTACAAGCCTTGCCTCTCTGCTAAGCCTCTTGTTAAAGGAGTGATCATACTGATTTCTATTCCTTTCAGTTTTGTTCTATTAAATGCTAAATGTCACTGAATGCCAGTGACAAGACGAAGTCACACCTGGGAGAGATGAAATCTCTTCCCTCTCTGTATCAGCCATCTGGTACAGCTCTCAGCCACAGGAATCCTTTAGAAGCAGCCGTAGGGGTAGTCTCAAAACCTGTGATCTCAAATGGGTTAGTTATTTAGTTCTAAAATATGTTTGTTTGATCATCTTTTCAACAGGAAAAATTCTTGGGCACAGCGTTTTGACATAATAAAATTATATCTCTTTTTAGGAAATAATACCAAAAGCTGTTGATGTTTTTCCAAAGGGGAATTTCTTAATTCAGCTCTTACAGATTTATCATTTACTAATATCCTGCAATCACAAGCTTTGCCAACAGTTGTAATGTACTATTGATAAATGCATGAAGAATAAACATACTGTTTTTCTCTTTTACACATTAATGTCTGGTTCATACACAGTAAGGTGATAAAAATTAAGACTGTAAGGGAGGAGTTCTGCTCTGGCAATGATGGAGTAGCATGTACCACACTTGACATTCTTCCATAAATGACTTGGACATACTGCACTAGACAGTTGTCTTCAGTCACTGTACAGTGGGCAGCATAGGCTGTGATCCCTGAGGGACGGGAAAGGCAAGGTGAGTACCACATTCACCTTGGCTTTCAAACTGGGATAAGTATGGGGCTTTAGGAGGCTAAGCAGAATTCTCTGGGTAGGTACATGAGCTAACCAATATATCAGAGTGAAGATAAGCAGGAACTATGAGAAGTCTCTGGCCAAGGGTGGAGAGACTTCACTGAGCATCTCAGATATTTGGTTGAGACCTCAGAGGGGTCACACCTTAGGAGTAAATTTCATACCCTAGAGAAGGACCATAACACAGGACCAAGAAAAAAGCCCAAATAGAGCTGCTATAACAACCAATAAAACCAAACTGGACAGGATTAAAAAGATTTATCAAGTTAAACTGCCTACCACTAAAAGTCAACTCTCTTTAAAAGATGATAATATAATCCAGACTCCCTAGTATGCATCATCTAAAAACGTTGATCACACAATCAAAAAAAAATGTACCAGCCAGACATTCAAAGGAGCAGGAAATTGGACCCATAATCAAAGGAAAAAAACAACAGTCAATAAAATAGACATGGCGATAGCCCAGATGTTGAAATCAGCAGATGAAGAGTGTTGCAACAAATATGGTAAATTCATTCAAGAACATGAAGCAAAATATGGGCATAATGAGTGAACATATGGTGTATCTCAGCCGAGAAATAGGAACTAAAAAAAAGAGCCTAATGGAAATTTTAGAATTGAAAAGTATATTACATGAAATTAAAAATTTATAAGCTTAAGACTGGATTGGAAGCTGCAGAAGACAATGTCAGTGAACTTTAAAACAAATCAATAGAAACCATCTAATTTGAAGACTAGGAAGAAAAACTGATAAAAAGGAAAAAAACCTCAAAAACTTGAGGAAAGTACCGAGAAGGCTATGTGTGTCCCAGAGGTAAAGGAGACAAAGAATTAGACCCCCAAAAATGTTTTACAGAATAATAAGCAAACATTTTCCAAATTTGGTAAAGAATGTTGCAGATCAAAGTTCATTGAGCAACAATCATAATAAATGAAAAGAAAACAAAACATAGGTAATAGTCAAAAGCCAAAAGCAGAAGATAAAGAAAACATCTTTAAAGCAATCAAAGAAGATATTATCTATCCAGAATACTATGACATGAATGATGACTAATACCTCATCAGAAAGAAAATAGAGGGCAGAAGACACTGGAAAATACCTTTAAAGATGGGGAAAAAATTATCAGCCAGAATTCTATATCTAGTGAAAATATGTCTCAAAAATGAGAGTAAAATAAAGACATTTCAAAATAAATGAGACAACCCCAAGAAGGGGAACATGATATTGAAATAGGGTGCTTGCCTTCACCCTCTGCAGAATTCAGCAAGTAAATGAGGCAGAGGAAGGGAGGGGAGTTATGGGCAGAGTCTTCTCAACCCAGGGCTTAGTAAAGCCCGGGGCTCGAGCACTGCTTAAAATCTGGGGTTCAATATAATTCCTCAACATGATATTTTTTGAGATTTATTTTAAAACTGTAATATTTAACTCACTTGGAAAACTTCCAGGTCTAATAACTTTTTAAATTCTAAAAGTTAGCTGTTCTTCAAGTTTTAGATGGAAAATGCCAAATCAGTAATTAAGTCACTTGAGCAGTTTTTCCTCCTGTTCTTTGTTGGTTCAAAGCTCCAATTCCTTTTGTCCTTGGTGACCAAAACCGTTGAAAACCGTTTTGAAACACTCAAGTATTGAAGAGCGTGGAGGAGCTGCAGGCGGACAGAGATGGAGAGTGAAACAACGAAAACCTGGAACCAGTGGAATGGGGCCAAATGTGTGCTGACATTAAACACTCACAGACTTTGACTTTTTCAGGCACCTGTTCCTGGATATGACTTCATTCTCACTCCCAAGAAGAATCAATTTTGAGGTTATAACAAGTCTTCTTTAATAATTCATCTAATTTTTTAAAAAAATCAATGAAAAGAATAGGCTTGTTAAATAATAGCAAGTCAATTGCATAGAAGCTGTACAATGGTAAGTAGAATTGCACACATTATGTTTTCAACAGATGATTGACAGTTCTTATAAATCACAGCTTTGCTTTTAAACCTTTTCATAATGAGCATTAGGAGGCTCTTTCCTGCAAGCACATCCACATATTGAAAATAAAAAATAAAAATCACATGCAAAAACAAACAGAACAAGTAATAAATACATTAAAATGCCTTAAAATGGTTAATTTTTGATTTAACTATATTCTTTAATGAAGAACCTTCAACATTAGAAAAAGACAACAAGATTCTTTGGTTCCATTTAAAGATGCCTCCCATTTAAAAAAAGTGAAACTCTTTAATAACTTATACTGCCTGGTACACTTAGCAGTGACAGTTTTACACAGCTGTGAAACATGTCACTGCAGAGACACAGAGGAGCAAAGAAACAATAGTCAACAGTACTTTCAGAATTCTATCTTTTAAGAGATTATTTTTAAATAATTTTATTAAGTTAATTGGGGTGATATTGATTAATAGGATCATATAGGTTGCGAGTGTGCATTTCTGTGATGCTAGATCTGTGTATTGCACTGTGTGCCCACCAGCTGAAGTCAAACCGCATTCCATCACCTTATATTAGGGCCCCCTCCACCTCCCACTCACCCCAACCTTCCCTCTGGCAACCACAACATTGTTGTCTGTGTCCATGAGTTTCAATTTTGTATCTCACATGTGAGAGAAATCATATGGTTCCTAGCTTTTTCTGACTGACTTATTTACTCGGTGTAATGTCTCGAAGTCCATTCATGTTGTCACAAATGGAAATATTTAGTCTTTTCTTACAGCTGAGTAAGAGATTCTGTATCTGAAGTTCTCTTGCATTTCCGAAGAGCAGGTCGTGGTTTAGATGGCAAGGGAATCCAAGCTCTATTGCTTCAATCCAAACAGTCACAAATGTCCCACTAGGTTATTGCCCCAGAAAATCAGTCTCTAATTGATATTCTCCATTAATGAGAGAATGCCCACGATACTAAGTTGTCTTAGCATTGTGCAATCTCATCCTAATTCCCTAAAATACTGATCTGAATTCAGACTTCTGACTTCTTGCTTCCATTTCAAATTAGAATTGATCTCTACCTGGCCCTTTGAATGCATTCAGGTATCTATCTCTCAGCTAGTGGGTAGACAGATCAATGTGCTTGAATTTCTTTTGGAGGAAAAAAATAAAATTGAACCAATCTCTCTTTCCTTAAAACAAGAAAGGAGAACAAAGGGGAGAATAAAGGAGTGAGAGAATTAAAAAAAGAAAGAAAAGAATAAAACCTGTGTTATAAGAGAAATGAAAAAAATTTGATAGTTCCTTAAATATTGGGGGTGAGGAACATGTAAAGATAAACTGTGTGATAAAATGCCCCATTTCTTTCTTTCTTTCTTTTTTTTTTTTTTTACTAAGTAGCCCTAAATGAGTAGCAGAGGACTCTGTAGCTGAAATGACTCTAAGAAAATATACATGGAGCTTTTCCCACTCATCCATAAGTTTGACCGAGTACCAACATCAAGTGCTTCTTAATAGCCGAACAGGGGCTATAATGTGTGTGCATATAATATACATATAAAAGAGCATATACATCATATCACAGTTATCATGTACACAGGACTTTCCAAACACATTACAGCTTTGGCTGCTTTTCTTCTTCCTCTGATATGAAACATGGTAGGCTACACTTACAGCTTTTGGCTTTTAACTTTTTTTTATAACCAACCATATTAGACAAAGCTACAACTAACTCATTTTTCCAAGATTTCTGCTACAGAAAACCAATGCAAAGGTAGAAGTGCGACTCTGACTCCCAAGCAGTATTGATTTTCTTTCCCATCAAATCACAGGAAAAAAATTCTAATTTCTATATTCCTTGAACTTTTTGTTAAATGATATGTTATAAATGAATAGACATGAGTATTGAAGCTATTTTTCTAGTTGAATAACTCTATGAATATAGTATCCTTTAATTCATAATCTCCTTTTTTTGGATCTCAGGAAATTTTATGTTGATTCTCACTTTATATAATCTATTTTTGAAATGAGAATACAGCACTGTAACGACATCTTCTTTCTATATTAAAAGTTGTTAATGTGCAAAATAATTATTTTTGTATAAGCATACTAAAATATGGTTCTTTCTTAAATTATAGTCACAAATTATGACAACCAATTTTAGCAAATAATATAAATTATATTTTTGAAAAATTACTAAAATACTATTTTTATATATATTTACTTGGGTTGTACTATTCTTTCAATTAATCTTTTCATTCTTTAAAAAGTTATTTCTAAAATTTTATCTATGTGAGGTGATAGATACGTTAACTAACATTATTATTTTGGTAATCATTTTGTGAGACACATATAAAATCATTACGTTGTACACCTTAAAGTTACAGGATATTATATGTTAATTACATCTCAAAGCTGGAAAAAATTAAAAGGTCTATTAATATTAGTAACTCCATTACTTAGCAAAATAAAATTAGACATTTTAAATAGATTCTTCATATCCATAAAAAAAAGTTAATTCTAATGTACTGGTGTCCTGAGTTGATCAGGGAAGAGTGTATTTTGTTAAAAAAATTTTTTTAAGCTTTGCTAAGATGATGATTAATACATTGAAATTATTGATAAGTTAATGTGATGAGAAAATTATAAAGAATTGATGCTATTTAATATATTTTCCTTTACATGAATCATTGAATAATAATTATTCAATTGATATAAAATTAAAATTTGACATGTAGTTTTTCTCAATGTTCCAAAGCTTTTCTTTTTTTTCCTTTTTAAAAGTTTTCATCAGTTTCCATGAAATAAAAATAAAATGAATTGAATGTAATAGGTTACATTTGCTAATATAGTTTTTCATCATGCCTTTGAGCAATATGGTTTTCTTGTAAAGGTTTTTTATTCTATTTTTATTAAGTTATAGTATAAATACAGTAAATTTTATCTATTTTATTGTACAGTTGTACCTATTTTGACAATGTTTGAATATGTGTAAACACAACCACAATCAAGATATAGAAAAATTGCATCATACTAAAAAATTTCCTGTACTCACTTGTAGTCAAACTTCCCACTGTCTCTGAGCCCCCAACAACAACTGATCTATTTTCGCTGCCTACACTTTTGTCCTTGCAAGAATACTATGCAAATGGGTAGCACAGTTCATAGCCTTTGGAACCTAGTTTCTTTCACTTAGGATATTAGATTATATTAGAGAATCACCCAGGTTTTTATGTGTACCCCAGTTTATTTCTTTTTGTTTCTGGGTAGTCTTTCACTATATGGATGTGTCACAGGTTGCCAATTCATTTCTCATTTGAGGGATATGGGAGTTATTTGAAGTTTTTAATGATTACTAATATGCTGGTATATTGATTCATGTTCAAGTTTGTGAGTGAACATAGTTTTCATCTTGGTAAACGCCTGGAAGTAAGATGGATCAATCATATAGTATCCTTAATTTTATAAGGAACTACCACGCTGTTTTCCAAAGCAGCTCTATCATTTTGCATTCCCACCAGCCATGCATGAGAGTTTCATTGCTTCCCATCCTTGCCAGCTCATTGTATTGTCTCTCTCTCTCTCGTTAAATAAGGTGTCAAATAAGTGTGTAGTTGTAGATCACTGTGGTTTTTTTCTCTTTTTTTAATTGTATTTTTTCTATTACCATTTATCCCCTTTATACCTCCCTTGCAATCACCATGCTGTTGTCCATGTCCATGAATCCTTTTTCCTTTTTGCCCAATCCCTCCATTGCCCCCCTTAGCTGTCATCCTCCTCTCTATCTATGAGTCTGTCTCTATTTTGCATTTTAGTTCAGTTTGTTCCTTAGATTCCACATATGAGTGAAATGATATGGTATTTGTCTTTCTCTAACTGGCTTATTTCATGTAGCATAACATTCTCCATGTCCATCCATACTGTCACAAAGGGTAAAATTTCTTCTTTTTTATGACTGAGTAATATTCCATTATATAAATGTCACAAGTTGTTTTATCCACTCATCTACTGATGGACACTTGGGCTGCTTCTATACCTTGGCAATTGTAAATAATGATGCAATGAGCATAGGGGTGCTTATGTTCTTTCAAATTAGTATTTTGGGTTCTTTCAGATATAGTCCCAGAAGTGGGATTGGTGGGTCAACAGACAGGTCAATTTTTAATTTTTTAAGGCTTTAATTTTCATTTCCCTCATAACTAATGATAAGGAGAGTCTTTGTGCTTATTTTCCATTCATATATTTTCTTTGGTGAAGTATATGTTTAAATCTTTTGCCCATTTTATAAATGCATTGTTTGTTTCCTTATTATTGTCCTCCCAGGTTTTTTTATAATTCTACATACAAGTCCTTTATGAGATATGTGATTTGCATATATTTTCTCCTTGTCTGTGACTTTCAAAGAATAAATATTCTTAATTTAAATGAAATTCAATTTATTTGTTCTTTCATTCACTGTGCTTTTGGTTTTGGTTTGTATATAAGAAATCATTGCCAAAATGTTTTGGAGTTCTGTGTTTTCCATTTATATTTATGATCCACTTTAAGCAATTTTTGCATAGTGTGAGGTTATATAAAGATTTTAGTGGGTATTTTTTTTTGCATATGGGTGTATATGTAGTTGTTCCAGCATTATTTACAGTTGGAAGGAATAGCCTTTCTCCACAGAGTTGCCTTTTTACCTTTGTCAGAAAACAATTGGCCACATATGTGTAAGATGATTTCTGGATTCTTTTTTCTGTTCCATTTGTTTCCATGTTTATTTTTTCTCCCATACCACTCTCTTGATTGCTGTAGCTTTACAGTAAATCTGGAAATCAAGTATGTGATTCCTATAACTTTAAAGAGAATATGTACTCCACTGCTTTTATGTGGAGCTTTCTCAAATTGTCAATTAGGTTAATTTAGTAGAAAGTGCTGGTCATGTCTTCTATATTCTCAGTGCAAATGTTTCCACTTTTTTAAAGTCAGGTGTTAATAGGGTCTCTTGAAGTCTCCAACTGTATTCGTGGATTTGTCCACTTCTTTTACTTCTATCAGTTTTTTTTTGTGTATTTTGAAGTGCTATTGTTAGATGTATACACAGTTATATTTGTTATGTCATTTTGGGGAATTGACCCTTCCATAAGTAACGTCTCACTTTATCCCTGTTCTGAAGTCTAGGTAACCTAATATTAATGTAGCTATTTTTACTTTCTTTTGATCAAGGTTGGCAGAGTATCTCTTTCCTATGATTTCATTTTTAACCTATTTATGCCTTTGTATTTAAAATGTGTTTCAGTATATAGTTTGTTCTTGATTTTTCAATCCAGTGTAACTATCTATTTTTAATTGATGTGTTTATAGAGTTTACATTTAATGTATTTATTAATATGATTGGATTGAAACCCACCATTATATATTGCTAGCTGTTTTATTTTTAATTTGTCTTTCCCTACTTTGCATTTTTTTAAACTAATTTTACTTATTTCTCTAGGTTAAAGAATATACATCTTTAATCAATCAACTTACTTTTAAATAATATAATACTTACCACATAGTATAAGACCTTAGTAGTGTTTTCCCTATTTTCCCCCATTCTTCATGCTATAGTTGTCATACATTTTACTATTACATATTCTATACACATAGTGCATTGTTAATATTATGGTTTTAGGTAGTTGTCTTTTAGAGCAATTAACAAAGATGAAGTATGTATTTACCTCCATTTATTCCATTTCTAGAATATTTCTATATGTTATATCTTACCAAAGTTTTTAAAAATATGTTGAAAAGTTAAAATCCATTAGCATTTACAACATCAGTTACTGGCTGTGTTAAAGAAGGCTATCTGGAAATATTTTGACTTACATTATTCTTTTGTGCTTAAAATATCAAAAATACGGGACTGAATATATCATAAGAAGTCCTTTGGCTTAATCTTCAAAGTCTCAGATTTACTTTGATCTTCTTTTAAGATGTATCTGAAGTTAAGCCCATTGGTCTGTGAGTCTCTTTTTGTCTGTCTTCTCGCGCCCTCATGTGTGGAGAGGGAGCATCAGGACCACGCTGTCCTGCTTTTCAGTATTCTCCTTTAGGTAACTCTGCACATACATGAAGCTAGGTATTGAGTCCCTTTTTACCATTCTCCTTTACAGGTAAAAACCATTCTGTACATCTTCAAGCTTTTTTATAGAAAGGTAGATCTACTTTTTTCCTATGTATCTTTAACCATTTTACAATATTTTCTCCTGAACATTTTACATAATTCTTTTTGTTAGGGCATGTGAAATAAGTGGTAGAAGTATTCACCAAAATGAAGGGGTCAGAATCTCTATGGGACTAACAATGACTCTGGCAGAAAGCCAGGGCACTAAATGGCATAAATTCTCAAGGTTCCCCAGCTCCCTTGCCGAGTAATAGAGACTGTCTTGGCCCGTATAGCTGAGGGCTAAACTCAAACCCTCTCACTGAAGACACTGTGCCTTGTTTTACCCCAAACACATCCTTTTAGGAAAGCTCAGGGATTCTGCTGTTGGGTGGATGGGCTCCACAAGCTATGCTCACCATAGGGCCTGGTTTACTCCAGAGCCACTGAGTGCAACAGACATTAAGTATGTTGTCTCTTGCATAGGGATAGAACAAAGGAAGACAGCAGAATGAGAAACCTGGAATTTTTCTGAGCAAACTATATTCACTTGTCAGTTATTTGGGTAACCGAAAGAGATACTTATTTTTAATTTCTCCCCTTTATTTCATGTCCAGAGCATAACATTTTCTTTTTGTCTTTTTCCCCCTCAAGGGGTGCTACATCCATTGTGTACAGATGCAAACAGAAGGGGACTCAGAAGCCTTATGCTCTCAAAGTGTTAAAGAAAACAGTAAGTTTTTTCATTATATATAATAGCATCTCTAAGGGATCTGTTACCTGGAGAGGCCAGAAGTTCTGATTCAAAGGACAAAGGGGTCAGAGAGCCACTATGTGCAATGAACTCATTTGAATCTCCATTATGAGAGTGCAGCCAGATGGGCTGTTTGTTGTCTGGTAGAAACCACCTGACTTTGAAAGTAACCAGACCAGCATGTGGTTGTGGGTAGAAGTGTGGAGAGGAAAAACATTTAGAGCTGCCAGGCGAACCCTGCTTTGTGGATTAGCATGATTTTAGATATACATATATGCCTAGATTTTCAAATGTTGGGTTTGCTTCCATAAAGTACAACTGGACAAGTGCTAATGTTTCTAGGACTGAACTGGCTCATCTAAGAAGTTTGTATTTGAACAATAAGGGAAAATTTTGTTTTGGGGCGGCTTCTTTTTGCTCTACACTTGTAGGAGAGCTGAGGAGGCAAAAGTTACTTAGGCTCATCTCCAATGAGTGAGAAATGCAGCAGGTGAAAGTTCAAAATACATGCGCCAGCAGGAAGTAATACTTCCTGTGCCCCACAGCGCATTTGTCATTCTAATACCCTACCTGCATTTGCTGTCCTTAGGTGGTTTCTCCTTGTGAAACCACAGAAAGAAAACATATTATTTTATTGCACATTCTTCCTTTCTCAAATTATATGTGAACAAATACGTGAAATATATACACCTCTGGAAACCCAGTTATAAAGTATGCTGAGAAGGATCATGAATTTGGAAGTCAAATAATACCTCCTTTAGGCCAATTGCCTTTTTTGCTTCTAAAGACAACTTAATATCACCAGCTGTTTATGCATTGTCTGGCACAGAAATTTTAGAACCTCCTTTCATGAAGAAGAGAATAACAACTCAGGGTATTCAATTGAGTAGAAGTAGAATGGTGTTGGGAAACAATGTTAGAATTGAAAGCCATAGCAAACTAACAATGACAGTTTAATTGAAGTATGTAATAATTTAAGTGGCACTCACTACTAATCAACTCTATAATCTGGATTTCCTGCTTAGTGTAGGCAATGATTTAAGTTGAGAATGTAGAGTAATCTTTTGATTGGTAAGGTTTGGAATTTTCTCTTAAAGCAACTTCCTATACTCATAAAATTTATTTGAACTTTGTATTATTAAAAATTTTATGAAATAGAACTGTCTGTTAAATACAGGGTTCAGCACAAATATGTCCCTTTTATTACAAAATCATAAGCATGTAATTCTGTAACATAACAATATCACACTCAAGCACACCATATGAAGTTTTAGGCGAAATGTTCAAATTCAAACTATAAATTATTACACCCATATTATTACCCTACCAACCACACTCAAGCAGGTCTTACTTCTGCTGGACCCTGCATCTGCTTCTTATGGAGCTAAATTGACATGCTTTAGCAGGAATCACACATGAGACATTTTTAGGCTTGGTTGTATCCTTTCCTGCTGGTTAAAAAAAATGTCAGTGAAATTTGTGAATGGTTATTTTTCTTTTCATATTTGAGGAAAATTTAAAGAGGACTAGATACATGAATGTATAGAAAAATAAACATTTAGAATTGACTTTTGAAGGCTCAGAGTCCTGAAAAACAAAGGACTGTCTTAGCAAGTACTGTTAAAGGCAAAAATCTTTGGGTGAACTGGCGTAAGAGATAGGTGAAGACATTTGGTGGGTTAATGACTCACACTCATTGGAAAATAAAGCTCTGGTTTGCCCTCACTGTATTCTCTTCTCCACCTCCGTTGGGGAAACATCCTCCTGAGAAGACGGGCAGAAAGAAAACGTGGATGGGAACCCCGAGTCAGATGGAGCTGCAGAGCAGTGCTGTATGGCAGATGTTGTCAAATGCAGTTACTACTGTGCCAGATGGAACTAGAGAAAGTCCCCTGGAGAAACCTCAGCTTTGAACATGAATTACGTAGAATCCCCAGCATTATTTCCTAGAATAAACCATGCAAAGAGTTGTATAAGTGAGAGAAGTAGCAGGCAAAACCTCAAAGAGCAATTGCACCCAGTGTTTAATTCCAAGTAGGTCATGGAGACAAAAACTTCCTTATCTAAGTGAAGTGAATGAAGCTGAAGAATCTATTTATAGAAGGAAAGTGATGCTGGAAAAACAAACTATCTTCCCAGCAAATTCAGCCTAGAATGTGCTCTTGAGGAGAAAAGGGAATTTCAGAAAACTTGAATTATTTGTGTAATCTGTTATATTGAGCCACATAAAATTACCTTTATTAAATCATTTTTTCCTACAAAATGGCAATTTTTGTAGCTCACTATAATAGATACATATTGTTCAATTTTAAAACTTTGGGATCACTATAATATTTCATAGGATCGTTTGTTAGGTCCTCATTTTATGACTTAACCTAAACCTAAGAGATCTGAAAGATGGCTTATCTATCATCTATGTATCTATCTACCTATCTCTATCTATGAGAGTTTCCTAGAGCTGCCATAATAAACTACCACAAACTGGCTTAAAACAACAGAACTTTATCCTCCTATAGTTCTGAAGGCTACAAGTCTGAAATCAAGGTGTCAGCTCAGGTGATTTCTTGCAAGGGCTCTAAGGGAGAATCTGTTTCATACCGCTCTCCTTGCTTCTGGTGACAGCCAGCAATTGCTTGGTCTTCCTTGTTGTGGATGCATCACTTCATTTACTGCCTCCCTTGTCACATGGCCATCTTCTCCCTGAATGTCTACATGTCACCTTTTCTCTGTGCATGTCTGTGTCCAAATTTCCTTCTTCTTGTAAGGACACCAGTCCTACTAGATGAAGGGTCCAAACCTACTCCAGGATGACCTCATCTTAAATTGACTACCTGTAGCCACAACAGCTCAATTTCAAAATAAGGTCACATTCTGAAGTCCTGGGGATTAGAACTTCAACAAATCTTTTCCAGGGGGACAAAATTCCACCCATAGTACTATCTATAACAATTCCAATAACGGTTTCCTATCTCTTTTACAGTTAATTATCTGATAAGAATAATTCTCTTCCCCAGAATTTATTTAAATACTTTTTCAGGGCAATTAACCCAAATTTCATTTTATAGTAGTGTTAAGTACTCTTTTCATGGTTTAATATTTTAGGAAGCATGCCATTTACATGGACATTAAGAGACTTATTGCCCCATCAGTCATCCTGATCATCATTGAGAATCCATTAGGAATTTCTCTGAGTGATAGACAAACATTCTAACTCACCCATAGGGAAACAGACTAAAGCACCAGCTCTTAGGGTGAAATCCATAATCCATTGTTGGCAGGTACAGCACAGAGCTAATACTAATAATGAACATGAATTGTCACATTCAGACAATTGGGTATTTTAGCTAATAAAATATCCCTGTGGGAAGTTAACATGTAATTACAATACAAATATTTTTATTACCATATATTTTATAAATGTATATAATACCACATACTTTATTTTTTAAAGATTTTATTTATTTATTTTTAGAGAGGGGGGAAAGAAGGAGATAGAGAGAGAGAAACATCGATGTGAGAAAATACTAATGGGCTGCCACTCGTATGCATCCCAACCTGGGACTGAACCTGCAACCCAGGCAAGTGTCCTGGCCAGGAATTAAACTGGTAAACTTTTGCTTTGTGGAACAATATCCAGCCAACTGAGCCATCCTGGTCAGGGCAATACTGTATTCTTTAGAGAGAAAACTATAATTCAGAGAATTAGAATACATTAAAAACACATAAATCAAAAGAGAGGGGAGCAGTGTGTGTGTGCGTGCAACAAAGAAAGAGACATGGACTCAGACAGACAGAGCACATGGAGGGAGAGAAAGAGAGAGAATGAAAACAGGACAAAACCCAACAATTAATTGAATTTAGGACCGTATACTGGTGTCCATGATGGTATCTTAACATTTTAGTATACATGAAGATTCTCATAACAGAAAGTTTGGGGAAAGATATAACTTCAGCATAGAGATTCTGTTCATTGTAACAACATTATTTTTAGCCATTTAGAAAGAATTTCAAGATCTTACAGTTTCTAAATGTTATAAGTTTTGGAATTCTCTAATATAGGTATATTTTTGTGCCAGAAAATTGAAAATGACAGTTGAACCAACTTTTTACTATACTGAAAAAAACCTGGATGTTTCCAGAAACAATATCAATTTATCTCACTGCATCATTAATGGGGGTAATAAGAGTAAACAACAGAGAAATTGAATTGAAGTGCTATTTTAATTTGTATTTATAACTTTTTTCCACTTTGTATTAGTAATTCTTTTTTATACTTTATTTTTTATTATTTATTCTATCACAGTTGTCCTAATATTTTTTCCCTTTTGCCCCCTCCACCTCTCTCCAGCCCTCTCGCCCATAGTCAATCCCCTTTTCATTGTCCATGTCCATGAGTCTAATCTCTTCCCCTTCCTTCCACCATTTCCTCCTTCCTCCATCCCTCCCACAGCCATCGGCCTGTTCCACATATTAGTGATTCTTGTACTACAGAAGTCAAATCACTAGGAGTTACCTCCACATACTCTCCTCTTGGGAAAAGGTGGCCTGTTTTATAGTTTTTTCTTCTGAAACAGTTAGAGAGGCAGTGCCATTTACCCCTAAATACCTTGTTACTTTGCACATAAGAACTAATTGACTCGTGGGCATAGTGGAACTTTTACTATGAACTTTGAAAAACAGAAATCAAGTGTGAAGGAAAGAAGGCTATTTTTTTTTCTTTAGCATGAGCCCTTTGTCATCATTTGATGTGAAGTTTAGAAGAACTTGAGTTAGAGTGGAAAGATTTACTAAGTTTCTTCCTCTGGTTAATGACTTTGGCCCATTAAAGGGTTCTGACAGACACAGCTAGCAGGACAACCAGTGATTTATAAGATGAAACCTTTTCACTGATGTTACATGACTTTGAATATGCTGATCTTAAAACCACACAAAAGGAAAGAAAAAGTGTCAAAATTTGAGCAGATTGAATAGATGGAACCTTCAGCCTGGGCTGAATTTCGCTGAGTACAATGGAATCACAACTTTTGAAGACTGACATGGTGATAATGGATTCACTATTTCAGGAACAATTTATGTACTTTACCTTCCTTAGGAGTTCATACTTCAGGGTGTATTTAAATAATCACACTTTGGTTCTATCAGTAAGGCTCTTTCTCAAGACTGATTGAGATGTAAGAAAATTATGCTCACCAATTACTTATTATATCTCTGGAATTTTGGAGACAAATATTTGAATTCTAAAATTCAGATGAAATTTCTGGCCATGTGGCTCAACTCTTGGAAAGGGTTGCATGCAGCTTCCTGCAAAATCCCTGCCCTTTCATGAAATACCCACCATTGAGTCTTAGAATTAATCTCAGTGTGCAAATCCAGCATGTGTTGGTGATCTGACATTCCTATGAATGGCTGTGCCGTTGTAGGGTGAGACCATGGGCCCTGGAGCCAGACACACTGAGTTCAGGATCACTTCTGCCACATATTATCTCCGTGACCTTATAATAAATTACGTAAATCTCTCAATCTCACTTTCTTCTTCTATAAAGTGGGTTTCAGAACATCTAGCTCATGGTGTTCTAGCAAAGATAAAAATGAAGTAATCTATGTACACTATTTCTTATCACCCAGGAAGCATGTAATAACACCATATATTTTATATTATAATAGTGCCAGTTTGTTCTGTGCAATTTTAATGCCCTCATTGGCTTGATTTAAAATTGCACAGTTAGCAGAACCAGATATATTGCAAATTTCTCAATGAATAAAATTAATTACATTGTTTTTGCAGTGCTTTTATAATTTCTGCTAAAAATGGGCATATATTTTACCATTGTATCAGTAAATTTAATCTGACACTATAAATATTTCTGCTCATATGACCTTTTGCTTAAACAAATCTTGGATGCTTGGGATTCCTGGATTTGGCACATTTTCAGCCCTGTGGCTCTTTCGATGCTCCTTGCCGGAGCAGTGTGACTAGATCACAGCATAGAAGCTGCTCCAGGTCTGAATTTTGTCACATTTTATATATTGTAACATAAGTTACCTGTACATTTCTGGAAATGTTTGTCTTGAATTATTTAATGAATTATCACCTAGGAAGTACCCATAACTTTTATGAATTTTTTCATAGGTGCTGGTTTGGCCTTTTGTGCTCTTCTCAGTCAGGTGAAGAACCATACATTGTACCTTGCTAATCATTCTATGAGTTAGTTTTTAACTTCTATTCATTTTTCTTTTATTCTTGTGAGTTAACATTTGAGTATATATAACTATGAATCTGCAGGAGAATTTGAAAGGTTGCTCTAGATTAAATTACAGAATGTACACAGGCTTCCTCCCAAATTCTTGGTAGGTGAAACTCCAGGACATTTCTATTAAGGGAGATTTTCAGTTTCCTCCATTCTAAAATAGAAACAATACCATTTTTACCATTGGGTAAACTGAGGATCACCTGATCTTTTCTCCTTCTATCTAACCCGTGAGAATCTGGAAAACTAAGCACGGACCGCTCATTTTCCAGTTCCTGTTGTGATCTACGTCAGAGAGATGGCTGGGTCAGTTTGGGTTAAAGATCTGATCTACTGAACACTGCTGTAGCCACTTTTAACCATTCATGAGTATGCTCTAGACGTGTAGGCAAGGTCACCTTTGGTCAGTGACTAAGAGGAGGATAATATATCAATAGCTGAAATAGACTTTTTGGGTCCAATTGAGGTCTCAGAACACATTAAGGAAAGTAGTTTGCAGATAACAAACCGCATCAAGTGAAGCGAAACTTCTCCAAGCATTCTGTCAGTTGGAACCTATTGATTTTCATTGGGACTATTAAACCAGGTTTCATGGAATAGGAACAGGGATATTTCTATTCAGTTTGTGACAATTATGTGTCTACCAGAGAAGAAACGTAGCAGGGTAGAATGATAAAATCAATTCAGAGAGCCACTTGGAAGTCTGAACATTCTTGTAGAGAATTGCTTGTAGTTTCATTTGTTTTCTTTTTTGATAGAAATACTGCTAGAATCTGAGACAGTTCAGCTTGCTTATCCATCATGTCATTATATTAAACTCTTATAGGTATTTTGTTATGTTTTTTAAATAAATACCATAATTCAGAGGCAATCTGAAGCAAGGAGTGGGGGGCGGGGAAAGAATGGGAGAGAGAGAACGAATGAGCATATAGGCATATGCCTGTGTTTTGTTGCCTGAAACAAAGCACACTTTGCAGTTATAGCATCCACTGAAGTTATCACCTTTTTAAGTAGTAGATGGTTGGAGCTAAAATGATCTTTGTCTTTTATATGCAGTCTGTGCCATAGAAAAAGGAGATTTATAACTAGCCAAAAAGCAGAGGAAATCTTAGAAGGATAGCTTATGTCACTGTACCATAGTAGAAGAAAAAGACTAGAAATTTCTCAGAGAGCTGAATGAGAATGACCTCATAACTGAAAGAGAAGAGCTGGACCACAGGAAGGCTGAGAGCAGCCCCAGGCCAGGGGATCGGAGCTGGGGATGGGTACCCAATGAACCACAAGCAGAAGAGCTGAGAGAGCCAGAGGAACACAGCCTGTCCGCCTCACAGCGAATTTAGGACTCATATCTTAGTGAGGACAGAAGCTATAGTCTTAGTGTTAACAGGGAGAACTTCCTTAGTCAATGTTTATTTTTATATTTCTTTATGGTACAAAGTTGAAAGGTGCATCCATCCCTCCAACTTAAGAAGAAGAGAAACAAGGCCTTAAAAAGATCAAGTCATGGAACTCCAAAGAGAAAAAGCAAATGACTATGTACCGAAGATATTAATTAGAAGAGGCCTAAATAATTTTCAATCTTGAATTAGCTTTCAACTCTTTTTTTTAAGTAAGCACTTTCATTACCATATTCCACTTCAGTAGTTTTAACAGTAAAGGAACATAATGCTAATAAGAATGGAACCTATATTTAATTATTAAACACTATGTGGTAGCCCTTGTCACATGTTAATGCAAAGTGCCTCATGGGAGTGCGTTGCTTATAGGAATTTTACAGAAGAGACATGTCCAAAATACACAATAGCACATAGAATTTGAACCCAGGGCTTTTGAGCCCCACATCTGGGCTCTTCCGCTTAATACCAACTAGGTTCTGATAGAGAAAAAGACAAATAAGTAGTCGGGAGTATTCATGGCCCATGTTTAGGACTGAAACTAGATGTTGCTTGTCCCAGAACTGATAAAAGATGAAAAAGCCTTCACTGACAAACAGACACAGAGAAGCTCAGTGCAGTTCTAAGTCACATTGTGAAACAAGGATACGTAACATTCCCTATGTGCAGAGAATACAAGCAACGTATTTCTTTTCCACTGCTGTTAAAACCTTGGTATAATGAGTCTCAGCATGTAATACCCACTAACAAATGAAAGAAGGATAACAGGGGTGTATGATATGCATGCCTTTCTTGCTCCAAGTCTTTTCTGCTCTTCGTCCTAATGGTGGATGGATGCATTGACAGTGCCAGTGCAGCTGTGTACATCAAGTTCCAATTTCCTTTCTGCTGCAAGTGTCAGAATCACAGGATAAATTCACTTGAAGCTGGTCATACTTATCTATACCCAGAAGTCTGAAAAATCTATCAAATGGATGGTTATGTCTGCAATGCTCTGCCTCCATGACATGTCAAGCTCTCACTGTGAGGAATTTTCCTTGAGATTTTGAGATCAGAACAGTCTGTAACTGTTTTTCCATCACGACATCAGGACACATTTAGATGATGTGATGAGTTTCAAGGTGCAACATACATAATAAAGCACTATAAACAGTGAATGACTTCTTTTATTGATAAATCAAAGCAGACCCAAAATTTGGTTCTCATATTTTAAATTCTGATGGATTTTTTAAAAAGGGGAATATGGTGTCAAAATTTACCTCTTACACTTACATCTGAAAATTCACTTAAAAGTATTGCCTATTCCCTATGACAATTAAAATTCTACCTAAGACAGGCACCACTGGATATCTGGGAGGAAAAATACTTAAAATCTTCAGTCAAAGATATTTTCCTTTTTCAAGTTTGAGTCTCTTTTCCTTTAAAACAGTGCTGAGAGGATCAGAGAGGGAGCAATGCCACGACGTAGCACAGAACATGTGCCTCTGTACCTCGCTCCACGTACACGGAGCTTCTAAACTCTGAGTCCGTCAGCCCAGAAGAGACTTAAGTGCACGCTCACGGCAGTGCATTGAGAATGTGCACATTCCTGTAAAGAAAAAGACGTTGAGAAGGACTGAGCTGAAACTTTCTGATTCCGAAAGGATCTGGAGTCTTCAGAAAAGTAAGGCTCCGGGGTTCATGCTTCCTCAGCAAGGACATCAAACCCATACTTCCACATGGAGGAAGAACACTGTTGTGGAGTGCAATCAACAGTGGAATTTTATTTTTCAAACCTTAAATCATTAAGATTTCTTTTTCCAATTCCAGCCCCACAACATACTTTTATTACTTTTGAAGTCACTGAAAAGCATTTCCCCTGCTACAACCATTCCTGTTTTGTTTTGTTTGTTTTTGAGGAAGCTCTTAACATTCTTGAGTAATATTAACCAGGGCATTTGGAGGTCTTAATTATCTTAAAAAAAAACAGGCAAGGAGCTAAAGCTTTTAAGAGTGTCCCCGTTTTCCCCTCTTCAAAGCTACCCTCAGTAAGAGATTCAACCCAAGTTATAACTGATGAGGCTTCAAATGCTAATGTTTCAGGAGTACTTTTTGTATTTGTTAATTTACAAATTACAAAGTAATAAGCTTCTTGAATATCTAATTATTTAGTTTTATAACAAATAGATAACCACTTTGTTTTAAGATCAAAGGGGCATCTCAGGGCCTCTGAGTGTATACAGTGTCCTGCCCCTCCCTTCAGATGGTTCAGGAATTGTGCAACTGGGTGATTGCCACCCAGCAGAAGAAATATAAGATTACTCTTTTGAATTGGTGTTTCGTGATTCTTAGAACATATTCCCAGAAGTAGAATTTCTGGGTCAAAAGTCTGTTCCATTTTTAATTTTTTGAGGTAACTCCATACTGTTTTCCATAGTGGCTGCCCAGTCTGCATTCCCACCAACAGAATTTATGCACCCTTATGTTCATAGCAGCGTTATTTACAATAGCCAAGATCAGAAAACAGTTTAACTGCCCATCAATAGATGAGTGGATAAAAAAGCCGTGGTACGTTTACACAATGGCATGCTATACAGCAGTAAAATGGAGGAGCTCTTACCTTTTGCAACAGCATGGATGGACCTGGATACTATTATGCTAAGTGAAACAAACCAGTCATTGGAAAACAAATACTGTATGATCTCACTTATATGTGAAATCTAATGAACAAAATAAACTAATGAATAAAATAAAGTCAGAGGCATAGAAACATGGAACAGACTGACAGCTGTAAGAGGGATGGGGGAGGTGGGGACTCGTTGATAAGTGAAGGAACTAGTCAAAGAATATGTATGCATGACCCATGGACATGGGCAACTGTGTGGGGACTGACTATGGGAGTGGGGGGTTTGGTGGGGGGGGGCAAAGGGGGAAAAATTAGGACAACTAATTTATGTAATAGCATAAACAAAATATTTTTTAAAAAGAAAGATACATAAAATTAAAAATAAATTTTCTTGTTTTCATTGCTTCTTGGTAATTTAGAAAACATTTTGAAAAGTCCTGTCTTGACCATGTAAAAATTACTGAAGGCACTAAAAAGATATTGTGCCATTTGTCACATTTCCATTAGAACCTGAATGTAGGACCTGATGATACCCAGGTTTGTAGCAACTCAAGTGTGACTGTGGTGGTCAACAGCAATTAATAAATGTAAGAAATAGTCTTAGAACCTCCTTGAAGTTTAACCAGAAGGGTTCAGGTCTTATCCCAGTCTTCAGAAAAGGTGGAAGAAGGTTTTTAAATTTAAATGCCAACAAGTATCAATTCCTTCTTTGATTACCACAAAGCAAGAAGGTTATATTGGATAGAATTTAAAATTTTAATGAAGTTATCTTCCACTTTTAGAAAAAAGAAAAATAAAATCATATCTCATGTTTATTAGACATTGTTTTTACCAGAGCTTGAATGCCCTCATGAATCCCAATATTTCTAAATTTAGTTTCTTTTAATTGCAGTAGGTTATTTGGGAAGACTTAGAAAATTGCAAATAGACGACCAGAAAATGTTCACCTTACTTTTACAAATTATTTCAGGTCAGGCACTAGCATTACTGAACATCTACCACGTGCTGCAAGATTTCACATACCTTCTGACTTAATCCTGACAGCAATAGTCCCGTGGGTCAGTAATTATCCCCAGTTTACGCAGGAAGAAATGGAAATGATCCTCAGAAAAGATGAGTGACTTGATACAGGACTCTGAATGACAGAGCCAGGACTCAAATTGAATGTTTAAAAATAATGTACAATCAAGGATGTTTGTTACAGAATAATTTCTGTTAGTAACAAATTGTAAAAAATCTTGACCGTCTAACCAGAGGATAGCCATTGATGATACCAGGCCATGAGGAAGCCGTTTTACATTGTGCCTATGAACATCGGGTACCCTTAAAATTTTAGGGTATGTTTAGTGAACATTGGAAGTAACAAAATTCTATTTCAATATTTAAAATATGCAAACAAATATGCACAATTTAAAAAGCTGAAAGTAAATAAAGCAAAATGCTGCTGACCATTGTGTTATAGTGGAGAATATGTTCCTCCCTCTTATTTATTATATTTCACATTTTAAAAAAATGTAGCTATGATATTTTTTAAGTATTTATTTTCTTCAAAAGTATACTTTATAAAAGTGTTTATTTTCCTCAAGCCCTGGCAACGTGAACTTGACAAGAGAATTCAGGAGGCTTACTTTATATGCATTTTTTTATCACAGGATATCTTTTTTTTTTTTTTTGCAAAAATCACCTAATTGGAAATGTGAAAGTAGGCACCCAGCAAGGCGTTTCTCTTGAACTGTCCCCCCTTGTGGGCACAGACAAATGAATTCACAATTGCAACCCTAGACTCCTCTGCTTACTAAGGGTCTCATAGCACCTTCTTTGGGAATGCATAGTATACTCCAGTTCTCACTGCTATCATTGTTTAATGTTCATCATTTCATTTTCACTTTATCTCTTCTGTGGTTGTGTTGGATATAAAACACGGATCATATAAGTTAAGGCAAGGCATGCTCTTTAAAGAAGAACAGGACTCCTTTTGGCCACTGTGAAAGCTCTTAGCCTGTGATGGGGAGCGGAAAAGACATGTAATCAGTGCCTGCTGGAGTGGAGCGTTATCAATTACATTCCTTGGAACAGTCTTCATTTATCTTAGGAGAAGGCAATATTACATAAGTGGTGCAGTAACCCTTTGCAGCTCGCAGCTTGGAAATCACAAGCTATGAGCAGGGCAGCCTCTAGAAGACCTGGGTATTTAGCTCTGCCTGTGAAACAGGCATTCTCCGCTCCACTGGCATAGGTCAGGTAACAAAAAATGTCCTATAGGTTGGAACCGCAAGAGGAAAACTGGCTAACCAGGTTCTAATCTCTTCCAACCACAGCTGTTAAACCTGGCATTTTGTTTTTCTTTGAACTACCAACCTTTTGTATTCAAACACTAGCTCCAACTCCCATTCATTCATTCATTCATTCATTCGACAAACTACTGTATCCCAGATGTTGGTATATAATGCTAGGGATACTGCTGTGTACAAAATGACAAAACCCTAGCTGTCATAGAGTTTATATTTTGGTGAAAGAATCAAATAAGGGTCTAATAATTAAATGGTAACATACAAGTTTCTAAATGATTCACCATGTGTGTCTGTGTATATGTGCAGGTAGCCAGTTTTGATGCAGTGACCAGGGAAGGCCAGAGTCACTCTCTGTGTGAGGTGAGGTCTAGTGGAAGAGAAGGTGGCAAGTGCAAAGGCCTTGGAGCCTGGTCTGGGAGTTGAATGAACTGTCAGATCAAAAGGGTGAAGCCAAACCATCCCGTGTTTTATGGCCCATGGTAAGGAGTTTGTGTTTATTCTAAGTTCAGTGGCATGACAACAGTGGAGTTTAAGTTGGAGAGTGGCATGACCTGATTTACAGTTTAAAGACATCACTCTGGCTGCTGTATGCAGACAGAATGATTATGAAGGGTAAGAAACAAAAACAGGAAGATCAGTTAGGAAGTGTTCCAGTACTGCTGCAGCCTTTAAAGTAGCAGAAACATCAGACCAGAGGATGACATAGAATAATCCATTTTATTTTAAGAAGGGAGTGAGCAAATATCATGTTAAATGCTGTTGACAGGATAAGATGCAATCAGAAAAGTAGCTAGTAGTTTAGCTCCAGGTGGCTCTTCCAAGGAGGCCACTAACTTCTTCTGTAAAAGCCATTTTGGATGAGTGCTTGGATGAGGCCAGGCTGGATCTCCTGGAAAAATATATGGGCAGGGATGGAAATAGAGAAAAAATGCAGAGATAACTCTGGAGAGTTTTTCTGAGAAGAGAAGCAAGGATCTGCTTTAGAAACAGGAAGAGAGGTGAGGGACTAAGGAATGAGATCTTTTTAAATATAAGAGGTTTTAAATCAGGGTAACCCCCATATATTCTCAGTCCCAGGGAGAGATACAGAAATGAAAGAAACGGGAGAAACAGGCGTATAAAGATATAAAGTCTTTTCTACTTTCTGTAACACATTCTCCTTCTTTCTCTCCTTCTGTTAGGTCTAACCCGTTTCTAATGAGTCTGCATCAGCCAAATCTTTTGCATAAACTTTGTTCTGCATGTTATCCCTTCTAGGAATATTTTAAACCTATTTCATTCACTGTAAAATATAAGACTCTTACTCAGAGAAGCTGCCTTGTTTTGAATCTCACTGACTTACGGATGTTTCAGGTTCTGAAATATGTGTCTTTTATTTCTGTTGAGCTTCTCAGAGCCAGTCTCATCTTTCTCAATCTCTGCTCCAACCTTTGGGCTCCTCCTCCATTGGAAATCTCTGCTTTTATGCTTTTTGCTCTCCCTATATCTTGGCATCTGCAGGTAGTAAGAAGCAGTTATAAACAGAACTATCAAAAATATTGTCATAATTTTCAAAACCAAGCTTATTTGATTGAAATGCTCTATTAGAGTTTGCCTTCCCATACTGATCAGAACAAGATTAGTGCTATGCTGGCCAGTGTTGAATGTAAAATAAGGTACTGGATCCCTAAAACTTGCATCTCCTTCCTGCCCTACCCTACCACGTCTAATGCTCATCCCTGCCTCGACCTCTGAACTGTTTTTGTGTAGCTGTGTTTTCCATTCTCCCCTCCATTGGGTCCAAACTCACACTGAAAGATCTGGGAGAAGATCATTCAAAACAAATGTCTATCAAGTACAAAGTGGAAAGGCCCAGAAATGGAAATGATCTAAGCTTCTTCAAAAATCAACTAGATGGTAAGTGAGCTGAAGTAAAATGGGACAAAGTGTAGATGAATTCTCTTAGACAAGGCCACTGTTATTAGTATCTTTCTCAGTCTGCTTCTCCCAGCTTTCCCCATCTCAGTAAATGGCAATTTTATTTTACCCCTTTCTTGGGCCAAAAAAATAACAGTGCATCCTTACGCTTCTATTTCTCAAACGTCCCATAGATAGTCCATCTTCAGTATTGTTGGCTCTTCCTTAAAAATATCCTTCCATTTCTTCCTCCTTCACTATGCTACCTATACCACCTGGCTCCAAACTTCCATCATCTCTCACCCAGGTAACTACTGTAACTCCCTTACAGAGTCTACCCTGCTTTTACTCTTTCCATCATCCTGATCCCTATGAGATTCAAAGTAACCTTCTAAAACTTAACTAGGGTCATGTCATTCCTCTCTCAAAACCTCACACTAAAATACCACATTACACATGGCTCTTCGTGACCCAGCTTCTGGTCATGACAAGCCTCTGTCATCACCTACTACTCTCCTTCTCTGTCACTTTGCTCTGGCTAAACTGGCTTCCTTGCTTTCACTTGATTGTGTCAAACCCCTCTCGTAGCTGAGGACGTTTGCTTCTCTGTCAGGAGCACTTGTCCCTCGGAGCCAAGTGCCTGTGTCCCCTTGCTTGACTGACAAGTCTTTCCTGGCTCACCAGCTCAGATAGCACCCTCATTACCCTGTCTCCCTTACCATGGGTTTTGTTTTTTCTTCTTTAGTATTTACCAATTCTGGGCCTTTATTTGTTGATTTTCTGTCTGCATTAGAATGTACGTTTCTTGGAGCATAAATTTTTTAGGAAGTTTATCTATTTTGTTCGCTGTTGTATCCTCATGCCCAGAATAGCATCTTTAAATAGTGGATACTCAAAAAATATCTGTGGACTAAATAGATGAAGTTAATTGGATACAGATTGTAGAGAGATTGATGGATTGGCTGGTGAGAAGGTTGTGTGGTTCCTGGATTGTTTGTACCTTCTCAGTGAATTCAAAGCAAGTCTGTGATAGGACAGTAAAGGAAAGAGGGAATATTGGAGGTTGGAGGGAGAAAGTGAAAAATGCTAAATCATAGAGAGAGCTGGAGATTTGTGGATATAAATTAAAAATGGGACCAGTTAATACGATTGTGTGTTTTCTTCCAACCACTTCAGTTCAGGCACAGACATGGAGTAAGAGAAGAGTGGAGGTAACCGCGTTAAGGGTTTATTTCTGACAAATAGAACAGAGAAAGGTAAGAGCAAAGAATTTGGGAGAATACGCAGATCATTGCTTATGCTAATGGGCCATGATATCCAAGCTAAGTAAGAGCTAAAAATATAGGAAGTAGAAAGCAGAGAATGTGATGTTAGAAATCAGTGTTTCTGAACTGGTAAAACTAATGATAATGATGAAGCTTGGGATGTGACCATGGGAACGGGTAACTAAGGAGGAGTGGAAGAAGAGATTGTTGAAAATGAGGAAAAGGTTAAAAAAGAAACTGAGAAACAAGGATGTTGAATGGATCATCCATGTGAAAGTTGAAGCTGTTAAAATGATAGGATAAGTGGTTGAGATAAAATTGCTAAAATATGCTAAAATATTTAGTATAGGGTGAGTGATAAGAAGATGGGAAGATGACTACAAGAAGTTGCAGGTTGTATTGCTTGATGGCAGACATTTCAAAGCAGCTGGAATTTTGGAGGGCCAAGGGAAGAGAAATGGTTTGGAACTAGCAATGAAGAGCTAGGACACTTCCTTCCAGGTCCTGTGGGCAAGTTGCCCACTGAGAGAGACAAAGATGAGTCACCACTTTGAGAGACTATGAAAAATGTAGTCATGAGGTGCTCAGGTTTCTGTCAGATCAAGCAGGTAATGAGAATAATCACACGGGGCTAAAATTCTGTAGTCACTGGAGACACTAGCCTCATATAGAAAAACCTCAATATTTTTATATGTCCCTCTTTTGATACTTGCATGTTGTAATAGATTTTTGCATGTTGAAAGTTTTTAACTTTCAAATCCTTGTAGGCTAAAACTATCAGTCCTCAGTTTAACAAAGCTCCAATTGTCAAGTCTTCTCATCAAGCATGTTGGTGGCATGTACAGGCTGATATGCCAGAAACGGGAGGCTAAATTAAGCAGAAGCTCTGCAGAGAAAAATGCTTGTGAAGATTTAAAGACATTTGGCTACTGGAGACAATTTATCCATTGATAACTTTTATATTTTGCCTTTTTCTGCAAAATATTTGAGAAGCACAACTCTATAGTTTGCAGCGTCCTCTCTGCTCATTATGAAAACTAAAAATGAGCCTAAGAAGCTAGAAGAAGCACAAAGACACAAAACAAGACGTACAGTCTCAAAGCCTGCAAAGACCATGAGATAAGGCTGAGCATTTTTGTGGAAATACTGATGTACCTGACTGAATCCTAGAAGCCTAGAGCAGTGGTCTCTACTAATATGGGTCGCCCCAACTTGCCAAGAGTATTTGAAGTCCCAGAGTCAAGATCTAGGCCACGTGTGGGATAGTCACGTGGCTCCAGTCTAACAGAAATTTGCTGTTGGAGCTGCTGTTCTCTTTTCCCAGTCCATTAGCACCTCTGTCTCCAAGCATCATTCTCACAGTGCAAAAACTGCTTTTCCTTTTCTTTCCTAAAGTTCCCATTATCTTCTTCTTCACCTATTTTTCAACCCATCTTCCCTTCTTTTTCTCAGCCCTCTCAGGATCAGCCCAGGAATGTGCATATTTTTTTAATTTTGGAAAATGTAGCAATTTGGGATTCTGAGAATCCATTTGAAAGTCTAAAAGTCTGAGAACCAATACTCCAGAAAATTTAACAGCACATGCACTTTTTTATAGGCATGAGAAACAAGCAAGTCCATGGAGACTTCTACCTTGAGGTTAGATATGTACATGTGAAGAAGAGTATCTCTCTTTTCTCTTTAAAAATGTGAGACTGAAGAATATAAGTTTGGGGCTTCCAGGGGCCATGTTTGGTGGCATTTGGGGTAGGAGGAGAGAGAGACAAAGAGAAAACACTACCGTGTTTGAATTAGAACCCCTAGATTTAGCTGTGTTTGAAGGTAGATTCACTGTGACTTCCCAGTTATGTGTGCAAATAAACTGTCTTTTGGCTTTAGTAAGTTTGAGCTGGGTGTGACTTATGGCTAAAATGTTTTGATTAATATGTAGTTTGAATTGTGCTGTGTTTTATGTCTGGGACAGACTGGTGGGGCAGTTTCCAAAGTTCTCGAGCCTAGATCATTGTGTCTGTGTTTCTTTATTCCTTCACTGCGAAAACTAAAGAGCCTGTCAATTCAACGTGTAGTCACAGGGTTACTTCTTACCAACTTGTATTTTTGTCCACAGTGAATCTCTCTTGTGTAACTGCCTGATGCTGTTTTTTAGGTATTAACTGCACAGATAATATCTTTATTCACTCTTCTTAGTACAAGTTTGTAACTTTTGCTGCATTGTTGTATGGGATGTTTATGAATATTCTCAGAAGTATGCCGAATTGCACAGACTGGTGTTTATTCCAGTAGAATATACTTTGTTTTGCACTGTGAATAAATTTTAATAATTTACATTTTCTTTGGCAAAAATATGTTAAAACACCCTGAGCCTTCTAATCAACCATATGAATTACTAAAACTTTTATTATAGTTTAATAAGCCTTAGCGTGACCATATGGCTACTTAATGTTTTATTATGTACAGTGATGAAACAGAACTCTTGAAAAATCTGCTATTGGAATGAGGATTCTTTAACAATTTCTTATACATGTTTGTCTTCTCATAGAAACCAAAGGTATTTATTTATAAATGGTGATCACTCTCTTTAAGTAAGGCACTCTAGGCTCTGACAAAATTATATTTGCCAGAAAAAATATGTATAGTTCTGCATGGTGTGGCTCAGTGGCTTGGTCATTGTCCCACAAACCAAAAGGTCAACAATTTGATACCCGGTCAGGGCGCATGCCGGGGTTGCAGCCAGGTCCCTGGTTGGGGCAACCGATCTATGTTTCTCTCTCATATCGATTTTTCTCTCCCTCTCTTTCTCCCTCCCTTCCCCTCTCTATAAAAATAAATTTAAAAATATATATGTTGCAACTAAGCAAAAGAACGTACAAAGTTTATGAAATTCCCTTGAATAGTCTTTCTTTATTTTCAAAGAATATATCATTTTGGTTAATGTTTTTATTAGAGAATAAAAATTAAATGAATGAATGTCATAATCTTGAAAGTATGTTTGGTTATCATCATTGAATCATGATAGAATTTTTCTCAGGCCCATCCTTGCTTCCTCAGGGGATGTAACTTAAATGGTAGAATTCATTCTCCATTTGCAGCTGTGTCTTGATTGTGCCCACTGAGCTTGGCTTTGAATTGCACATAAACCCCTGCATGTTTGTTTCTAAAACCATGTGAGCTCTGCCAGTAAGAGGATTCTGGACAGCTCAGATGGCAGAGACCACAGTAAGAGTGCAGGTATTACCTATACATTGCTTTGGTGGATTTTTCTTTCTAGTATATGGCTTTTAGGATCTAAAACTTTAATCCACTGTGACTAAAAGAGTCAATCATTGGCATAGAAAAGGGAAGTACTCCTGATTTTTTAATATCCTAAAGTAAATGGCTACTGTTTTAAACCTAGAGATCAAGTGGTAAACCAACTAGGATTCCTTAATGACAAGGAACAGAAAACTAACTCTGGATACCCTATATAAGAAAGGAAATTTAGTGGATCATATAATATAAAAGTCCAGAGGGCAGACTAGCTTATGCTTAACTGAATCCAGTGGATTATATTAGATCACCACTACTCATTTTTCATCTCTCAGAAATGATTTTTTTCTGTTTTGACTTTGTTTTCAGTTAAGTAGTTTCCTTATGGTATCAAAATTGGTTACAGGTAGTGGCATACTCTATCCTTCTTTTAACCTCACAATTTCAGAGAAAAAGAAATTACCTATTTCTTGATTATTTGAGCAAAGTTTTTGGGGCGGACCATGACTGGGATGACTTGGGCCTGGTGGATATCCCTGACGCAGCCACTACGGCCAGGGAACAGAGTTCTCTGATAGATTAGGCTGCATTATGTGCACAGGCCTGTGGGCGACAGGCAGGTAAAGTGATGGACAGCTCGGGGGGTGGGGGGGGCGGGATCCATAAAACAAAGGAAGAGAAGGAAGAAGAATAGTTTGAAATGAACTTGTGCCTGAGTGGTGATAACCATGACTTTTGGTAAGAAAAGGGCCGTGTAAGAGGTCTGACAACTTGTGACCCGTATTTGTAACTAGTTCTATTTTGTGTATGAAGCAGAGAGGAAAAACATGGGGGAAAAAGACAAGGGTGGCGGTGAGTGAAGGAGACACAGAAAAACGCTTAGAAGAGCTTCCACCAATTACCTGATTCACCCAGGTGGTTATTACTGTTTCTTATTCTTTGCTATAATTAAGACATTTCTAAGGTGAGAGTTTCTTTCAGTTTCTCTCCTTCATTTTGCCTTTTAGGTGGACAAAAAGATTGTAAGAACTGAGATAGGAGTTCTTCTTCGCCTCTCACATCCAAACATTGTAAGTGATTTTTTAACTACTGTTCCAAAAATCTCCAAACGTATAGAGTGGGATTTGTGAGCTTTGTGCTGTCCATGCTGATCATGAGAAAGGGATTCTCCCACCACCAGTAAGCAGCCACAGTCACCAGGCTCTTGTCCTTGCTTGTCACATTTTTCAATTCTTCAGCTGAATAAATCTTAAAGACAGTACCTTTTGAAAGAGTTTTTAAAAGTGGACAGATCAGCATATATACCATCTTTATTTTCATGCACAAAAGGATAGCTAAAATTCAGATCGTTTTGTTTTGCTCTACTAAAACACTGGCTTTTTCCTTCTGCTGAAAAAGCCTCTGAAGAAAATGCATTGCTTTCCAAAGTCATTTCAGTCTCATCAGAGAGGGCGTCTGCTTCAGAAACAATGTGAAGATTCAAATAAATGATGTGCTTGAATGGGGAAATTGAAATATTTTCAGAAACTCTGCTCTAGGCTATGTCCAGACAAAGGCACTGAGGGGAAGACCTGGTGAAAGCTTTCTGGAGCCACTGAAGTAAAAAGAACAGGCCAGCACTTGATTTTATGAATTGAACAAACTACTTAAAGAAGACATTTTACTCATTTCTCTGAGAGAGTTGTGTCCAGCAGGGTGACCTGCAATGCTTAGCCCAAGGCAAAGTGCTTGAACTTATTATAGGAGTTAATAATGTTTTTAGCTATAAAAAAAAAACAGAAAACTTGAATGTAGTGGTCTAAATGAATATTTTTCTTAGTTTATAAGAAATCAGAAGGCAGGCAGTCACCAGCACTGGTTCAGCTCCTCAATGATGTCATCTAGAACCCAAACGGCTTCCTCGTGCTGGTTCTGCCTACCTCAGGGCATTTGCTACCACCCTGGTGCCTTTCCCTCATGGTCCTAAAACCCTCCACACCCTCCACAAACTTCCAGCCTATATGCAAGACAGAAAGAAGTGGAAAGACCCCAGAAGCAGAGTCTGATGAGTAAAAGATTTTCTAGAATTTCCTGCTGCAGCAGAATTCCCTTCAGATTTTATTGGTCAGAGCTGGCCACAAGAGCAAGCTGAACTTCACAGAGACTGGGAAAATGGGGAAAGGGTTGTCATAAGAGGCTCACACCAATCATGATCCATAATTTGAGTCTGACACCTTTGTTCCCTAAACAAATTCAGAGTTCTGTTTACAATAAAGTAGGGGGAGAAGGGCTTTGGGTAAGCAATGAATCAAATTTGCCACATACAGTCACAACCTTTGCACTGTCCATAGTTTTTCTTTCAAAGAGAAGTGAGTGTAGAATTTTCCTCAAATGTAGATCAGCCCTATCACTGGATCCTCAGATGTATTGAGGAAAATATCCAAAATCAGATGGATTATTTCAATGTGGTGAAAACCCTCTTATGGTCAATCAGGTCATTGACACTACTACTTTTCTGAGGATCCCTTCATCCACGAGCAGCCTTTAGCAGCTGAGGGATGTATTTTCCACAAAGACATACTTTAACCTGGTCCTGTCCTGTCTTAGACTGCGATTCCAAGTCCCTCCCAGGAGAAGGAGGCATTTGCGTTTTCATAAACCACGATGTTTTCAAATGGTTTAGGAAGTGTTGTACATTTGCTTTTATTTTTAAATTCTGCAGCAATTTAGAAATCAAGATATTTTGATAAAAATTAGAAAGTGTTTCTAAGGTAGGTATCTTTCAAATGTCAAAAGAAAAAACATAAAAACTCAAAAGGACCCTTGAAGAAATGAGGTAACTGATAAAAATAACCAGAGTGACAAATGGCTCCCTAGTACTTGCATAAGGACCTTTGTTGACGATGATCCAATATGTTGCTATTACAGAGTTTTGGTTTTTCCATGGCTCTAGCTATTTCTCAGAAAACTGAAAGTATGGAATTTGTGATTTTTTTCTATGTCTTTCTTCAGATAAAACTTAAAGAGATATTTGAAACCCCAACAGAAATCAGTCTGGTCCTAGAACTCGTCACAGGAGGAGAGCTGTTTGACAGGTAAGTTGGTCCCGGAAATCCAACCACAGAAAGGCTTTGCTTTTTTTTTGCAAAAAGAATCAAAGGGAAATTTCTCCTGAAATTTTTCATGATGACACAACATACCAGTTAATACATTCTACTAAAATAAATCTTAAGAGGGGTATAGAACAGAAGGAGAGTGATAGCTGATAAGATGTGAGTGGACGAAAAGTTGGGATGCTTAGTGAGCAAAAACAGAAAACGCTGTATCTGTTTACTTTGGGAAACATTTACTTCCTCAATAAAAAAAACAGAATTTCTAAAGTCATACTAAATCTAAACAGTCACATTTACAAAAATATTTTTGAGAAAACATTGGATGAAAATTATAGAAAGTTAAATGTGTTATAACAGTATCCTCTGTTAAGATCCAAAAGCTCTTAAAAATCAATACTCTTCAAATGATTATTTTGAGGCCTACTTTCTCTCTTAGGTTGTGTAAAGAATTCCAAGGTGCAGAGAAAAACATCTGCTATACCCAGTACTAACCAATTTTAGCTGCCTGTTCCTATGTTCATCACCTGAGGCAGAGGTTTGAGGATGGTAGGAAGTGTGCCTAGGAAACTTGTAGAGTGTAATATTGGCAAACTGTAGAAGAGATAAAAGATTTAAGTCTCCATAGCTTTCCCACCTTCCTCATCTTTGCAGGAGAATTCCCTGTTTACCCTGATGATCCCTTGGGACCCCTTTGCTCTGTTCATTGGGGGTAATCAAAAAATAATAATAATAATGAAATAAGTCAAAGAACTAAGTGGGCATATATTAGAAATAGTAAGAAGCTATGCATAGTTGTAAAGGCCTTGTTGGTTAAAATAAATGGATTAAGAAAGATGTGGACTGCAGACAGAAGAGAGATTGAGGGAACTGTTGATATATACTAATTGCCTGGAGCACAGTAATCTCTCAATGAATATTCACTGAATGAATGAATGAATGAATGAATGAATGAGCAACCCCTAAGATGAGTAGACTCTGAGAAGGAAGACATCTAAAGGGGATAGGTTTAGAATGTTTTGGGAAAGGAGCACTTCGCCCCTTCATTCCCACACCATCTCCACCCAGGTAAATTTGCTACCTCTTCAACAGCTTCCAAAAGTATTTACATTGGTTTTCAAAGCTCCTATTTTTAATGTTACCTACTGCAGATTTGGATCTTCAGGTAGGAAGGAACAAAACAGTGGAGCTTGATTGGCACTACATATGTATCTTCAACAGTATATCTATTCACTGCAAATAAATGAATCAACTCAGGAAAGTGGGCATCAGTTTTTGAAAGTATATGCGTACTTCTGGCAATTGGCTGATGGTTAGACTCAAGGTTCCAAATGCTAACTTAAGAGGCAAATAACTAACCTAGAGTGGTTTGCTTAATTTCTCTGAACCTCAAAACAAATTTGAAGCACTATGATGCTAAGGATGCTAAGACACTCTGGTCCACTCTGTCTCTGGTCTGAGACAGTCTGAGCACTCTGATTGTGTAAGGACAGTCTTCTTCTAAAACCATCATGTTATGTCCCCGCGCTTAGTGAAGACTCTTCTGGACTAGCTAAATTGAATGTTGCCAAAATTTGCCAACAACGGCTCCTTTTTCAACACGTTAGCTGACTCTTTCATGAACATATTCCTTCTGTAGGTAGGTACATTTAGAACCAATTTACAGTCAGATCCTGCTGTTTCTGTAGCCATGAAGTCTCTCAAAAGAGAACTTACATATTTCTCTGCTCACTACAGTCTATCAGAGAGAAATCTCATGTATTTTAATTGTAAGTAATTGTAGGACCAGGATGTCACACTGAAGCTATTACCTACTCATAGCACTTACTATTTACCTACCTACCTCTGTTTGCTCAAATCATTTTGGGACTAAGTGTCTCTTTCCTTCCCTCTTTCCCAAACTTTCTTTCATGAAAGAATTCTGGTTTTCTCATCTTGTTGCCTAGTTGATTTTGATGGGATAGAGTTAATTCAGCTTTAGACAAAAGCAAAAAACTAAATGCTGTTGATAAATTTCATTTATAGAGAAATGGATGAGATAGTCAGAATTAACAGAATACATCTGAAGAATGGCCGGCAGCCAGTAAAGCACTCAGCCACTCTGTTAACTCTCAGTGGTTTTAGACAAGGGACTGTTTTCCCCCGTGAATGTTGTCGTCTACATATCTGTTGTCATAGCTGAGATGAACTGGGTTTCTCCATTAAATTATTTAATTCTACAGTTATCTTTAAAATTATATCAAGCTGAAAATATATCCTGCATTATTATCCATGTATTGCTGTCCCTCTTGAGAATTAAAAATCATAATATACTTACTTTTCCCTGTACTTAGGTCAAAAAAATTTATTTTGTTATGATGATGAAAATTCATCCCTGGTCTAATGATGGCCTTAATGGTATCTAATGAATGAACTAATGGAGCAATTGATGAATAGATAATCATGTTAGCACATTATACTCAAAATGGTTGTATTTTATTAGCACTAAAAGATCTATTCTGTGGTGCTTTTTAAAAAGTAAACATAGTAAAAATCCACATAGAATCTGCTATTTTCATATAGAATATATATAGTAAATTGCTTAGGACAATTGGTTAAAAGTTTTGAAATAAAACCTATTTTTTTGTGTTCCAAGAAAATTCCCCCCCCAAAAGCCTCTACAGAGTTATGATATCACGTAAAAAAGAAAGCTCCAGCCTGACCAGTATGGCTCAGTTGGTTGGCCATCATTCCATAAAGCAAAGGTCACTGGTTTGATTCCTTGGTCAGGGCACTTGCCTGTGTAGCAGGTCCCGTTGCCAGTCGGGGCATGCATGAACGTCAACCAATCGATTTTACTCTCTCATGTCGATGTCTCTCTCCCTCTCTTTCTCACTCCCTTCCCTTGCCTCTAAAAATAAATAAATAAAATCTTTAAAAGAAAACTCTAGAGGTTTTTCTCTTCCGTCCTGCTCAATCTATTCACAACTCTTAGAAATTTATTGAACTTCTTAAGTGTATGAGGTGTGAGATAGTTTGCTTTAAGAGTACATTTTTGAGTTTTGTTTTGTTTTAGAAAATGGTTGTGTTTAAGGCAACTAATTTAACAATATCCTTATAATTTTCTAATTAAGTTTTTCAAACAGACACTATTGTCCCTGATTTTTGTCTAACTCCAGTATCAGAATAGTATGGATTTTAAAATTGCCTGTTTTTTTCAATTTTCTTCTTATGTTTTTGCTTGCCTGATTATGCTGTTCAAATGCTAAATGTTATGTATAAGAGGTCTTAAGATTTGTGACTTCCAATTTGTTACCTTCCAAAAGAGCAGAATTTGTGTTGCTCTGGCAGGCTGTTAAGGCAAGAAACATATCACTTTAATTCCATCATGTATTGGGCTGATTCAAACCTGGGCTTCCCAAAGGCAGATCTGTTTCTTGTCAATCTTACTCAGAGGGTTTTTGCTCTTAAAGGGTCCCAATTTAAGCCAGGGAATGTTGCCACACCACCCCTTCCTTGGTAGACCCTAAATGCCAACTTCTGTTCTCTCCACCCTGTGAGATGCAAGAAGTTTTGTTCAGCTTCAGCCTGTCAGCTGCTGACTTAGAATCAGCAAATGCCTTTAAAGGGAAAGCAGAGGCATCAGATGTCACCTTTGCTTTGCTGAGTTTTTTTTCTTTCCTGGGTCCTGGCTCCTGAAGGCTTTACTTCCTCAGTAACTCGCTGATATCTTCAAATATATTTTTAAGAATGATTGTATTTAGCTTGTTATTGTTCCTTCCTGGAAGATTGTCTCCCCCACCACTGCTGAGAGTAAAAATTCAATGTCAATGTAAGAACTTCCAAATTGTAAAAAAAAATTATGAGTTTATTAGAGTTTATTTGAGCCAAACAAAGGACACACCTAAAAGCCAGATCTCAACAAACTTTGAGAAAAGTGCTTCCTTGAATGACAATTTGCAGTACAGTTGGAATTAAGGAGGGAATGTAAGGAAGATTACATGAAGGTGGGAGAGAGCAAGACCGACCGGGAAATCTCTATGATTGGATGACAGGATAGCTAACAAGATTCTGTGCTGTCTTGAGGGTTGGTGATGCTTCCAAGGGGTTTGAAAAGGAGGCACAGCAAAGGTGTGCTAATTTAGGCACACAAAGACCTTGGGGAGGTGAAGATAAACATTTTATAGGCCTGGGGTGTGACTACCCACCAGGTCCTTCCCAGTTAAAAATTTATGATCAGATCACCCTGTGAGACTACTTTCATCAAGGTTCATTAGAGAACCCCTTTTCATCCACAGATACATATGGTTTTTAAAGTCCTTGTACAGACACTAGTGGATTTTCCTCTTTTATGTCAACCCTTTGGGGCAAAAAGGATGGAAAGCACTGTCCCCACTATACAGACTGGAGACTGAGAATGAGTAATCGTAAATGATCTTTCCAAATTAGGCAACAGACTGTCTTCTGGTTGCCTAGAAAACAGAACTCTTTCTCCTCATGTGGCCTTACAATTTTTCTTATTAAATCCATTTTTCCCTTTCAAATAATTTCCAAGAAAATGAACTATTATTGTTTATTTTATTTATGGAGAATTTATGAGGTATTGATTGGTCTTTTGCAAAGCTATATATGTATTTAACCCATTTAATCACCCTTCAATTTTTTTGAGGTATTATTCTTGTATTTTTCAAGAGCATAAACTGAAGAAATTGATATGTTATAAAGTCAGGCTCAAAACTCATGTTATCTGACTGCAAAGTTTTTTTATTTCCCCAAATTGAAAGTATTTTAAAAAAACTGCAAGTCATCAATACACAAGGAAAATAGTGGTTATGTTTAGAAACTATGTATTTAACCTATTAATTACCAGACAAAGTCCTAGTATATCAATCAGTCTTAATAGTTACCCCTACTCCAACATTTCTGGATTGAAATAAATGAAATTTTTTGTTTGTTTGTTTGTTGCCCCAGTCTCCATAGAGTTATACCATGGTTGATATTCTGAATAAGAAAACTCAAAGCATATCTGAATTTGTGAAGACTGTTGTGTCAAAAATTAGTCATTGATGTAATCATCTACAGTGAAGATTTAAAAAATATGATTTCTAAAAACGATAATTAGCCACTATAATGAGAGCCGTTCTTACGTGCCCATCGGGACACCGGCAGTGGCAGGGCATGGTGCCATGCATGAATTCATTTCTTCCTCACAACATGTATGAAGATCGGTCTCGATACACATACGTGTTATAGACCAGATAACCAGGGGTCAGAGAGGTCCAGTAAGTACCATTAGGTCACTCAGTTTATATTGTATCTAGCAACAACAAAACAATAATTATATTAGATTGGATTCAAGTAGTCAGATTCCAAAGCATTTGATATTTCTACCATCTCATGCTGCTACTATGTAAGCAGATGCCAATACTTTTTAAAAAATTTTTAATTATTGTTCAAGTACAGTTTTCTGCCTTTATTCTGATCCCAGCCCAGCCTATTAGTGTAACATTTTGTCCACTTGGGCAATGTTTGCTTAACTCAAACACTGATATGTATATAGTTTATTTCTCAACATGGATATTTTAAATACATTCCTTTATGCAGTTTATCTGGCTGTATGTGAAGAAAACATATACTTTGATTTGGACTAGATTTATAGTCTACTTTTTCTAGAAG
>CM052540.1:123553811-123582411 GCA_028533065.1 Trachops cirrhosus | reverse complement strand
AAAAAAAAATGTTATTTTACCTACTCAGAAAGCTCCAGTTTAAGAAGTAGGTTGCCATATTCAATTAAAACATTCTTCGAGCCCTGGCTGGTATGGCTCAATGGATTGAGCACCAGCCTGTGAATCATAGGGTCGCCAGTTCAATTCCCAGTCAGGGCACATGCCTGGATTGAGGGCCAGGTCCTCAGTAGGGGGCGCACAAGAGGAAACCACACACTGATGTTTCTCTCCCTCTTTTTCCTTCCCTTTCCCCTCTATCTAAAAATAAATAAAATCTTTTAAAAAACATTCTTCGAAAGAAGTTTTACAAAAAATCAAATTTTCTCTGATTGCTACAACTAAGGGTTAAAAAATTAAAGTAACTTCTCTAAATGTTTCACAGGTATAAAGCAAGTCATTTAAAATTTGTGAGAAGTGGCTGACATTTATAAAATAGTTTATTGTCAACTACATAGCTATAGATAGCTATAAAAATAGGACAGTTGGGAATCAGTGATACATCTCACAGTTCCTCTGGATCACACACTTATGAGACTGTATCTACACTGGTGTTTGAAAGCATAGAAGCAGAATGCTTAAAGATTGAAACATTCTTGGGAAACATGTTACAGGTATAATTGTACCCCTTAGGTAACAAATCTTGCAATCCTTCTCTTCCTCCTCACTCATCCCAATTCTTTCTACAAATATTTCACAGAATTTATCTGACTGTGATTGTGTTCCATCTGCTTTTTAGCTTTAAATAACATATTTGAAAGCTTGCAAAGTGAATTTGGAAGGTGTTTTTCCCTTTGGGTTTGAATTCATTCAGTTAGTCTTTGAGGTCAGGTCCTTAACCCTTCTTGAGTGTTCTATCTTCTTGAAATGAGTTGCGGCTAGTCCCATGTTTAAAGGTCTGGGTCAGTCTAGACATTCTGGAAGCGTCATCGTGTCCTCATCTGTCATAAAGCACAATGTCACACCCTAAAGCCCTCCTTTTCCATTTACTTACAAAGATAACCAAGGAATAGTTCATCCTCTCTGACATTACTGTCACCATCACCTTCAGTTCTTTCCTTGTCACCACTGATACCCTGCTATCTCTCTATTTACAAGAAGAAATCACTGACCCTCTTTTTCCCACACTTGGTGCCTTCCCTCTTTTCCTAGCTATAGTTCCCTTGGGAACATCTTAACTCAAAGCCATGACTTCAGAGCCTGGAGAAATTTGTACATAACTGAATGTACTAAAATACAAGGAAATGACTGAAAACTATTACATATAGTCAGCTATCCCAGCACAGAGATTTGGGGTTAGAATTGTTTTAAAGATTGTAACAATGTGGGTCAAGAATTACAAACAAAAGCTTTCAATCCTGTAAAGTTATGTAATCCAAAATGGTATCTGAACAGTGAAGAAAAACAGTGAACGAACACAATTATAAGGATGCAGAAAAAGATGAAATAGTACAGGCTCCTTTTGATAAAATTTTAAAAATCTGTAACCGCCCCTACAAAAAAAAAGATTTAGCCTGTTGGAGAAGAATCCTTCATCAGTTGATGAAGAATTGATGACTAGATATTGAAGAACTGCAAATCCTAAAGCGGAACACTCAAGTAAGGCATCGTGGAAGTGGGAACAGCAGGAAGCAGCCTCCCCTCAGACTGGGGAAACAGAAGAGGTTAAGATGATAAAACCTGCAAGTTTACAGGAAGTGCTGTATGGGCTCACTGTTGTGCTGGTGCTGGTATCTCAGTCTGCGCTCAAAGGAATTGTGAAGCAAACCTTTGAGAAGGCTGCTCTAGCCAGTTAGTGCTGACGTCACTGAGGAGGGACCCTGGGATTGGTTCTATGCGCACTGGAATAACTAAAAACTGGCATCGCATCTGCTACTGGATCATCTGCTACTGCAGCATGAAAAAGTGTTTCTAGGGTGCACAGAGAGAGCAAGCAGAAAGACAGACCCAGAAAGCAAGTGGGACGAAGCAGCCCCTTTGTGCTCTTCCAGCCTCCCACTCTGTGTCTGCTCTTGGCAGAGCCAAACAGGAAGGCAGCACAAAGTGTGGCTGCCAATTCAAATCCCAGCTGCTCAAAGTGGATCATAGAAGGGTGGGTTTAAAGTTTAGAGACATTAGCTTAATAAATAGTATAGGAATTTATCTGAAAACAAAAATCTCAAAGTTTCTGTTTTTATTTATAAAATTTTCTAAAATGTTCATAGTCTTTATTAATGCGCATGAAATGGCTCTAGAGGTCAATGAAGTCAAAACGAGTGCAGTAGCATTGAAATAAATTACTATCTCTGTATAGTACTGAGTACTGTTCTTGACAACATTTATAGATTTAGTATGTGTATATATGCATATACACACACAGTGTTCATCTTTACATTGTCTGACGCATTTAAGTCATCTTCCACCTGACCTCTCATTCTTTATTGGCAGAACCAGTCTACCTTTGTAAAGACAGAAAATACCAGAACTTCTCTTCCCATTCTCCCTCGCAGCTGACCAAAGACAGATGACCTGATTCTCACCAATGAGTTCTAATGGGCAGGCTGCTTGTGAGTTCTGGGAAAAGATTCCTCCCCGTAATGAAAGGAGACCCAAGGGAGGAAAGGCCACTTCCCTCTTTCACAGGCATAGCTGAGTCTGCACGTGACACTGGGAACTGCTTTTGCTGCCTTCTAATTATGAAGAGAAACATAACTGTGTTGAAGAAGGCAGAGAAAAAAATGGGCATGGAATTCTCCTGCTTGATATCTCATAGAGTTAATAAATTTCTCAATATTTCTGCCACTTTGAATTGTAAGTCCTGTTACTTGAAGCAACAAGATACTGACTTCTTCTTGAATAAACTTTTGAGCATATGCCAATAATGATTCTGTAGCCAGAGTGAGCTGTGTAATTTTCCATCCATCGAATCACAACATTAAGGTCAGACTCCTGGATGAAAGATTGTGGTACCACGGATTTCTGAAAATTGAATTTTACTGACTATCAAATGCACACCCACACTCTGATAAGTCAGATTTGAGTATGATTTGAAAGCACAGTGAGGCTGAAGGTTATTAACAATATGCTTGCTTCTGACACTTGTTCTTTGTTTTTGTGAATATTGTTTCTGCTTAGGTCCACATAGTGTCAGAAAAAGATTCTGAGAGTTCAATGAATGAACAAGAGGCTAGAACAGAAAATGTAGGATTTGTGTTGTTTGTTTTAGGTTTTTCAGTTACCGTGGTATTTGTATTCCTTTCTGGGAGGATTCTGTCTCTTGTTACTCACATTTGAACATGGATCTCCGGAAGATGGATATTAATGCCAGGCTCATGGCATTGAAACACTATAAAGATACTTTTGCCAATAAAATGTAAAAGTGGATATGCATTCTTATTAAGAACTGAGAGATCACATTTATCAGAGAAGAAATCACAAACAGTTCTATTAATGTTCTAATATTTTGATTTATAAACAGAATAAGTCAATTAGCAGCTCAGTCAAAACAGATATTTTATCAGAAAAAAACTTGAAACAAAAGAATCTACATTATGAAAATTATAACAATATTATGAAGCTGGAGATCTAAAAATAATTCCTGGGAAGGGGTTATCTTTCTCATTAAGTGTATCTGTAGATCATTATTGACAATAATAATGATATCAAAAGTTTATCAAATTATGTGGCATTCTCTCTTGTGAATTCCAAAAGAATCACAATAAATTCTTGAACATATATCTAGGAATTTTCCAATTACTATGCAAAAAGTATCATGTCAATTATTACATTCTAAATTATTTTGTCATTTTAGGGTTTTGTAGCCCTTCAGTTTAACCATTCATTGAGTCTTTAGTATGTGCCAGAATCTGGGATACAGAGATCAAGAAGCATACCAGGTTATAGGGCAGATAGACACATCTAAGCACATGGTTATAAGATTACATATGTGAACCAATTGGTGCATTTTGCAGGTTCAAAGACATTAGAGACGATGAAAAATATTCAGTATGTCAGCAGAATCTTGCCAGAGGGAATTGGGTTTTAAATTAAAAATTATTTAATAGGCAGCCAAAAATGTAAGAAAAGGAATCCCAGGAATACTCTTTTTCTCCCACAAATCTTTAGGGAATGTAATAGACTAAAGATGCAAAGGCACAAATATTGATAGAAAGTAAAGTACACATGGTGATAACGGGGGCTGGAGAGAGGGGCAGGGACCTGTCCTGAGGGGACTTACATGACTAGTGGAAGAAGTTCATGTGATTCTGAAGATGAGGAGACCCTGGGCAACTTCTGCTGCAGGACCATTATCCTGATAGCAACATGAAGTCCAAATGCAGTGGGGCCAGTAAAGAGGTCCATAGGACTGGCAGGCGTGGAAGCACGGACAGGGCTCCCTGTAGCACCTATTCTAAATGAGAGCTTACAAGAGAGAGGTAAGGCAGACAACCAGAATTAATCAAAGTGAAAGGTCTATTCTAAAGGTAAGTCTACAGGGCAATATGGTCCTGTATTCAGGGAGCTCTAGTTGGAGACGTAAGGGATGAGACAGACCCCTGTGCTGGGGCTGAGAACCAGCAACCTCTAGCCAGGCCCGTCTTTTCAGACAGGCCTATGAGTAACTTCAACTAATTCTGCAGGATGGAGGTCTTAGCTGCCTCTATTTCCCAGACTCTCTTTCAGCTACATACAGTCATGCGACTAAGTTCCAGATCACAAAAAATAAGTAGAAGTACCCTGTGGGACTTCCAGGAAGTCTCTGAGGTGTCTTTTATACTCTGCTAGAAACACAGAGGTGATGGCTGAGCTCAAGCATCCACTGTGGAGCCAAGAGGCTGCTGGTCAACCCTAGTGACCATCAGAGAGCTGGAGGGACCTGGCTTCCATGTTGTGGATCCAGCACCATGCCCAGACCACCAGCCCCTTTACCTGATTAGTGTGACAGAGAAATAATCTTACTTGACCAAAAAAAAAAAGAATATGAAAATGTCTAGTCAAAAGATACAAACATCTGAAGAGACATGGTTTTGTGATTCCATGAATGAGAAATGCTAACAAACTAGGCCCCAACTTCCCCTTGGACCTTCACTGTCAGCATTCATGAGTGTTACACATACAAAGACTTAGAGATTATGAAAAATAATCTTGAGCAGGGAATATACAGATAGAGAATTTAGAGGACTGACAAGAACTTCTCATCCAACTTCCTCTCCTTTATTACCACATAACAAGCCACTCTCTTCCCACCTCTCTGTCTGTGTTCTCTGAGGTTCTATTCCCTTCTCTTCTCTCCAGTCTCACAGTTCCTCAAATGACCTCTTTTTCTTCATTTTCTCTTTTCTTCTGCTACATTTTTTTCTTTCTATGTTCTCCTCTTCCCTCTCCTCTAGCTGAGAACTAACGATGAATAAAACAACAGAAAAAAATGACAAATGTTTTAAAAGACCCACCAAAGCCTCTAGACCAGGATAACTGCTCACTACATACAGCATACACTGCAGGGCCCGAGGAGAGCTATAGGAAAAAAAAAAACACGGGACACAATCCCTACCAGCAAGGATTTAATAAGAAACAGAGAGTAGAAAGCTAATATCTATATAAACTTGCTTAAAAGGAAATACCTTGAGATTGTCTTTGCTTTAGCAACAACCCATTGAAGTATCATGGACATGAGGTTCCTGAGTAGGTGTGACCTGGTTTTTGTTTGGTCCTTGGATTATGGTCGTCAGAAGCTCATTCACAGCTGTTCTGTCAGGTTTCAGTTGATTGGGGAATGAGATTCACAGAATCGTCCCTTGGAGCAGAAGAACTGGAGAACCTCAGATAAGGGTGGGAAATACTGTCTAGTTAATGGCAGCGACATGAAGGAAAAGGGAACATAATCAAATGGCAGGGACATGAACAAAAAGGGAATCAAATGTATTAATTGGGAAGTGCCCACAGGGTCCTTATAAGCTCAGGAAAGGCACTCACTGCTTCTGCTTCTATAGATGAGCTACTAAGATTACTGAGAATAAAGCAGAAGAAAAAAGATGGGGATTTAAGCTATTAGGGAATACAATTTTCAATATTGTAACAAGTTTTAATTATATTTAAAGAATGCTTATCCCAGCAGGTGTTTTAGACCAAGAAAGGAAGGATATTATCATATTATCAGAATACCTTTTTAAATTTTAAATGAATCATATTCTAATTGATAATTTGGCCTAGTTTCCCAGTTTCCATTTCTCTGACACCATATTGCATGTGTACATACCCAGACACACACACACACACACACACACACACACACACACACACACATACTGTTCCTCTGACATCAAATGCTCTGAAAAGTTAAATTTCAGAAAAAGCTGAGCAGAGAATTCTACTGCCTACAATGGGCTCTCCAGTTTCATACTGATACAGTTTTTTTGTAACAGCTTCTACTTTTCTGGAACAAGGAAAGGACTCTCAGCTGGAAAGATTCCTTTGACAATGACACTCTTTTAAGAAAGAATGATTGTGTGGGAATTGGGAGAGTGATGTGGTTAGAAGATGAACAGGGATCCTCTCTTAGTATGTGTGCTTCTCTCCAAAGAAGGTAGAGTGACTAAGGTTAGACTCTAGTTAACTGTTTCTATGCTGTTCTTTCACTGATTATTCATTGGACGAGGGGATAGGACCAAAAAAATTATTTCCTTGCTTTTTTGTAATAGTTGTCTGCCCTAAAGCTGATTGATGCATTTCCTGTTTTGAGGGAATAAGATCCTACTTTGTATTACTTGGAGCGACATGAACCTACTACTTATGATGTCTTTGACCCATTAAAAATGAATTTTTATTTTGGGAATGGCTAATTTAGAAATAGTGTTGAAGAATAATTCTGTTGAAAACAACAGAATACCAGGGACTGGGAGGCTTAAACAATAAACATGTGTTTCTTACAGTTCTAGAAGCTGGAATGCCAGATCAGGATGCCAGTGTGGTCAGATTCTCACTGAGGGCTCTGGGTCTGGTTCACAGACTGCTGCCGTCTCGCTGTGTCCTCACACGGTGGGGGTGGGGGGAGTCACCTCTGACCGCTTCCTCTTCTTATAAGGGCACTAATCCCATCGTGGGGGTGTCACCCTCATGACTTCATCTAAATCTATTTACATTCAAAGACTTCACCTCCAGATAAATCCCACTGGGGGTTAGGGCTTCAACATATGGATTCTGGGGGGACCAAAACAGTCAGTCCAGAGCACCAGCCCCAATATACAAGATGCCAGCAGGAGGCCCAGATAGTGTGACTACAAACAACAACAACAACAATAACAACAACAACGCAAACGAAAAACACTTCACACAATTTCCAATGCATTGCAAGGGAATCTTCACCTTAATCTGTTTGCACTCTCTCTCTCTCTCTCTCTCTTCCCCCAACCTCTCTTCCTTCCTCCTTCTTCTCTCCCCAACAGTCTTTACCTTGTAAATTTCAAAGAATGATCACCATGCAAGGATCCAAAGTAATGTCAACACCATTGCCATGTATGCGGTGCAAGACATCCTCACACTGCTTATTAACTGTTTTGCTGACTTTAAAGAAAGATTTCAGCTCCATCCATGCTGTTGCAAAGGGTATGAGCTCCTTCTTTCTTTCTGCTGTGTAGTATTCCATTGTGTAAATGTACCATAGCATTATGCTAAGTGAAATAAGCCAGGCAGTGAAAGACAAATACCATATGATCTCGCCTTTAACAGGAACCTAAACAACAAAACAAAGAAACAAGTAAAATATAACAAAAGACACTGTTGTCAGGGCCCAGAGGGGAGAGGGGAGGGAATTTCAGGGGAATTTCAGGGGAGAAGGGAAGGGTTTACAGGAACAAATATAGAGGACACATGGACAAAACTAAGGGGGGTTGGCAATGGGAGGGAGGAGGGGAGGGATGGGTGGGTGGGCTGGAATGGGAATAAAGGATAGAAACTGTACTGAATAAACTAAAATAAAAAATAAAAAAAGAAATATTTCAGTAACCACTAGAGTTTCAAAATGTTCGAAGACAAGACTACCCTTCCTCATTCCAGTGTCCTAGTGTCCACTTTATAATTCTGCCTCTTGTAAAAGTAAATTAAGGCACCTCTGTACAATATCCTGTTTATTTTTAGTCCATGAAAGAAGTATGGTATAATTCTAACACATTTTACATGTCATATATTTAACATTAATCTTTCATGATTTCATACCTCCCTGTTTTCTCCACATTATTTATTTTGCCTAAAGTTTATGGAGCCTGCTGTGATCATTTTTTAAAGGAATTCTTTTTAAAAATCATAAATCCATAAAATTTTGCTGGAATGTTAGGTCTCTGCCTACTATATTATAAGCAGTTGGTGGATTAAATAGAGAGCTATTTATTTGTGCTCTGGACACTTAAAAATAGTCAAAACTTAGGTTTTATTAATAAAACATTCTAATTGTTTTTAAAGTTATGTGTAAGTTGCATAATTATATTGCCAAAGATAAGAAAATGAGTGGTTTACATACAAAACTTGGAATGTAGACAAGGGGGAGTCACATTTAACTGTCCTTTTTTTTAAAGATTTTATTTATTTATTTTAGATACTGGGGAAGGGAGGGAGAAAGAGGGAGAGAAACATCAATTTGTGGCTGTCTCTCACATACCCCCTACTGGGGACCTGACCTCGGCTGCAACCCAGGCATGTGCCCTGACTGTGAGTTGAATCAGCGACCCTTTGGTTCTCAGGCCAGCGCTCAATCCTTTGAGACACACCGCCCAGGACTGTCCTAGGTTTTTTTGATGTGGCAGCAAAAGTGTAACTTCCACCTATAAATTTGGTGCCACACACCTGCATTGGCATCGCTGTGGTCATCAGTTTGCCCCACGTTACTTGGAACATTTGCAGTCCTCCTTGATTTATAAGACAACAGCATACATCATATCACAGTGTTTCCCCACTCAACCCTCCAGTGTCTCCCATAACATTTACCCCCTTTGCGTGGCCTTCAAAATCCTGCCTGAAAATCCCCTTCGCTGACCTCGAGATCCTGTCTCTCCAGGCGCTTTTGTTCACAGCACCCCACTTCATTGACGGTGCGCCAGTGATGCTCCTCCAGCATAAGAAGCTCTAATTCACAGAATACTGAACTCTTGTTTGAAACTAAAATATAAATTCCCTGAGGTCTTGGACCTCATTGTACTATGTCCAACATTCAGAATGCTTCTGGATACATATGGGGCATTTCACAAATATCTGTTGGATGACTTGACTGACCAAAAATGGTTCACTGCTTAATTCACCTTTTCACTCATGCATTCATTCACCAAACAGATGACAGATATTTACTGAGTACATGTGTAGTCCCTACCACTGTGGAGTCACTAAAAGACACATGACATCTGTATGTCAAGAGTGTATATTTATGTTATTTAGTATACCATTTGCTAACTGCAAAATGCTGTGCATATCAGTTTTTTATTTCTGAATAACAAATTACCACAAAGTTAGCAACTTAAAAGAACTCACTATCTCACGGGTCTGTAGGTTTCAAGTTCAGTGAGCTCTACTGGGTTCTCTGCTTAGAGTCTCACAAGGTGGAAACCAAGCTGCTGGTCAGCTGGGCTCCTAACTGGAGACTCTGGAGGAGAATCTGCTTCATAGTTCATTCAGTTTGTTGGACAAATCCATTTGCATGCAGTTGCATGACCAAGGTCCCTGTCTTTTCACTGCTAGTCAGCCAGGGACTGCTCTCAGCTCCTGCAGGTTGTCTGCATCCCCTGGCCCATGCCTCCCTCCATGTCAAAGTCAGCTTCCAGAGTCCAGACTTCTTTTTCTGCTGCCAAAGAAAAGCCCTGCTTTTCAAGGGCACATGTTATTTGATTATGCCTATCTGAATAATCTCCTGTTTGTCATTTTATATAGTCATAGGAAGGTTATCTCATCATATTCAAAGATACTATCCACACTCAAAGGGGGTCACACTTAGTATAAGAGCAAATTTCATAGAGGGGTTACGCATAGAGCTCTGCCTATTACACACAGGGTGTGATGCATTCGTTTCCTGACATAATGCATTTAATCTAATCAACCCAAACACCCAGATACAAGGATACACTTGAATGTCACTTGTTTTCAGGTCTTCAGAGATTCATTCGCTGATAAGCATTTTGGCTCGTTTGCCTGTATTTTAAAGTGTGGCAGTTATTCTGTGTTCTCTTGCTCTTTTTTCTATTATTTTCTCCTTGTTTGTATAACAACAAGGAGATTTTGTAAAACAAATTTTGTTTAGGATCCCAGTGTTTCTATTATTTTCTCCTTGTTTGGACATCAATTCTGTTACTTTAGAGCATGAACCACAGTATTTTTAAACATTTTCAAAACTTCACTGGCCAGTGTGCCTCAGGTGGTTGGAGCCTAGTCCCATAAACCAAGAGGTTGTGGGTTCAATTCCCAGTCAGGGCACATGCCTGGGTTTCAGGTTCTGTCCCCCATTGGGGAGCGTACGAGAGGTAACCGATCGATGTTTCTCTCTCACATTGAAGTTTGTTTCCCTTTCTCTCTTCCTTCCTTCCCCTCTCCCAAAAATCAAAGAACATGTCTTTAGGTGAGGATTAAATAAATAAATAAATAAATGTTTTCAAAACTATTTGTCATATTTTAGAGATGAAGCTCGAACATAGGCCATAATCAAAAAGAAAGAATGACGGCTATGGCCGAGGCCATGTGTGGCATCTTGGCACATAAATATATAAATATGCAATATGCTTATACATATTTGTTTTTTCATGTTGCTTTCTGACTTATTTTTTGTCCCTTTAACAATATGCCTTGGTAATCTTTCCATATACATATTCAGTTTTTATTGCTGCATAACAAACTACCACAAGCTTTAAAGCTTAAAAAAGCACCCATTTATTATCCCACAGTTCTGCAGGTCAGAAGTGAGGCATGATGTGACTGACTGGATCCTCACAGTTTTGGAATCAAGGGGTCAGCAGGGCTGCCTTTCTCTCTGGAGGCTTTGGGGAACAATCTGCTTTCAAGCTCAGGCAGTTTAGTTTGTTGGCAGAATTCTGTTCATTTTGGTTGCCTTGCCACTTTGGCCTGCTCCATCTTCAAACCTGCAACGGTACCTCAAATCCTTTTCATACTTGGGAGTCTCCTTGACTGACTCATCTGCCTTCCTCTTCTGCTTTGAAAGGCTCACACATTTACATCAGACCCATCTGGATAATCCAGGATAATCTCTGCATTTCAAGGTCAAAGGGATTAGTAACTAAGTACATCTGCACAGTTCCTTTGGCCACGTTCCACAGCGTTTTCACAGTCTCAGAGATTGTACGGAAACCAAAGTAGTTAAAACTCCCAGTCTAGGCATAACAATGCCGCGAGGCACCTTTCTCATTGGCCTTTAGGATTCTGGGTATTATCCATTTCAGTCTGTACAAAATCCATTAATTGAAGCAGTCTTGTAGGATTTTGATAATTTTTCTCACCCTCTCTTTAAATCAAAGCAGATGAAACATTTGATTTCTATGACTCCAACGCCCATTTCTTAGAGAACTTCTAGAACCTAATCTAAGGTTCTACCTGCTTCTTCATTCACCTGTAATAAATTCTGAAGCTAACTGCATATATTTGTTTCCATTTTTATATTTTTCTATTTCTGAGAGATATAAATTCAACATTTCAATAAATCTACTTTCTTCCCTTGACTCCCATAGCATTTCATACCCCTGGTGTGTCATGGTTAGTTGTACACGGGCTTGTCTCCTGAAGAAGGCGTATTATCTCTAGTCTAGGAATAATGACTTATTCATCTCTATCTGTCACTCTTTCCACCTGCCCTCTACCCGCCTCACTCACTCACTCACAGCACCCAACAGGTACAATGTGTATTCATCGACTCGAATCTGACCATTTACAAATTTTTTTAGGATCCCAGTGTTTTAAATGCTAGGAATATTTTGGAACTGGCTTTATATTCATGGTGTCTAAAAGACAATAGGACTTCAAGTGCATTTAATAATTTAAGAAACTGTTAAATCACATTACTTTTTAAAATCACATTACTTTTAAAAATGATAATGCTTACCCAACTTTGCAGGAGAGTACTTTTCAAGGAACAGATGATTTTAATATCTAAATAAATATACAGGGCATATTTATCTGTGTTTGGGAAAAGATATCTGATTTCATAGAACTTGACATGGTGATAGATACGTGGGAAAATCCACATTGAAAAAATGTAATCTCTCACATATATACTTTGCATTCTAATCTCGGTTTCCACTTCTCAAAATTTAACCTCAAATCACTTACAGTTCCATGAATAATATGCTGATTGTGCCATAGGTTCTGACCATCAGTGTGATTTATCCTTTGAAACGTTCCCTTGAATGTTGGAACTGATCCAAAACCACAGTATGTAAATTATCTTTTAAATTATCTTCTCATGCCTGTGAAATCACTGTTACAGAAACTTAGCCACACTGAAGGCTTATTGGCTCTGGATCCTGCAGAATTCTAGAAATGCCATCTTATTTTATGTTCATATCACTCAGGGCGAGCCTCATTACACACTGATTCACAGCATTCATTCCTTCTGCTCATTTATGTAATGAGCCATTTAGTAAAGGGGCTAAATGCTTATGCTCTATTTTGCTAGAAATCTGAAAGAAGATACTGTCTTAAAAGGAATATACAATTGGACTAAATGTGAGTAAAACCTAATAACTATCTCAGTAATTACTATAATGCCACCCATTACTACCATGTGTTATTAAACACTATGGACCAAACTTTATAAGATTTATGTGCATTATTTCACTTAACCTTCACCCCTATAAGGCTATGGGTGTCATTATACTCATTTTACAAATGAGGAAAATGAGACTCAGAGAGCTGAGGTAAGTTTTTCCAGATCACACAGCTGGTCCATGGCAGAATCAGGATTAGAATGCACAATAAAAAATGACTGCAGAGTTTATGCTCTTTAATCCCTCTGCTGTCTGCCTTCCTCTACTGTGCCCTGCTGTAGGCTATGTTGGGCTCAAAGCCATACACACGGATGAGCAGACCTAAGCACCAACTGCAGGAGATTTAAGAGCTCACACTGAAACACGACACGTGAGATGCGTCCATTTGAAAGATCACACGTAGCAGGCACAGAGGCACACGTTTTTTAAAGGCACAGGTGTGTCGTAGCAGGTGTGCCTGTTTCCCTCTGCTTTTCTGCTCCTGCGCTCGGTTCTTGAACACTACTTATGGGACAGAATGAAAGAGAATCACTTTGCGGGCTAGATTCAAAAATTCGTCTCAAGTAAATTAAGAATGTGTACAGATGCATATTCCATTCTTTTTAGGACAAGAGTAGGTGGGAATAGTAATAGCTCCACAGGCGTATCTCTTGCAGGTGCAATCAGCTCTGCAACTTTGTCAATATCCAGAATGATGGTAGCATCAAATGTTGAACATGCCTAATGGATACAAGAGTAACAAACTGGGTAGAAGACTTAATTCAATTCTTTGTAACCAAATTCAGCTTCCATTCAGTTATTGTGCTTCTTCACAAGCAGTTGCCCTTTTATGCCAGTTTTGGGTCATCAAAAATGTAGCACAACATTCAAGGGCTGGTTGTTCAGACTGATCTTCGCGGGCACGCACAGCTCCAGAGTCTGCTGAGGGCCAGGCTGACTCTCAGTAGCAGTTCCCTGTGCTTTCACGATGCCGACACCTACCAGCTCCTCCTTCAACATTTTGTAGAGCAGATCTTTTTTTCCCTCAAAGTTAAGTACAGCCACTTATAGAGAGATGCAGAGAACACAGCTTGGGAGAATTCAGGGTTTCATTCCTTCATCGAACTTTCTTTAAGTAGCAGGAAGGATGATAAATACAGACTAAAAGGAATTAACATGGTTTGTTATGACAGTATAACCATGAAAGAAAAAATTGATAACTGGATTTCTTTAAAGTTTAAATCTTCTGCTTCATGAAAGACAATGTCAAGACAATTTTGATACAAGCCATAGACTGGGAAAAATATTTGCAAAAGACACATCTGATAAACAACTGTTGTCTAAAATATACAAAATCTCTTAAAACTCAACAATAAGAAAACACAACTGGACTTAAAAATGGGCCAAAGATCTTAATAGATATCTTACCAGAGAAGCTGTACATATGGAAAATAAACATGTGAAAAGATGCTGCACATCATAGGTCATCGGGGAAATGCAAATCAAAGTAGCATCGAGATACCACTACACAACTGTTAGAAAGGCCAAAATCCAGAATGCTGCTGGTTAGGATGTAAAGCAACAAGACTCTTCATGTATTGCAAAATGGTTCAGCTACTTTAGAAGACAGTTTGGCAATTTCTTACAAAACTAAATATACTCTTACCCGTAAGATCCAGCAGGAGTTAAAAACATGTTCACACAAAACCCTGCACATGGATGTTTATAGCAGGTTTAAATATTATTGTCAAAACTTGGGAGTAATCAAAATGTCCTTCAGCAGGTGAGTAGATAAATAAACTGGGGTACATCCAGACAATGGAATGTTATTAACCACCAAAAAGAAATGAGTCATCAAGCCATGAGAAGACACAGAGGAATCTTAAATGCATATTGCTAAGTGAAAGAAACCAATCCAGAAATGTCACATACTATGTCATTCCAACTGTACGACATTCTGGAAAAGGCAAAAGTATGGAAACAATAAAAAGAGCAGTGCATGCCAGAAGTTGGGGTGGGGCAGGAGGAATGAATAAATGCAGCATAGTATTTTCAGGCAGTGAAATATTCTATATGATACCATAATGGTGGACTCACGCCCTTATCCATTTTCCCAAACCCACAGAATGTCCAACACCAAGAGTGAACTGTAATGTACACTGTGCCCTTTGGGGGGTCATGATGTGTCGCTGTAGGTTCATCAACTGTAACACGTGCACCGCGCTGGTAGGCGATGTTGATAATGGGGAGACTCTGCATGTGGGAGGGGCAGGGAGTCTATGGGAACTCTCCACACCCTCCCCTCAATTTGGCTGTGGACCTAAACCTGTTCTAAAAAACGAAAATCTTTTTAAAAAGTACTCTGAGTTTTCTTCTAAAACACAGGTGGCAAACACATGGCGCACAGGCCAAAACTGGCCCTCCACCTTGTTTTATCTGCCTGGCACCTTGTTTCTACCTGGCGGCAGCACCGAGCTCTCACTGAACAGTTAAGGAGTAGTTACATTTATACAGTCCTACAATTACATTCGGCCCTTTGAAGGCAACCACAAGGCTGATGTGGCCCTCGGTGAAAATGAGTCTGACACCCCTGCTTTAAAAGATCAATTTAACCCTTTCCGTTCTGGCTTTATATAGTATATATTGTTAATCTCATATGATTCACCATACTTGATATTCAGTTATTGATGTGTAAGGACAACTAAAGCCAAATATCTACCCTACAATGTCCTTGTTTCCAGATTGAGATTTTTCTCATTTTAGGGACACAAGAAGGGGTTAGTTGAGGGCTACAGTGTAATTTTCAATATGTCAAAATGTTTTATGACAGTCACATATGTGCCTTTGAGAATGATGCAGTAGTTAGTGGAAATTCCAACCTTATTTGATTTGGCTTACGTTTGTCATTGTAGGGTGGTAACCCTGTCTCTCTCACTAATGACAATGCTCTGGCTAGCAGCAAGAGAATACAGGCATTCTATGGGCCATGGGGTTATATGTGTCTGATTAACAAGAAGAAAATGGGTCAGTTAATTATAGTTTATCAAATGCTGTGTTATAAACACATTTTTTCTATGGCATTTACCACATGAATATTAACAAAAGGGATCTTTGGGAGTAAAAACTGTAACTGTTAAATGACCTATTAAAATTATCCCGAGTCAAGCCAGCTGAAACCAATCCTTCTGCACCCCAGAAAGCAGGGTATAGCTCAAGGGAATGGGGCAAAAGCTGTGTTCTTTTCCTTTAGTGGGAGAAGAGGCAGAATTAACAGGTGACTCCAAATTCTCTCACTGGTGTTTCTCTTATATTGTATTTCCTTTTTTTTCAAAGGACTCATAAGGCTTTTCCTACTATATGGAAGAAGCCTGGTAATAGTATATTTGCTATCCAGAGTGTTTTAAGAATGATTACAGGATTTTCTTTCACTCTTAATATCAAACCTTGGAAAATGATTTGCTGAGCAACTAAGAATTAAAACCTTAGTTTGCTCAGATATTGTGAAAAGTTTAGTGGCTACGATGTGCTGTCTCTGATTACCATAAACTTCTCCATTCTTCCCCAGTCTGGAGGTTAAGAGCACACACTCCAGTCCAAACTCTGTGGGTCCCAATCCCACAGATGCTGCTAACTGTATGAACTTGAGCACATTGTTTAACTTTGTTGTTCTTTTTTAGTAAAATGAAGATAATAGTTATATGTATTAATAGAATATTGAATATATAGAATTAATATAATACATACAAGATAAAATAGTGTTAATATATTTGGTAAATCACTTAGAACAGTGCCTGTCACATAGTAAGTGCTATACAAAATTATTAAATAAAAATACTTAAATATGAGTTTTGGCCATTGTACTCTTATGTCAGTGGCCTTTCCTTTAGAGACATTTGAGTTTGGGGCTCCTACTCTAAAGAATCTCTTAAAGTCTGGGCTGGCTCTAGGGTCCTTCTAGTAATCCTTCTGAGAGGGCTTGAAAAGTTTTTGTCTGTAAAGCATTTGATTATCTGTATTTATTATAATACTCTAATATAGACACTTGGTATTTTTTAAGCTATATATAAGTTGAGGCCACTTAAGGCTTAGATGTAACTAACATATCAAAGCCTTCCAAGTTTTAAAAAAGTGGTATTTTATTATCTTGAAATGAAATGCCACAGAACATAATAGATCATTTGATCATTTTTATCTGTAAGGACCAAGAAATTTTAGGATTGTCATAGAACAGTGATTTTCAACCGTTTTCATGTCATTGCCACTAATTAATTACTAAAGTTCTTCAGCACACCAAAAAGTATATTATAATTTTTGCTGCTCTGAGAAAAAATAAGTATAATTTTGATTGATTTACCAAAAAAAGTAGTAATTACCTACCCTTTTTGTTCCAAAGTGATTTTTTAAAAATCAGGTGCCTATACTTGTATGTAAAGATTTCTGGTGCTGAGATTAACCAGTCAGACACAAACTTACTATGAGATATGACCAATAAGATGCATGTCTTGTTATATGACCTATGTAATTATGGTTCAAGGCAGGGCATTCACACCAAAGGGCTAGTGTTGCGCTGGCTGTTGTCATTTTTTTATTTGACAATCTAGGGGAAAGTTATCAGTGCCCCTGCCTAAATAGTCAGGTGTTGCATGTTTTCAAGTTTCTTGCAGTGCACCGGTTGAAAATCGCTGTCATGGAGTATAGAGGGTCTCTGAACAACCAACATATGTAGACAAAGTTTATTTATTCAATTTTTTTGAAACATCACTCAAATATTTTAATTACTAACTGAATTATTGCCACTGGTATCTGAAACTTAGTAACCTTCAATATAATTTGTCATATAAATTCTTGAAGCAGATTGCTTTAGTGATACATTTGTATAATACTTATACCTTTTTCATATATTTAGAATTTTTTAATTTGGTGAGTTTTCATTTTGCTTCAATGACTCTTAAAAGATTTATTTCATAAGTTATGTAAATGTTATATAAATAGTAGAATATAATCAATGAGTACTTCATCTTTACTCAGGAGAAAATGTGGCCTATAAAGTTACAGTATTGACTCATCTATTTTATAGATTTAAGTATTATCAAGAGGATTGTCTCCAAGCCAAGTACTATTAGCCAACTTACTTAATATGATTTTTATCCTTTATATCTTTTCTTTGGGCCCATTTCACATCTGGCACTACTCTCAAACACTCCCATGGGTCCACAAAAAAGAAAGAAATTCTTTCTAACAAAGGAGCGGGCCAAAATAATTTTTCCTTCACTATAGGAAACCGCAGAAGCTTGTAAACAAATACAGCTGAAACTCTGATCAATAATGAATCAAGTGTAGTCACAGCCATACCACCCTGAATGCATCCGTTCTCATCTGAATTGAGCATAGAGTTTGATCAATATTGAACTAAGTTTAGGGTTTCTCCAGCTGTCATTCGTTCTTTCTCTAACCACTTTAACTGCAGTTACTGGTACACCAGTAGCAGTAATAGGTTCAAAAAGGTCTGAAATACTGAGGATAATTCCAATTTTAGTTATCAAGTAAAATATTATTTAGAAAATATTTAAAATATTGGAAGTAATATTTGCAATGTCTATTTCTGGTCAAGATAGAGTAAAAGGAAACCAACTTACACTTTTCCTTGAAACCAACAAAAATCAGACAAAAAGTATGGAACATGGTTTTTAGACATTGAACATCAGGCAGCCCAAGACAGTGATCCCTGACAAATGGATTGCAAACAACAGGGGCCTTGCAATTGCCTGAAGAGCGTTTCAAGGCTGCCATATAGGGAAGGGAGAAACCAAGAGGAAACCAGCAGTCTACCTGAGATGAGACGGCAGAATAGAAAGTCAGAGGCCAAGGAGGCCAGAGTTCCTGGAACAGCATACCAGAGAGGAAGAGCCGCACTGAGCGAGATCTCTGGAAACCGCCAATGCCTTACCCCGCCACTCCCCTGCCCATGGTCTTCAGCTGACTGCTGACCAGAACATGCATGTGAGGGAGGGAAACATGCATGAAAGGCCAAGGAAAGAACCACGGATTAGAGGTGACCATGCTTGCAGCTCATACAGAGTTTGTGTTTCCAATAGACAACGTGGACAAACTAATAAAGCTTAAAAGCAAATCTCAAAAGGATCAAACTGTTTTCAAGTGTTGTAACTTAACTGCATCAGAATAAAGCTAAAGAAGGTCACAGATACATCTGTATCTGTCCAGCACTCAACAGGATAAAATCGCAGTCTATTACCCAGTCACAGATCATGAGAAATGAATGCGAAGCACATCCTGGGACAAAGCAGGAAAAACACCAATCAATACAAACTGACTTAGGAATGACACAAATGAAATAAATAGTATATAGAGATATTGCAACAGTTGTTATAAATGCATTCCATATATTCAAGCGAGGAAAGATTGAAGATGTTAAATAGATCCATGGAGACATATAAAAAAGATTGAAATCAAATATCTAGAGATGAAAACTGCAGGATCTGAGATGAAAAATATACTGAATGGAATTAACACCAGATCAGATATTTTAGAAATTTTTTAAAAAGTGAACTTGAAGACATGGCATTAAAAGACAAAAATGATACAAGGTGAAAAATAGATAAAAAAGACTGAAAACAAAATTAAGAGAACATCAATAAGCTATAGATATAAAAATATATATTTATACTTATATATATCTAAAATTGGAATCATTGAAAATGATGGGAGATCATATTATATTTGAAGAAATAATATGCACAATTTTCCAAATATGATGAAACTTATAAAGCCACACAGTCAAGAATCTTAACAAATCTTAAACACAAGGAACATGAAGAAAATTATACCAAGATACATCATATTCAATCTTCTTAACTAAAGATAAATAAAATAACATACAAACAGTCAGAGGGAAAAGACATTGTACCAGAAGAACAAAGATAAGGATGATATTAAATTTTTCATCAAAAATAATGCAAGAAACAGTGGGATAACATCATCAAAATATTATAAAGAGAAAAAAATGGAGCCAACTGATATTCTAAACTCAAAAATGAAGGCAAAATAAAGACTGTTAGTCATATACAACCTAGTAGAATTCATCACTAGCAGACTTACAATACTAAAGTAAATTCGGTTTTGTACAGCAGAATGGAACTGATCAATTTATATTGTATTTCACTTCCAAGCCCATAGTCCAAGGGCAGCTCTTGATACTGCCTTATACAAAGAGCAGGATGAGTTGAGTTCACTAAGGTTCTTGAACACAAAGCCATACAAGGTTATGAACTTGGATGGACATAGGAAATCTGTTCTAAGACAAAGATCTCAGGAGCTGGCTCTTGTCCTGGCTCAGGTAGTTTCACCATTTTATTTACTTGGTCGTCTCGACTCCATAATGTCTGGAGTCTTTGCTGGGGCTTGAGGACTGGAGGCAAGAGTCATTTAGAGGTGTCCGCACTCACAGGCCTGGCAGTTGATGATGTCTGTTCCATGGGCTTCAGCAGAGGCTGTCAGCTGGAACAACTAGACTTAGCTCTTCCATGCTGCCCATTTGCTGACAGCATCATGACCTTCGGATAGTCCAGCGTTTCACATGGCAGCTAAAGGACAGAAAAATAAGTGCTAGCAAACAAGGTGGAAGCTGCACTGACCAATGACCTAACCTCAGGAGTCACATACTGTCACTGCCACTGCATTCTATTGCTTACCAACAAGTGACAGACCAGATTCAAGGTGAGGACAATTAGAATCCATCTCTAGATGGCAGTATTCTCTGGAAGAGCATTTGGAATGAGTAATATTGTTGCAAGAACCATTAGAAAATACAGTGTGGCACATGAGAGATTATTATTATCCAGGAATCAAGTAGGAATGTGTATGGCACAACAGAAGAATAGTAGGGAAAGCTGTGTGGCTAGTGCATGGGAAGAATTGTCCCAGGATGTTGCATAGCCAGAGATTGGGGACAAATTTTGAAGGACTTTTAATTCTTATACTGAGGAGATTAGACTTTAATTATTAGGCCGTGAGGAGCCCTTAAAGGTGAATTGTTTTGTTTTTAAGCTAGAGGATTGACATGAGTTAATCTGTGTTTTCGAAAGATGACCTAGGTGTGGGGTTGTATGGAGATGGATAGGAGACAATTGGTAGTTGCACCCATAGGGGATACGAAGGACTGTACTGAGCAGTTACCACGTAAATTAAAACAGTAGATAAGAGATGTCTTTTGGAGGTGGAATTATGACATCTAAGCCTAGTGAGAGAAGGGGAGGCATCAAAGATAACTCTGAAATAATGAGAATGCCTAACAGACCCTAAAGCTTGGCTGCTTTGCCCAGTGTGGATTTCTCCAGCTTTGGGATATGCTACAGCTCAAGATCCCACAGCCAGGCAGTCCTACCCATGCGTGCCAATCTGGTCACTGGAGATAGTTACCTACTGCTTTTCTCCTATATTCTGTTGACAGTTCTGAAGGCATCTTGGAGTTCAAGAATAAAGGCAAAAGTAGTGGTAGGTCTCCAAAGTACATACAACCCAAAAGTAGAATGTTCACTAAGAAGTTCTTACTTAAATCGATGTTGGTTCTAAATGTTCTGAGGAGTAGAGAAGAGCTAATTCATGTGGCTTGATTTTTCTTCCCAATAGGAGAACTGTAATCAGAATACTGCTTTCTTTTTTTAATGACTAGTTCTTCTTTGTCCTGCTAGATTTTAAAGAGATTCAAACTTCCTCCTACTAACTCCTGGGACATTATCAATTAACCACACACAGCCCATCGAACACAGCATAGCTGTAATTAAACTAAATTACTGTGCAGTAGCTTTCCTTACACAATGACACAGTTTTTGTTAGGACCATAGAGAGAGTTTAATTACATGTCTAGACACCCCTGAATTCAGAGCATCAGTATTATCTTTGTCTGCTTAAAGCAGACATTGAGCTTTGGGTGATTGCTTATTTTTGGAAGACCAAATGGTAAGATATGTTTGGGTTGTTTTTTTTTAATTCCACATTTTATTTTAATGCATACTTGATTTAAGAACCATTTATACATCTGTGGATATAAATGTTTTCCAAGAAAAATATTCAGATTTTTCTTCTGTCATATTTCATATACTTTTCACTTGTATCAAAAAACTTTCCTTATTACATCCCAAATATTTAATCTTAACTTATTAAAATATAAAGTATAGACTGTAGTGTGAAACACAGTCACTTCTCATAGTGTTTCTTCCACCTTCTTCATCCTTACGAAGAAGTTCGTCCCTTTGGCTGAGGATGGAGTGCTTTCTACATTCACCCTCAATCCTGCCCACCCACCTTCTCCGCACAGAACAGAGTTCAACCTGTCTGTAGACAGTGGGCTCTGCTGGACCAGAGCATGCAGATTCAGAAGCTCCCTTTGACTTTCTTGTACAACCTGATTTCTTCTTTCTCATAAAAATGTTTGCTTGTTTTTTTCTCTATAACTGCAGATAATTTTGGGACCTTATTTCAAACTATGCATTATCTGCTATATATGGGCACCATTTGATTGGTCAAAACTTTTTAAAAGTTTTTAAAAAATCTTCATTGTAAATTTTTTTCCATTAGCATTTAGTTTCCTTACACTGCAACCCGCCCCACCCCGTGCTGCAATCCCCACAGTGTTGTCCATGTCCTTGAGTCTGTTTTCCTTTTTGCTCTATCCCTCCATCCCCAAAGCTCCCCCTACCATCAGCAGTCAGCCTGCTCTCTATGAGTCTGTCCCCACTCTCCTAGTTAGTTCAGTTTGTTCATCATATTCCACATATGAGTGAAGTTATGTAGTATTTGTCTTTCTCTGACTGGCTAATTTACTTAGCATAATGTCCTCTGGGTCCATCAATACTGTCACAAAGAGTAAAACTTTCTTCATTTTTATGGCTGAGTAGTATTTCATTATGTAAATGTCCCATAGTTGTTTCCACTCATCTGTCGATGGACACTTGGGCTGCTTCCATATCTTGGTGATTGTAAATAATGCTGTAATGAACTTAAGGGTGCTTATGTTCTTTCAAATTAGTGTTTTGGGTTATTTTGGATATATTCCCAGAAGTAGGATTGCTGGGTCATAAAGCAGTTCCATTTACAATATTTGGAAGAAACTCCATACTGCTTTCCACAGTGGCTGCACCAATTTACATTCTTACCACCAGTGAAAAGGGTTACCCTTTCTCCCCTTTCACCAACACTTGTTATTTGTTGATTCATTGATGATAGCCATTCTGACAGGTGTGAGATGGTATCACATTGTGGTTTTAATTTGCATTTCTCTGGTGACTAGTGACATTGAGCATCTTTTCATATGTCTATTGGCCATCTCTATGTCCTCTTTAGAGAAGTGTCTATTCAGTCCTTTACCCATTTTTTTCATTGGGTTGTTTGTATTTTTAGTGTTGAGTTTTGTAAGTTCTTTCTGAATTTTGGGTATTAACTTGTTATCAGATGTATTGGCAAATATTTTCTTCTAGCCTGTGGGTTGCCTTTTTATTTTGTTAATGATTTCCTTTGCTGTACAAAAACTTTTTAGTTCGATGTATTCTCATTTGTTTATTTTTCTTTTGTTTCCCTTGCCTGGGGAGATATAGCTGATAAAATGTTGCTACAAGCAATGTCTGAAATTTGGCTGCCTATGTTTTCTTCTTGGATTTTTATAGTTCTGCGTCTAACATTTAAATCTTCGATCCATTTTGAATTCATTCTTGTTGTGGTATAAGAAGGTGGTCTACTTTCATTCTTCTGCACATATCTGTCCAATTTTCCCAACACTATTTATTGAATAAACTATCCATTTTATAGTTTACCCTTTTTATTTGCTTGCTTCCTCTGTTGAATATTAATTGACTATAAAAAGATAGGTTTATTTCTGGGCTCTCTTTTCTTTTCCATTGACTTGTGTGTCTATTTTACGACAGTATCATGATGTTTTGATTACTATAGCATTATAGTATAATTTGATATTAGGTAGCATGACTCCTCCAATTATGTTCTTCTATCTCAGGATCACTGTTGCTGTGGGGGACTTTAGTGGTTCCATATAAATTTTTAAAATATTTGTCCAGTTCTGTGAACTATGTTACTGGAATCTTGATAGGAAATGCTTTGAATCTATACATTGCTTCGGGTAGTATGGATATTTTAATGATGTTAATTCTTCCTATCCATGAACACATTATGTGCTTCCATTTATTTGTATCTTCTTCAATTTCTTTCTTCAGTGTCTTACAATGTTCTATTTACACGTCTTTTATATCCTTGGTTAGATTTATTCTTAGGTATTTTATTCTTTTTGAATAAATTTTTTGTGAATGGGATTGTTTTCTTAATTTCCCTTTCTGTTACTTCTTTATTGGCATATAAATATGCAAACTGATTTCTGGATAGTAATTTTGTATCTTGCTACTTTGCTGAATTCATTTATCAGTTCTGTTAGTTTCTTGGTAGAATCTTTGGGGTTCTCTATGTACAGTATCATGTCCTCTGCAAATAAAGATGGTGTTACTTCTTCCTTTCCAATTTGGATGCATTTCATTTCTTCTTCTTTTCTGATTGCCATGGCCAGGACTTCCAGTACTATGTTGAATCAGAGAGGTGAAAGCAGACATCCCTGTCTTGTTCCCAATCTTAAGGGGAAGCTTGTAGTTTTTGCCCATTGAGTATAATGCTTGCAGTGGGTTTCTCATATGTGGCCTTTATTATGGTTAGGTATGTTCCCTCTGTTCCCTCATTGCTGAAAGTTTTTATCATAAATAGGTGCTGAATGTTATCAAATGTTTTTTCTGCATCCATTGATATGATCATGTGGTTTTTATCCTATTTGTTTGTGTGGTGAATCACATTTATTGATTTGCAAATGTTGTACCAACTTTGCATTCCCAGAATAAATCTCACTTGATCGTGATGTATGATCTTTTTGATGCATTATTGTATTTGGTTTGCTAATAATTTGTCAAGGATTTTAGCATTTATGTTCACCAGGGATATTGGCCTATAATTTTCTTTCTTCATCTGGTTTGGAAATTAGGATAATGCTGGCCTCATAAAAAGAGCTTGGGAGCCTTCCCTCCTCGTGAATTTTTTTTAAATATTTTGAGCAGGGGAGGTGTTTTTTCTTCTTGGAATGTTTGGTAAAATTCACTTGTGAGGCCACCTGGTTTGTTTGTTGGTAGTTTTTTGATTACTGTTTCAATCTCACTCAGTGTAATCTGTCTATTCAGATAATCTGATTCTTCCTGATTTAGCTTTGAAAAATGGTATATTTCTAAGAATTTATCCATTTCATCCAGGTTGTTCAATTTGTTGGCATATAGTTGTTCATAATATTTTCTTACAATCTCTTGTATTTTTTTGGTGTCATTTGTTACTTCTCTTTCATTTGTGATTTTATTTATTTGGGTCCTTTCTCTTGTTTTCTTTATGCATCTGGTTAAAGGTTTGTCCATTTGTTTCTTTTCAAAGAACCAGCCCTTGGATCTGTTGATCTTTTCTATCATTTTTTAGAATCTATTTTTCTATAATATTTTAGAATCTTATTGCTGTTCTGATCTTTATTATTTCTTTCTTCTACTCACTTTGGCCTTTGTTCTTCTTTTTCAAGTTTGTTTAAGGGTAAAGTTAGATTGTTTTCTGAGTATTTCTTGTTTTTTGAGAGAGGCCTGTAATGCTATGAATTTCTCCCTTAGGATTGCATCCCAGTGTTCCACAGATTTTGGATTGTTGTGTCCCCATTTTCATTTGTTTCATGGTATCTTTTGATTTTTTCCTTGATCTCATTGTTTAATAACATGTTATTTAGCTTCCATGTCTCTGCATGATTTTCAGTGTTCTTCTTTTGGTTGATTTCTAGTGTTATAGCTTTGTGGGCAGAGAAGATGCTTGATATAATTTCAGTTTCTTAAATTTATTGAGACTTGCTGTATGTGCTAACATGTGGTCTATTCTAGAAAGTGGTCTGCTTTGGGGTGAAATACTCTGAAGATATCAATTAAATCCACTTGATCTAGTGTGTCATTTAAGGCTGTTGCCTCCTTGTTGATTTCCTGTCTGGAAGATCTATCCGTTGAAGTCAATGGAGTGTTAAAACTCCCAACTCTGACAGTATTTCTGTTGATCTCCCCCTTTATGTCCATCAAGATTTGCTTTACATATTTAGGCGCTCCTATGTTGGGTATGTAAATGTTTACTAGGGTTATAGTCTCTTGTTGGATTGTCCCCTTTATCATTATGTAGTGCCCTATTTTGTCTCTTACTATAGCCTTGGTTTCCAAGTCTATTTTGTCTGATATAAGTACTACTATGCCAGCTTTCTTTCTTTTCAATTTGCATGAAATATCTTTTTCCATCCTTTTACTCTTAGTCTGTGTGTATCTTTCGATCTGAGATAGGTCTCTTAGAGGCAGCATATATATGGGTCTTCTTTTCTTACCCAGTCAGCTACCCCATGTCTTTTGTTCAGAACATTTAAGCCATTTACATTTAAGGTGATTATTGATAGATACATATTTTGTGCCATTTTATTGTTAGATTATTTTCCTTTTTTTCTTTTTTTTTTCTTCTCCTTCTTTAAGCAAGCCCTTTTATTTATTTGTTAAACATTTATTGTAATACAGGTTTGGTGTTAACAAACTCCTTTAGCTTTTTCTTGTCTGGGAAGCTCCTCATTTCTCCTTTGATTTTAAATATAGCCTTGCTGAGTAAAGTAACCTTGTTTGTAGGTTGTTGCTTCTCATCACCTTGAATATTTCATGCCACTCCCTTCTGGCCTGAAATGTTTCTGTTAAATAATCAGATGACAGTCTGATTGGTGCTCCCTTGTTGGTAACTACCTGCTTTTCCCATGCAACTTTTAGGAGTCTCACCTTGTCATTTTAATTATGAGGAGTCTTGGTGTAGATCTCTTTGAATCCAACTCATTTGGAACTTTCTGAGCTTTCTGGACTTATGTGTCTTTTTCCTTCACCAGATTAGAGAAGCTTTCTATCATTATTTTCTTAAATAGACTCTCGATCCCTTGCTCACTCTCTTCTCCTTCTAGCATTCCCATGATGCTGATCTTGTTATGCTTCATATTGTTCAAAATATTTCTTAAGCTCTCCTCACTTTTTAATTTTTTTCTTTTTTTATATTATATTTGATTAATAATGCTATTACAGGTGTCCTAATTTTTCTCCCTTTGCCCTCCTCCCACCCCCAGTACCACAGGCAATCCCACCACCATTTTTCTTCTCCATGGGTCATGTGTATAAGTTCTTTGGCTGCTCTGTTTCCTTTTGGAACTTTACACACCTATAGCTATTTTCTATCTATTTATCATTCTTAATCCCCTCACCTCTTCACCAACTCCCTCACACCCCTCTCCCATCTGTTAACCATCAAAATCCTGTCTGTCTCTTTGATTTACTCTCTGTCCTTCTTGTTTGCTTAGTTTGTTTTTTAGAGTCAATTGATGATAGATATGTATTTTTGCCATTTTCTTGTTCATAGTTTTGATCTTCTTTTTCTTCTTAAATAAGTCCCTTTGATATTAAATATAATAAAGGTTTGGTGATGATGAACTCCAAGATTTTTCTTGTCTGGAAAGCTCTAAATATGCCATTCGATTCTAAATGATAGCTTTGTTGAGTAAAGCCATCTTGGCTGTAGTTCTCTGCATTTCATGACTTTCAATATTTTTTGCCAATCCTTTCTAGCCTGTAAAGTTTCTGTTGAGAAATCTGCTGACAGTCTTATGGGAACTCCCCTGTAGGTAACTAACTTCTTTTCTCTTGCTACTTTTCAGAGTCTCTCTTTATCTTAACTTTGGCATTTTAATTATGATTTATCTTGGAGTGGGCCTCTTTGCATCCATCTTGTGTGGGACTCTCTGTGCTTCCTGGACTTTCATGTCTATTTCCCTCAGCAAATTGGGAAGTTTTCTTTCATTATTTTCTCAAATAGATTTCCAATTTCTCACTCCTTCTCTTCTTCTGGCATCACTATGATGCGAATGTTAGACTGCTTGAAATTGTCCAGAGGTTGCCTATACTATCCTCATTTCTTTGGATTCTTTTGTTCTTCCTATTGTTCAGATTGTTTGTTTGTTTGGGTTTTTTTGCATCCTTATTTTCCATATCATTGTTTGATTCTAAGCTTCATCCACTCTACTATCATTTCCCTGTAAATTGTTCTTTATTTCAATTAGTGTATACTTCATTTCTTACTGGAACTATTTTATGCTGCTGAGGTCCTCACTAAGTCCATTGAGCATCCTCATAAACAGTGTTTTGACCTCTGTATCTGATAGAATGCTTATCTCCATTTCATTTAGCTCTTTTTCTGGATTTTCGATCTGTTCATTCATTTGGGCCATGTTACTTTGTCTTATTTTAGCAGTCTCCCTATGTTTGTTTCTTTTTTTTAATGTATTTTATTGATTATGCTATTACAGTTATCCTATTATCCCCCCTTCATTCCTCTCCCCCCTGAACACCCTCTCCCACCCACATTTCTCCCCTTTAGTTCATGTCCATGTGTCATAAGTTCTTTAGCTTTTACATTTCCCCTACTATTCTTGCCCTCCCCCTGTCTATTTTCTATCTACCATCCATGCTACTTATTCTCTGTACCTTTTCCCCCTCTCTCCTCCTCCCACTCCCCTGTTGCTAACCCTCCATGTGATCTCCATTTCTGTGGTTCCATTCCTATTCTAGTTGTTTACTTACTTTCTTCTTGTTTTTATTTCAGGTGTGGTTGTTAATAATTGTGGGTTTGCTGTCATTTTACTACACCTGTTTTTTATCTTCTTTTTCTTAGATAAGTCCCTTTAACATTTCATACAATAAGGGTTTGGTGATGATGAACTCCTTTAACTTGACCTTATCTGAGAAGCACTTTATCTG
>CM052540.1:123494980-123553311 GCA_028533065.1 Trachops cirrhosus | reverse complement strand
TTCTCTCCTTCATTTTTACCTTGGCTAATATAATGATGATGTGCCTTGGTGTGTTCCTCCTTGGGTCCAACTTCTTTGAGACTCTCTGAGCTTCCTGGACTTCCTGGAATTCTATTTCCTTTGCCAGATTGGGGAAGTTTCTATGTATTATGTGAAGGTGCTTTGACTCTATGTCTTGGTAGTATGGCCTAATGTAGTAGATGTCCTGTAGGGTCTCGAGACACTGCCACCTCTATCACCCAAGCTGGGCACTCAAGGTGTGCCCTTCATGTGGGCTGAGTACGCCTTCCTCTTGTAGTTGAGCCTTGGTTGCTGTTGACAGATCAATGGGAGGAGTTTACTCAGGCTAGTCAGCTGCACAGACTGACTTTCACCACTAACCACCAACCTCCACCCTCCATGGAGGATCACCTGTGCAGGGGCAGGATAGTGGGCTCCAACATGGTCTTTAGCTGTTCACTCTGTGTGCTGGCCCTTGGTTTTCCCGGGTGTTGGAGACCAAGTCAGCCCCCACCTGTGTTTTGCCTAGGGTCACACTGCCTGAGCTGTAAAGCAATCTGAGATGGCTGCTACTGGTGCTGAGATTGGAGATTCCCAGGTGAAGCCAAGCTATGAATCTAGGCTGGCTACTGCTCGTGTATCCTGGGACTCACTGAGGCCAGCTCTCACTTGTTTGATAGGATTTAAGAAGTTGTGAAGTGTGAGCCCTGACCAGCCATTCATAATGAAAAGCAGCTTGGGTGGGCCTATAAGTTGGGTGGGGCTGAGTCTCAGCAGATCTCCAGCATAGGTCATACAGTTTTAGCCAGGTTAATGGAGTCTCAATTATGGCATCAGCTTGTCTGCTTTTATGGGGGGATGGTTTATAAAAGGGACAATGGTCTCTGCTCACCTTATTTCAGACATTTCAGTTCTTCCCTTTATGCCACTGGTGACTTTCAAGCTGCTGTCCTTGTCCTGGAGGGTGAGTCTGAGTAGGTGAGCCTATATGTGGCTTCTTTAAGAAGAACTGCTTGGGGCTCCAGAATTTTCTTCCACTGACCCAGTTCCCACTGGTTTTTGCAGCCAGAAATTGTGGGGACTTATACTCCTAGCACTGGAACCCTGGGCTGGGGTGCATGGTATGGGGCTAGGACTCCTTAGTCCCAAGATATCCCTCCAGAATTTTTACCCACCACATGTGGGTTAGGGACCATCCCCATTCTGCATCTGCGCCCAGCCTACCAATCTGGATGGATGTGGTTTCTTTAATTCCATAGATGTCAGACTTCCATTCAACTCAGTTTCTGACAGTTCTGAGTAATGGTTGTTCTATATTTTAGTTGTAATTTTGATGCAGTTATGTGAAGAGGTAAATCATGTCTGCCTACCCCACCATTTTGACCAGAAGTCTTAATTCTTTTTTCTCTTTGCTGTTCTGCCTGCCTGTGTGTGTGTGTGTGTGTGTGTGTGTGTGTGTGTGTGTGTGTGTTTTACCTTGTTTTCCAAATCACTCATTCAATCCTCGGCTTCATCTAACCTACTGTATTCCTTCCAACGTATTCTTTAGTTCAGATATTGCATTCTTTATTTCTGACTGGTCCTTTTTGTGGTTTCTATGTCTTTTTTCATGCTATTGTGTGTCTTTATAATCATTACTCTATACTCTCTATCTGATAAATTGCTTGTCTCCATTTCATCTAGTTCTTCTTCTGGAGAATTCTCTTTTATTTTCTTTTGGGGTCTGTTTCTTTGTCTTCCCATTTTGGCTGCTTTCTTTGTATTTTCCATCTGAGTTGTTATGCTAATGAGCAGTTAAACTGATCAGTTTGTTAAACTAATCAAACTGTAATCAGCAGCTGGCTTAAGCTCCACAGGTTGGGGGGGAGACAGAGTAATTCTTGTGGGCAGGGCTATTGCTTCCCTTTAGGCTGATGCCATTTGGAGAGGAGTGCTCTTGCCTGAGAAAGATGGCTTCTGCAGTATGGGGGATGACTCAGCACAGGGATCCCGGTGGCTGTTTTTTCAGTTCTCTCCCCAGAACCACCAACCCCAGAGTCTCCTCAAGCATCTCTAGTGCACTCTGCCCTTCCTCTGCCAGAGTCCAGTGGCTGCAAACAAATTTTTTTGTTTTGGCCCTCTAAGAGGCTCTCTGCTTCTTTAGCCATCTCTGCCCGGCAGACAGAAACCCTACTGCTTTTCACAGTTGAACATTATCTGGATTCCTTTCTGGCTCTGGTGCTATAGGCTGGGGAGCCCAGCTTAGGGTTTAGTCCCCACACTTCTCAGGGGGAACCCCTCCAGCTGCTGAGATATCCCTTCAGAACTTAAGCTGCCACCATGGGAGCCCCGTCAGCCCTCTTGCACCTCCTCTGCACCCCCTACGGTCTTGTTGTGGTGAAGTGGTTTCTTCTGTCTTTGGCGTTAAGGCTTCTCTCCAGCTAGTGTTCAGTTTGTTATTCAGGATGATTTCTTTATAATTTAGCTGTAATCCAGATGGGTCCTGAGAGAAGTTTAGTATAGCTTCCACTTACTCGTCTGCCATCCTGGATCGCATCCTTAAATACATATATTTTGGAAAAGAAAAATACCCAACTCTGCTGGCTACCAGTCACTAGACACCAGGATTTTGCCCAGTCAAAATGAATTAATAGATAAACAAGGAAAGTGCCAGGAATAAAAATCCATTCACTTCCCCTTCATTTCCTGATAAGCAGCACTATGGAAACAGAAGGGCAGAAGGAAAGCTGTGGCAGCCGAACTTGGCACTCCAGAGTCTAGTCATCGTCTTCCCGGGTGTTGAGACGAAGTTGGGGCAGCAGGGATGCCGGTTACTGGCAAGGCTGCAGTGCAGCAGGAACTTTTCTTCCTTGCTGGTGGGAATTCAGAATGCTCAGTCAGAACTTTCCATAGCCTCCAGACCTGAAATCGCATCTTTCCTCAAATCTGAACACACACATCGGATGTAAGAGAGTGAACTTATCACATGCTTCTTCTCTCTAATCGTTCTCAGCAGCTCCCTGGAACAGTTGCCTCACGATATGCACTTGCTCTCATCTTATATACAAATACACTGTGTATACTGATCCATTTGTTCATTACATGTACATTACTTCAGGTTTTTTACATTTTGTATTCTCTCAGCATAAGACTTATCTGTTTAAATCAAGGCACATTTCTTCTTTCATTAATTTTTTTATATAATGCCCAGTTTTAAATGATAACTATTCACTGAATAATGGCTATTGAAAGCAGCAATAAGTGTTTCACTGAAGTCTTGGTAGAATGAATGTTTTATGCATGGAGTTGCATTTAAGGAAAATGGTACAGGTAAGCGACATTTTCCACCAGTGCTGCATACACCATTCTTGGAAACATGTACTTCATAGAGTTTTCTGACGTGCACACATATAAATAGATAGGAAAATAAATTTCCAACCTGTTAAAATTATCCACATTCCCTTATTCTGACTTTGTACACCAGGAGACTTGTGCCAAAATCAGAAACAAGAACTGGAGTCTGTTCTTCATGACCTCTCCCCGCAAACTGCTCTAGCACAACACCCCAGGTCTCCCCACCCAGCGGCGCTCATAATTACCCTCTCTCTTAGCATCCTGCTCACTTTCCCCTTGATATTGTCCCTCCGATAGGCGTTTTTCTGCAGAGCTCTCTTTATCCAGACACTTGCCACACCCAAATCTGAAGCAGCCTTCAGGCTCACCACTGGCGTCCAGCGAGGCACCTTCACTTACTCGCAGAGGCCCTTTGGCCTGCCCATGGCTCACTGCTGTGCCATTACAGCTGGCCGAATCCCAGCTCAGCTCCATTTTACCACGCTGTCGAGTCCAGTTTACGAATGTTTCAGACATGGAGGAACTGAAGAGAAAACTAACAGATGAATTTTCAACTGTCATTACGCAAATTCCCCTGAGGCATATGCTGTATTGGATATTCAGATCCACTTCCAAGGCTGTGAAGAAATTAGTTCAGCCATAACTATCAACTTAATGCTACTACAGGAGAACAAAATCTGATTATATAATTATTCAAAATATGATTTTGAAGATGAAACTGTTTTGCCTTATCTTCAGTTAAAATGTTTTTGTTGGGTTTGGGCTTTTCTCAAAATGACGCTATAAATCTAATTCATCTAACTGATGTTCAGTGAAGTGACTAAGTATTATTAAACAGTAAGTATGGTATGTTTCATAAGCATACAGATGCTGAACCTTATTACAGCTAAATGTTCCAAAATGGTGTTGCTTTGGAACTTAGCATTACAATGTAAGCACACAAATTTTAACTTCTATTACAAATTAATAATTGCAAATGAATAAAAATGCAGATTATACCAATGGGAATTTCCGTTTCTCAATAGGAAAATTGAGTTATTTCTTAATCATTCAAAAGTATTTATTGAGTGCATACTTCTTGCCAGGTACTAGGGATCTGGGAAACAAAAATTTCTTTGTCCTTGTCGTTGCCCAGTCTAGTGAGGGAGACACCCTGAACATAAAGCTTGCAAAGACACAGGCAGGCATGCTGTAAAGAAAAATAAGAGGAATCAGTAAGAGCAAATAAGAGTGGACATGTATGGTAGTTTGGAAGGACAGGTACAGCGTCCCTGAGAAACTGCCATTATACTTGTGTCCTGAGGATGAGGAGGGCTGGCCAGGTGGAAAAGGGTAAGAAAGCATTCTAATAAGAAAGGGAAGCTGGACAGGGATGCTGGTTTGCAAAAGAAGTTAGTGCTTTTGAGGAACTCAAAGAAAATCAGTATGAGTAGAGCAGAGCAATAAAGGGGAAAGTGGCAGAACATGAGACTGGAGGGGCTGGCAGGGGCCAGATGACCAAGGCCTTGAGAGCCCGAATGAAGTAGTGGGAAAGCACAGAAGAACTTCCCAAGGAGGAGAAATGGCCTGGTCGCCCGTGCTGCTGTGTGGGCACACTGGAAATCGAAGGCGTAGCAAAGGGACTGCTGTGATATCCAGCTAGATCTCGTGAATGACGTGGTGAGAGGCAGGGCGGTTCAGGGGACATTTTGGAATCAGAAGCAACAGCCCTCTGTTGTGAATTGGATGGAGGCAGTGGGGAGGGGGAGAGAACCAATTTCTGCCTTGAACACTTGAGTCGCCTGAGACACCCCATTCTGAGGTGAAAAAAACTCTAAGGACTGGGCTGGAGAAGGTCAAGGGTTCAGGTTTCGACATGGAGAACTGAAGGTCCTTGTGAGATGGCCATCTGGAAATGAGACATGGGCAGGTGGACGATCGTCCTGGAGCCTGAGGAACAGGCTCGAACGAGCACATTTTTTTAGGATACTGTATTGGAATAGTCTTTATATTCTCAAACTGTTGGCAATGTAATCACATGGTTTGTTTAGTTAATTTGAGACCAAACATAGTTACCAACTAAATATGTTTATTCATATTCAGAGCACATCATTTGTAGCAGATGGATGGTATTCAGGATAAGCAAATATGAAATGCCTGCCAGTTGTATAAAATTTATTTTAGAAAATGGATCATTCAAGTAATAATATATAATTTTTATAGTTAAATTTTACATAAGAAAAAATAAAATTAATCAAAATCCTACCACACAATTTTTTCACGCACGCCTACATTGGGGGAGCTATAAGAAGTAGCTGAAGGGAAAGGAGTAGACAAACAGTCAAAGAGAGTTTACCGCAAAAGAGAAGGCTCGCAGCCCAGCCACAGTAAGGATTTAATGGAAGAAGCAGAGTCGGAAGAAAAATTGTATTCATGTACTTAACAATTTTTTACTGAGCATCTACTGAGTGCCAGGGACTGTTTTCAATTCCAAAGCAAGAATCAGAGACTGCAGAGTGTTTTGTCTGGCCTGTACGGGGTTTAAAAGTTTATCACCATTGAAAATGTGGAATATTTTACAAAAAAATATGAATTTCTATCTTGCCTTAAAAAATCAGAAGAGCTGTCAACATGGGGTCTGAATTACTGCCTGACAGCAAGTGGCCAAACCTGGGTCACCTCAGTCTCTTCAGCGGTCATACTCTGTCCAGGGACAGATGCAGTCCCTAGGACTCCCCAGTGTCTCCCTCTTGTTTTACACTCTTCCAACTTCCCTCACTCTTTCATGGTACTGTCCTGCCCCTGGAGAGTTTGTGATGCCTGCTGAAGATACAAAATCAAATGCCACATGGGTGCTGCCACTCGTGCCAAAAGCAAAGGAAAGCAGGGAGTAATATGACTAGGTCTCCACTTAAAAAAAAAAAAAAGACTCTCGTGACTGTACAGAGCATGGGCTGGAGGGGAGCAGGCAATTAAGCTAGTCATCGGAGTAATTAAGAGGGGGTAGGTGGATGTGGCCCCAGCTGTAGGCAAGAGCAGTGGGAGGGGTGGGAGCTGGGGAGGGGGGAGGGGGGATACCCTCTGTGAGCAGAGAGGCCGGCACATGGTCATGGGTTGGATGTGTTCTCTATATTAATTACTCATGCCTAAGTGTCTGTTTCAACAGTAATCTCAAGTCTGTGCCATGGCTGTGAATTTATAAGATGACACATGTCATTATGCTTTTTAGATAATAAACCAGACAAATTTCAAGATACAACATCTTGATTTTCTTATAATAATAATTAGCCAATTTGAGCTGATATGCATGAAGAGAACTGCAACTAATATTCTCTGAGGGGCAAATATTGTATTTCTGGCAATTGGTTCTATATAATTTAGATTGCATTTCACTTTCAGGTAATTATAGATGTTATTGTAGATTAATGTATAGTTTAAAACATTTTTTCTTTATGGTGTTTATTTTTAAATTATAATATGCGTGTTATTGAATCACATAACATGGTAAAGATTATTATAATTCTGAAAATGGTAAATATAAGTGTTGAAACCATGAATGTGACTGCATGAATGTTACCTCATTATATTCCCTGTTTAGTACCTACATGAAAATGGAATTGTCCATCGTGACCTCAAACCAGAGAATCTTCTCTATGCAACTCCAGCCCCAGATGCGCCACTCAAAATCGGTGAGAACTCTGACCCCTTTTCCCAGAGCAGGAGAAATGTGTTCTACAGAATTTTAAAATGTGGCTCCATCCACTTTCCTTTCCAATTAATTTCCTCAAATGTTTGCTGTCTGTGAAGGAATAATGCACAGTTTGGAAGTCTAGAATATTAATCTGGAACTAGTGCCTAAAGTTAGTGTCACATTGCTGGACATACAAAGGAATCACAGCTCTTGCAAACAGCAGGAATTTCAGGAGGTGGCCCCGTATTTTGTCAATATGTTTATATAGAAGAAAACCACAGATAACATAACACTTCTTTTTTTGGTTATTAACTTTTATTCCACAAATTAGATGGAGCTTAATTTAGATAATCAAGAACTTTGACACAAAGTATTTAGTACCTACCAATGAATTTAGGCTCTGAGTCACCCGTTTACATGAACAGAGATAAACTGAGATCTGTATTCCCCAAAGTGTGCTCCACAGAATGCTCGTTCCTCCGCCGAGTGAACAAGGGCGAATAATTTCCTTTTGGGGAAGGTGCAAGTGCTTTGTGGAGGTGCTAACTGGTCAAATAAGTTGGAAAATGCCAACATGCACAAGATTTTTATTTTTTTAGGATTTCCCCCAAACCTTAAAAATGCTAATGTGCACACTGACATCTAATATAGTGGACTATGAGGCTTTTCCCAAAAACCTTGTTTTCTTCCCCCAATAGGCATTTTGAAGAACTGCAGTGATGAACTTTGGGAAATTCTGATTCTACCCAAACAGACTTTTCAGTTAGCATTTTAGAAAAAACAGTATATTAAATATTACTTTCCATTTGCCTTCCAAAGCAAATCTTCATTTGAAAAAATAAATAAATAAATAAAAGTAAAATTTAGTTTAGATGGATTCTCCTTAGTAGAATCTGTTCTGTCAGGCCTGTACAGGGTTTGAAAATTTTTTAATTAAATCCTCCAAAGGACCTTGCTCTCTTGGTGCTCTCCTTTATAGTGCAAATCCGATGGGTTCACTGCATTCATAAGTGTTAACACCTTTGAAAATTAAGTTACACCGATCACGGGAAGGGCTCAAACAGCATAATGTGCTCTGTGAATGCGAGACCCCGCAGGAAAAATGCCGCAGCCCTGCTGGGCAGCCCGCGTGTTCTCATAATCGCTCCTGAAAAGCAGCAGACAGCGGGAGGTCCCATCTCCTTTGACTTCACTTTCAAAGATTTTATCCTTAACAATATTCCTTTAAATGGATGGATAGATACTAATTTAGGCAGGAGAGCCTTGCTTTCTGAAGGACTTCCTGCTGCTTTCTCTGATAAGGATCAGCACCTCCGCGGAGAAATGGGTTTATCTTTGAAGTCTAAAATGGCATCCATTCTGCACCTGCCTCTCTTGAAGAGTGGCCTTAAAAGGTTTCCTGGTGCTTCCTGAGTGGGGCAGATGTAGCCCAGCAAATAGACCCCATAATGATAGCAACTTCTGATAATGTTTTATCTACATAATATTCTGAGGAATAAATAAAAAAGGATTTTTACAAAAAATAAAAGATAAAGCCATATTCTTCAAGGAGAGTGAATTCTTACCTGTCAAATACACTAATGAATGACACTATTTGAAGTAGAATAAACCTTTTAATGTTTCTTTTCATTTCTTTGACATTCATGAAAGTCTAATTGTTTATTTTGATTTATTCTAATAGATTAAAATTTCTTAATTATATCACTAATTCTACATTGTCTTTAGAGTTAGTTTCATAAATCTCAGAATTAATATTTAACAAAATATATCTATTCCAACCATTACTTCAAGAAAAACAACTTATTTGCCAAAAGCTGGAAATTTTAGAGAAAAATATAAAATGTTTTTAGGAATCATATTTTTCTCTAATGTAAATCAAGACTTAAATTATTATTACTACTTTTTTTAGTTTTCTTTCCCTGGTGACTGGCCCCCATCTATATCCATCCCATCTTGAAATACAAAAACAAAAAAATAAATAAGTTAGGTTCATTTAAAACATCTTACAACAGTTGAGAAAAAAATAAAACTTGTTTTCTTAATTGTTTTCTTGTGTTGCTAGCTGATTTTGGACTCTCCAAAATTGTGGAACATCAAGTGCTCATGAAGACGGTGTGTGGGACCCCAGGGTACTGCGGTACGCTCTTTAGTACTGATATTTTACTTTCATTGTTATTTGAAACCTATTTTTATTTAAAATTCTGAATTTTCAAACTCTTAATATCTCTATTTCAAATGCTTACAGTTTGATGTGAGTCTCCACAAGGAAACATATATAAATGATACTCACACCACTTCTTGTTCTTCATGAGGGGTTCTCTGATGTTGGTTTTAGGGGGCCCCTGTTAGAACAGCAGGGGTGGAGGGGGCCTAGGAAGGAAGGACCTGGTGCTTTGCATCTGCTTTTGGGGCAGTAGCTCCTCTTGGACCCACTCAGGAGTGGAAAGACCATCACCAGGGAAGAAGACAGCGAAAGAGCTTTGTTTGTGTTTGGAATTAAAGCCAGCAGCTCTTTGTCACTTCCCTTATTTACGAGGGAGGGTGTGTGTCATTGGTTCAGAGGGTATATAGGACAACACATATACCATGTATGAGGTAGTCAGTAGTTCTCACTGATGGCACTGGCCTGGCCTCATTAACCTAAGGGCTTCAGGTGGGGTTTCCCCACAGAGTTCCCCAGTCTCTGAAGATGGACAGAGCCACAGTCCTCACACCCTCTCACCCAGACTCCCAGGATGGTCTGAAGGCACCCATGGACAGTACACAATTGGGAGACAGAACAATAGCTGCTTATCCATGCCAGGTGAAACTCATGCATTTTTTTACTGATGGCTAAATTAATCTGGCAACAAACTAAAGGTTGCAAAAATTATCAAAATTTTCTTAAGATTTTGTGACTAATGGATATGTCACAAATCAATTAAAATCCTAACCTGGAAAAAAGACAAGAGTACAAATTATCAGTCACAAGGTTAGCCATCATTTTCTTTTAGGATCATCATCTTTTTACACAGAGCTTCCATCACTCTCTCATCTCTTCAGCAAAATCACCTGCTGTGTACTCAAGCCTGTGCTTGGCACCAGGGAGATGCATTTTCAGCTCCCAGCCACACCCAAGGGGCTCGCAATCTGTAGGGGAACAGACATATTAACCAAAAAGTATAGCACGTTAAGAAATGCTGTGTTATGTGCATGGAGAAGCCACTATGGGAATGTAGGACAAGGGTGGTATTTGGAGATACCTGGAGTTACAGTTACTAAGGGAACATGGAGTTACCTTAGTCCTCCATGTCATCAGAAATAAACACATAAAAGCTACATAACTAACTCATTTTAACAACTTCTGAATTCACAGAAATCAGACTGGAGAAGGGCAGTATGACATCCACCGAAACAAAAACATTCCTAAATCCACAGAATTTAAATGCTAGAAGAAACTTTAAAGTTTATTTACTAACACTCTCATGTTACTAGGGTACAATGAGTATGATTTCCCCAAGATTCCACATCTAGTACTTAGTAGATCAGAGATGAGAATCCACATATCCAAGGGCCTGTGAACAGAATTGTGGAGTTTCCTCTTTAAAAAAAAAAAAGCAATATAGATAAATCAGTATAGTTTTCCCCTATAGAAATATTTATCTGTTACTGCTTTTATTTTAAAATATTTTCTATTTTAATTTTTTAAATCTCAAAATTATTACTAGGTTATTGTAAGACATAAAAATCCAAATATCTGTAACAATATTAGTAGCCTCATGCATTATTTCTCCCCTTTCTTCATGTTTTCACGTTCACATAAACTTTTTGTAATTTTGTAGGTTAGGTTTCCTGATAAATCTAAAATATTACTTCCTTGCTTCTCAATTATTCATACATTCAATAATTACACAGAATTAAATGTACTTATATTTCTATTAGATCTTTACATTGTGCCAAATATTCTTGTTCTGGATCTCAAGCTCTTTGAGGACAAGGGTTGTTTATCATAAGGAGTAAATTCAGAAAAATCAAAATAACTGTGGCTTAAACAAGATAGAAGTTGATTTTTCTCATGTTAGAAGTCTCAAGAAAGGCAGTCCTGGTGGGTTGCACAGCTATGGCTCGGCAGGTGTGTTGCTTCCCAGTGCCAGGGATCTGGGCTTTTTTCCGTCTTGCTCTACCATTTCTTAGCATGCTTCCTCATGGTCCAAAATGGCTGCTTGAAATCTGCATGACATCTGCATTCTACACAACAGGAAGGAGAAAATACTGAAAATGGCTGTACCCTTTCACTATTAAATAGACTTACTGAGGCCCTACATGTCACTTCCACTTATATCTTATTGACTGGTACTGAGTTACAGCCACAGGAGTTCAGCCACGGTACTTCACACTGCCACAGGAGCTGACAGTGTGTCCTAGAACTGGATATGTTGCTACCCCACGTGAATTCAAGGTTCTGTTACTAAACATGAGTATTGCATTAGACAACTGTTTATCACCACCGCAAACTTAGGAGTAAGATTCCCATTCCTGGGGGGGCGTGAAAACCGTTGCACTACACCATGTTCCCTGTAGGAACCTTCTTGCTTTGTTTTTATATATTTTAGTGCCTGTGGCACTACTAGTAGACAACCTTCTCTCCTAATGGTGCTGTATGCACTTTCCCTTTCTCTAATTCATATGTCTTTATCCATCCTTCTCCTGTATTTCTCTCATGCCTCCAGATCTCCAAGACTATGGGGGAAAAATGAACTCTGAATTTAGTACCACATGCCAAATGGGGTTGCCCATTTATGATCACTAATTGCTCACTCATTGATAGGAGCATTGAAAGAGAACTGAGAAAAGAATAATAAAACAAATTAAGCATTTCCCATAAGAAAGCTGATGAGTAATTTAGTAATTTTTATCTAATACCAAACACTAAGTATTCCAAGGAGGTAGGTAGGTTGCAGTGATGATCCCCTGAGAATTGAACAGCCCTGCCATGCGGAGATCAAGAGGAGATTACATTAGTGATCTCTCTGAGTCCTCCTCTGTGACTAAGAGAGAACAGCAACCTTTCAAGGGCTTTACTAATAGTGATAAGAGCAGTTCTTTTTTTGCAGCATTAAAAAATGGTCATTCTATGAATGCATGATTCATTCATTGATAAAATGAGCATTAGCTGTCTAATAGATTCCATTCTAGACACTGAGGTTACAAGAGTAAATACAGTATGGTCTTGCCCTTCAAGCATTTTCATGGGCTATAAAAGGAAGACCTGTACACAACAAATCAAATTTGTTGTGGTATGTTTTTTATTTATCTGAGCCAAAGGCTTATGGGTACAGTGGGGATAGAGCAATTAATCCTGCTTAGAGAGGTCTTCATGTCTATGGCCATACCACCCTGAACATGCCCAACCTCATCTGAGAGGTCTTCACAGAGGAGCAGCATTTAAGCTGGACACTGAAGGATGAGTAGGAATTTAACAAGTAAAGGGTTGGCCAAGGCATTCTTTGTCAGCAGGCACAGGAAGGGTCATGAGGAGTGGTAGCATCTGGAAGTTCAGAGACTGGTTGTTACCTCATCACTTTGCGTGACCAGAACATAGACTCCTTGGTATAGAGGATACAGACAGACTTGGAAAGGTTGGATGGAACGTATTTTAAAGAATCTGTACATCAGTCTAAACAATTCAGACTTGCTTTGGTAGATAATACTGATCTATCAAAGGTTCCTAATCAGAGCCATCATATTTTTAAATTAAATCTGTATTTTATAAATACCCTGACAATTATGACAGACGGATTTGAGGAGAAAGAGGTCAAAAGAAGACAAATTAGAAAGCTGTTGTAAATGCTTTTTTGTCACTTACAAACAGCTTCTAAGCAGATAATGTTTTTGATCTTCTAAATCTAATTATTTATTTTTTAGATGCAAAATGATTGTGAAAGTACTATATTAGATGCTTGTCCTTGCTATAAACAAGCCTATCTTATGGATAATGCCACGTTATAATGAAGGCTTATTTCCCATTTATTATTTTTTTCCCTGCAAGTATCCTTATCACCCTAGGGGCAAAAGAGGGAATTGAGTGGTTGAACATTATCAAGATACTCCTTCCGCTCTGCTACATGGGTACAGGCTCTCCTGGAATGAGTGATTGGCTGTATTATAAGAAAAGGAGGAGAGAGAAGCAAGAAAGCTAGGGTGGGGGGTGGGGAGGGTGAAGAATTGAGATGGAAAATAAAAGTGCTTTGTGAATTCTGAAGTACTAAATATATGTATGGAATCACTTTTATAGGTTGAGGCAGGCTTGGAAGTCAAAAACGAGTAAGTTCAATGTAATATTTATTTACCAGAGCATGATAAAAATTATATATAAACACATTTATTTATACATTCTCTTGACTCAAAAGGAAATACACTAACATATTACCCTATAGTGGGAATAAATGAGGGGGCAGGATTTTAAAAATATACCAGTGTATAGTAACACAGACCAACTAGAAAAGCTTAGTTAGGGCAAAACAAGTCACAGTAACATCAGGGCAAAGGAAGTGGATTACCTAGAACAGAGTAAAGATGCAGAGTTCTGAATTTTTTTAAATTAATATAATGATGACTATTTCTGTTTATCTATCTTGCCACCAGATCCTTCATGGACAAGGCTAAAGTCCACTGTGAGGTTCACCCTCAGTTCTCGCCCTCTCTCCCCTCCTCACACATAAGTACCGTCATCACTTTGGTGTGTGTCCTTGTGAGATACTTCAGTGGGGAGGAAACTGTCCATTTATAGAATGAGTTGAAAATGAGATCCAAGTATAAGACTGGTGAGAATCACTGTCATCTACAGGACACATGACTTTACACACGGACTTTACGTTTAACTTAAAGTGTCCGAAGCCCATAAAAGAGAGAGATTATATCCTAGGTCAGTTATCCTTATGTACGCTGGAAAGTGGATGTTTAAGTGATTCATCAAGAAATAAAAAAAAGGGAAAGCCACCCATTCAGTCTCATTCATTAAACCCTTTGCCCTAGGCTTTTAATACCAGAGGGTTCTCCTATAAGTAAATCTCAAAATGAAATCACAGCTGCTGTATATTTAAGCAAATATTATGTCCTGGGAAATGTGCCCAGTTGAAATGAAACTCCAGGCCAGAAAATTAAAATGTGTGACCCAACTAAATGAAATCAATGACTAGTTTCTGAAATAGTCCATGTAGAATTCAACATGAAATTCTCAACTTCCGGTCATGATGGCAGTATAAGCAGACACGGCTCACCTCCTCCCACAACCACATCCAAATTACAACTAAAATATTATAAAACAACCGTCACTGAGAACCATCAGAAATTGATTTGAATGGAAGTCTGACAACTACAGATTTAAAGAAACCACATCCACCCAGACCGGTAGGAGGGGATGCAGAAGCGGAATGGGCTGGTCCCACATCCACCTATGGCGGATAAAAATTCCAGAAGGATATCTCAGGAGTGAGAAGTCCCAGCCCTTCACCAGGCCCCCCAGCCCAGGGTTCCAGTGCCAGGAAGATCAATCCCCACAACTTCTGGCTGCAAAACCAGTGGGGATTGAGTCAGTAAAAGAAACTTCTGGAGCCTCAAGCAGTTCCTCTTAACCCACAAACAAACTCACCTACTCAGACTTACTCCCTCTGAGCTCCAGGAAAAGAATAGCAGCTTGAAAGGCACCAGTGGCATAAAAGAGAAACTCAAGTGTCTGACATCAAGATGAGCAGAGGCCATTGTCCCTTTTCTGAACATCCCCCCCGCAACACACACACACACAGAGCCAATAGCTGGCAAGTTGGTGCCGTATCTGAGATTCCATCAACCCAGCTAACACTGTTTGCCCTGCCCTGGAGAGCCCCACCAAATTTACAGGCCCACCCAAACTGCTTTTCCATATAAAAGGCTGGTCTTGGCTTATGCTTCACAATTTCCTAAATCCTATCAAACAAGCCACAGCTGGCTTCAGTGAGCCTCAGGCCCAGCACTAGCAGCAGCCAGTCTAGACTCACAGCTTGGCTTCACCTGGGAATCCAAGACCAGGACTAGTAGCAGCCATCTCAGATTGCTTTATAGCTCAGGCAGTGTGGCCCCAGGAAAAACACAGGTGGGAGCTGACCTTGCCCTGTAACACATGGGAAACCCTAGAGCCTGTGTCCCCTGTAGTCAGCTACAGACCACCACATCAGAGCACCACCACACTGGCCCTGCACAGCTGATTCTCCACAGAGGGCAGAGGGTGGAGGTCAGTGGTCACAGCCAGTCCTTATAGCTGACTGGCCTGGATAAATCCCTCCCATTGATCTGTTAAGAGCAATCAAGGCTCAACTACAAGAGGAAGGTGTACTCAGCCCACATGAAGGGCACACCTTGAGTACCCAGCTTGGGCGATGGGGAGGCTGTTTTACCGGACCCTACAGAACACTTACTACATTAGACCACACTACCAAGACACAGAGTCAAAGCAGCTCTACCTAATGCACAGAAACAAACACAGGGAGGCTGCCAAAACAAGGAGACAAAGAAACATGACCCAAACGAAAGAACAGATCAAAACTCCCCGAAAAAGAGGTAAACAAAATGGAGATAAGCAATCTATCAGATGCAGAGTTCAAAACACTGTTTATAAGGATGCTCAAGGAACTTAGTGAGGACCTCAGCAGTAAAAAAAGTTCCAGTAGAAGTGAAGGATATACTAAGTGAAATAACGAACAATTTACAAGGAAACAGCAGCAGAGTAGGTAAAACTAATAATCAAATCAATGATTTGGAACATAAGGAAGCAAAAAAACAACCAATCATAACAAGAAGAAAAACAACGCAAAAAATATGAGGATAGTATATGCAGCCTCTGGGAAAACTTCAAACAGTCCAACATTCGCATCATAGGGATGCCACAAGGAGAAGAGAAAGAGCAAGAAACTGGAAATCTATTTGAAAAAACAGTGAAAGAAAACTGCCCTAATTTGGTGAAGGAGATAGACATGCAAGTCCAAGAAGCACAGAGAGTCCTAAACAAGATGGATGCAAAGAGGCCCACACACAAGGTACACCATAATTAAAATGCCAAATGTTAAAGATAAATATTAAAGAATTTTAAAATCAGCTGGTTTCTCAAAAGAAACTCTGCAGGCTGGAAGGTATTGGCAAGAAATATTCAAAGTCATGAAAAGCCGAGACCTACAGCCAAGATTGCTCAACCCAGCAAAGCTATCATTTAGAATCAAAAGGCAGATAAAAGCTTCTTAGACAAGAAAAAACTAAAGAAGTTCATCATTAGCAAACCATGAAATGTTAAAGTGATTTATTTAAGAAAAAGAAGATCAAAACTGTGAATAATAAAGTGTCAATAAATACATATCTATCAATAATTGAATCTAAAAAACAAACTTAGCAAACAAGAAAAACAGAGGCAGAATCATGGATACAGAGAGCATTTTGATGGTTGCCAGATGGGAGGGGAGTATGGGAGAATGGATGAAGAGGTGAGGGGATTAAGAAGTACAAATAGGTAGTTACAGAATAGCCATGGGGATGTACCATATGTGTGGTACAGGAAATGGAGCAGCCAAAGAACTCATGACCCATGGACATGAACAAAGGGGTGAGGACTGCCTGAGGGAGTCGGGGGATGCTGGGTGGAGGGGGCCAAAGAGGGAAAAATCAGGACAACCGTAATAGCATAATCAGTAAAATATAATTTTAAAAAAAGGAAGAAATTCTCTACATCTTGCTGTTGGAAAAAGAAATTGGTTTTAAAAAAATCAATCACACCATGACTCCTGATAAATGTGCTACAATGCAACCATGTGATATTACTACCAAAATGTCTTAAGTAGTTTAGGTATTTAAGGCTTAAAGTCAGTGGGTGTTCAAACTTACACCTGCCGATTACAGAAAAGAAGTATAGCTGACCCTTGAACTCTTGGGGGTTAAAGGTATTTACCCCCCACAATCAAAAATCTGTGTAGAACTTTTGACTCCACCAAAACTTAACTATAAATAATCTACTATTGATGGGAAGCCTTACCAGCCACACAAGCTGTTAACACATTTTATGCCTGTATTACATACTATATTCTTATAATAAAGTAAGCTAGAGAAGAGAAAATGTTATTAAGAAAATCATAAGAAAAAGTAAATACATTTATAGTACTGTATTTTGGTCCTGTAGTACTGTATAGCACTACATAGTACTGTATTTTATGGTACTGTAAGTGTAGTTCACACCCATGTGCTTCTAGGGCCAACTGTACAAGCTCTTAGAGGAGAAAAGGCACTAATATGGTGATGGGTTAGATTTAAAAAATATATTTCTAATACCAATCATTCAATTCATTCATAAGTTTAATTAATTAAAATGCGTATTGGTATTTCATATTTCTACTTGTCTGTTCAAATTCTATTTTCAGGGTCCGGAGCTGTTAAGAATTCATTTTCACTTGGCATTTGCCAGTCTTGTTATTACAGTGATAACTCTATGTTGTTGCCACATTGTAATGTTTTAAAGAACTAACCTATTATTTTGGCAGAAATAACCAAAATTAAAGAAATTTTCAACAACCTACAGTCAGGCAGAAGAGATTTCTACCACAGGAACACTCACTAATATGAAAAATGAAGGAATATTTTAAAAGGAATAAAAGAAGTAAATATAAAATATAAGCATTCAGAATAGTTTCATAAAAGATATATTTTGTACCTTTTTGGAGGACTAAAAAGCTAAGGTAAAATACAAGTTATCAAATTATATTGATAATCAAATCACACAAGGGATGATCTTACCTGAGAATTAATTCAACACCCCCAGTGATGACTTTCTTTTTACTATGAACTTTTTAAAAACTAAAAGAATTAAATACATAGTGAAATGTCAGCTGCACTTTCTGTAACATGCTGCTTGACAGGCTGGTGTGCATACACTGGGGTCCCGTGGGAGCTGCTGACGATAGGAAGAGCAGGGAGGTGAGAGGAAGAAAGAGGAGGCTGAGCAGGCAGTGAAGGGTGCCCAGGGCCAGCTCCTGTTCCCGACCACAGCCCTTCTTTGTCCCTGAGATAGGCAGTGTCCCCAAGAGGCATGCTTGCAGTGCCTGGTCCAAATGAATAAGTGCCAGGTGAAAGAAAAGGCGGGGCTGGAGACAGGTGCAGGACGGTGGGGAAGGCCAGAGCTCACTTATTCTTGACCTTGCAGAGGACGGGACTCTGCAGGCTAAATGTAGGCTTATTTTAAGTTGTCTTGGGAGTTTTAAATCTAAAGGAAAATGAATAGCTTGAGGTCTTCGCATTGGTATGGTACTGACCTAAACAATGTGTATTCTGTGGAAATTCAGTTGTGTAGATGTTTGGCCCTTTTTAATTTAATAAATATTTATTGAACTCCCATTACTCACCAAGCAGTGTTCTAGGTGCTAGAGACATAGCAGTGAGGGGAAAAAAAGCAAAACTCTTCCCTTCAAGAGTACATTTTAGTGGAAGAAGACAAATAATAAACAAAATGAATGTGTAAACTAGATGGAAAGAGGTGATGGTTTCTATGGGAGAATATAGAGTTGGGAAAAATAGGAAGTGTTAAGAGCCTGGGTTGCAATTTAAGAAGAGTGATCAGGGAAGGCTCCACGGAAGAGGAAATCCAAGAACAAAGACTTGAATGAGCTGAGAGAGAGAGCAAGCCATGTGGGTATCTAGGGAAAGAACATTCCAGGAAGAGGGGACAGAGCACACCAACCCTGAGGCAGGAGCACCCTGGTGTCTTTAAGGTCCAGCAAGGAGGCTGGTTAGTTGGAGTGCGGTGACGAGGCAGGAACAGTAGGTAGGAGAGGGGATCAGAGATCCAGCTGGAGGGATGGGGTTAACATTTACCGAGATGGGGAAGATTTTTGGAGCAACAGGTTAGGCCTCGTTGATTTTGAGATGCCCATTAGATATCCGAGGGGAGATGACATGTGGGCAGAAGGGTGTGTATGTTTGAATACACATGACTTTTGATATAAATGGGGGCATAATCAGTATAGGTGCTATTTAAAGTCATAAAACTGCCCAGGCAGAAAGGAAATGACCCAGATGGATCCCTGGGCAATACCATTAGGAGGCCAGAGAGGAGGAGAAACCACGTTTGGTATTCGTAGATATCAAATAGTAGAGGAAGCTCCACAGGAATTAGGAATTGTGAATGAATGCTGTGAGACACAGATTTGGGGCTCAATATACAAAACAATATTTCAACACCCAAAGCTGTTGGCAGTAGGAGAGGCTGCCTCCCTGGGTTGGAAAAGGGCCACCAAAGCTGACTGACTCATCTCTCAGGACTCAGGGCTATCGACAAGGGAAGGGGAGGCGAGTCCTGCTCATTTTTGTATCACCCAGCCAGATGGATGGTGTGTGGTTTTTAAATATTACCACAAAAGCTGTATGTAAGTGGAGGATTATGGCAACCACTTAGTTAAATCAAAGCTAACCAAATATAATTTGGCCTGAGATGGCTGACAAAATTGAGTCTAAAGAGATTCTTACCAATATCATATCCTCACTTGTCCTGTTTTCTGTGGTTTGGAGACAGTCTTTTAAGGCCCTGCTAATCCTTAACTTCTGTCTCTCTATACCATAAATCATACTCTGTGCCCACTGCTTTGTAATTGTAAGTGACTATTTTAAGTGCAGAACCAACCGTGCCAGAGAATCCACAGTTCTGTGAGGCTCAGCTCTGTGGCTGCGCGGGTGCGGGCGGAATGATGTGAGGGAAGAGGTCAAAAGGACGCACTGATTGATGGCAAGTGGGTAGAAGACTTGCTGAAAATATATTATTTGGGCTCTGAACACCCTGCAAAATGTTCCATTTTAGAATGTTACTACAAAAAATGATATGTGTAAAATAAAATAAAAAGTTTCAAAAGAATTAATACTGATAGTTATCAGTAAGTTTCTTTGTCCATTTAGAGAAAAACGGTATTTGTCAAGGGTAACACATTCGAGTTTGAATTCTAAACTAAGTCCATTTCCATTACTTTATGTTTGTATCTCCATGTACAAAAGAGATCCTTATGTCGTGCTAACATCAGGATGAGTTGAGTTCATTTGTTTATTAGGTTTATTTATTTATAACCCGCCTCAACCCACAAACCTGGAAAGGCACCTTTTCAACAGTTACTGCTCCTGTGCTGTCCTGAGATCTTTCTTCACTCATTTATAAAATTTGTAGAAGAAGAAATATCACAGAATGCATGTGGCCTAGAAAACGTTCTTTAACAGATAAAATAAAAACTAGTACGTGAGAGGGGAATTGACTGGTATTTACAGTGTAGAAGACCAAGAGAACCGAGGAAAATGGAAAGGATGAGTTAGAATATAAAACATGTCCTTTGTGTTTTAAAACATCCTTAAAACGTTTTCTTGATCCACACTAACAAGTCATAGATAACCAAAGTGACAGCGGCCTCAAGCCTCCTCAGCCCTTCTCACCCTTTCAAGCACGGCGCGCATGGAATTGGTAGAAATCCGAGAGTCACTGCGGGAAGCAAACAGACACGGCTGCTCCTGGCCAGAGGCACCCCCCTCTGGAAATATCTCAACTGTATTGCAGTCTGATCCACAGCTTTGTCATAACACTTAGCACATTGCAGTGGACATCACCTCTCTTCTCTGCTGTCATAGCAAAATTGCACTTGACAAAGTTTGGAAGGTTGTGCCCTGTACTTGCTAAATGTATGCGACACCAATCTGCCCCTCTGTGGGCACTCTGCTGCCTGTAGGAGGCTGCCCTGGGTGCATCCTTCTCCTCTGGTTTCCTAGGCCAAGTTTTAACAGGGAAGGGGCAGAGAATCTCCAGGCGCTGCTCTTCTGCTTCTGGCAGTTAAATCCCTCTCCCTCCTCCTTTCACACTGCTCACTCCCCAGGGGCCAAGTTTATTTTTTAAAGTATTGTATTGTTTATGCTATTACAGTTGTCCCAATTTCCCCCTTTCCCCATTTCTAACCCCACAGTCAATCCCCACACCATTGTCCATGTCCGTGGATCCTTCATGTATGTTCTTTGACTAATCCCTTCCCCTTCCTTCATCAATCCCTGCCTTCCCCTTCACCTCTTACAGCTGCCCACCTGTTCCATGTTTCTATGCCCCAGAGGCCAAGTTTAGAGGGACTTCTAGATGCTGTTCTGAATGCCAATCGATTTTTGTGGCCCCAAGAATCTCCAAATTCAAGACAAGCCTCTACAGTGAAACAAGTCCCACAGAGTTTTTTTCCTGCCTGTAGGAGTAAAAACAGATTCAGGCTTTAAGATGAAAATAGATTTTCCCCATATGTTTTGACTTGCTAAAATGAAAACACAGGGAAGAATTTAAAAACAAATAAGGACCCTGACCTACTGGAACCTGCAGGCTGGCCTTGACCTTTCCACCAGGCACTCATCACACCTGGGCCTCACTGCACACACCTGGCTGTGCACCAGCCACATTGACTTCTCCCAGGACTGTGAGAGCCCCTTGCTCCTCCCTGCCACGACATCTCTTCATATATGCTTTCTCCACCTGGAACCTCTTCTCTCTCTTTCCCCAACCACCACCCTCTCTACTTTTGCCTAGCTAACTTCTCTAGGTCCTTTACATCTCAGATTAAACTGCTTTCTCATTCTGACTGGGTCAGCCCTCTGTCAGAGACACTTTCCCTACAAGCTCTTCCCATCACCACTTTGCATTTCTTCACATGGTTTTCTTGATCAACATCTGCCTCCTCCACCACATTGTGAGCTCTGTGATGGCAGAGACTTGTTCTCCTTAACTCCCCATTATTAACTTCCCCCAGCACCACCTAATTACACTGCCTGTCATACAGCAGGTGCTTAATAAGTCATCCATAATTTATTCAACGATATGAGTGAATGAATGAACTTGTTGATTTCATTCACCTTAGCCTCTCTTTGATTTGTCTTTCTCAAAACAGTTAACAGTAGTTTGAAAAAGTTATCTGATAAAGAATGCCACTCTATAGTTTTAACTGAATAGGCAGGAAGGGATCACAGAGCTTATCTAGGACATCAACAAAATGAAGGTACAATCAAGGACCAAAATCACCCTCTATTTTTCTCCTAGGGCTTTAGAAAAAGAGGGAAAACCTAGCACTGATCATTCCTATGTGTCATAGGCCATACCTGATTCTTTTTATTTAAGATCATTTCTAGAACTGGTTACAGTAATTTTATTTAATAAATCAATATTCACTCCTATTTCTAGATGGACCCACAATCTCTAGATATTGTGATTGTACCATGGTCTTATTAAAAAAATCAGCATTGTGAGGTCTACGTACTATATTGCTGAATAAATATTATAATTAGAGTTAGAATTTTTATATAATTTTTATATTCAGTTAAAATTGCTTTTTAAAAACGTATGCCTGGTATCTTGGCAATCTTAAAGCCATCTACCAAAATCACTCTGTCCTGGAGGTTGGAGCTTGTTTTATCCTCGGAGCTCTGCAGGATTTGGTGCTCAGTGGGCTGTACCACAAGTGACAAGGTGAACGTAGAAGTGGGAGAGAATTTGGATCCAATTAAAAGATAGCCAGGAAAATCAGTAAGTTATTATTGACTATTTCAGAAAAGATAACTCTAGATTATTTTGAATTCATTCTAAAAAACCGCATTACACTTTGAAATTATTTCCTCCCTCCCTCCATTTTGTTTGTTTGTTTGTTTGTTTTGGCAATGAGGTCAGAAATAATATGAAGGATAGCCAGATGTGCTTATAGCATTAAAAAGTGGACCAGTTGATATCTTTTCTTGAACTAAATTGGAAGTAGTCAACTATTTCTTATTCAAAGAAAATCACAAATTTGTAGAATCACCTGCAAGAACATTTGAAACCTAGGAGACTTAAAGCTCTAGTGTGCCAGAGCCTAAAACATATTCTAGAAAAGCTTTGACTCTTGGAAAGGGATCAGATAAGTTACAAGAGTGTGTTCTTCTGGCTCTGAAGTCAAGTTCACATTAACTAGTAATTGAAAATATTAAAAGATAGTATGAATGGTATCTAATTGTGTCTAGGTTTTTCAAGTGTGTTTCACCCAAATTTTTTATTATGATTAATAAATATTATAAATCCCTTTTTAAAAATATTTTTAGAAGAAATTCATTATGCACAAAAAACATTCTATATTCCTTTTGTCTCAGTTAGCCTCGTGGTGGAGAGTTTAGCTTTTCACACCACGGTTTACTCACATTGCAGCATAATGCTTACAAGGAAGTAAATTGCCTCTGGAAAGTAAGTTTGCACCAGTGCTTGAGGGGAGATCAGATATTACCAGGTCATACGAGAAATCCAAATGCCTTATAAAGTAGATTTAGAAAGAATTCTGTTCCATGGTATTCACTTTTTTGGGATCTGTGGGCCTAGGAGCTATGAAGAACGGCCAGAGAAAACACCTGACCTTTGTGACAACGTGCTGATCTCTAGACAGAGCAGGATTGCGGGGAAGGTCTCACCAGAGCCAACAGGAAAGCTGCCCACAGAGCAGCAGATGCAGGAGGCACCCTGCCCGGGGGAATGGGAGTGCAGCAGGTTTGTGGGTAGAGAGTTTGACCTCTCCTCTTGCTCAAACTATCAGCAACTCCCTTTACCAGTATCACAGTAGCTTGCAGGTTAAAACTCAAAGTAAACTCAGAAATAGCCAGCCCAATTTACTTAGATTTTAGAGGTGAAAATCAAGACTCAGAAAATGGAAAAGACTCTCCCCAACATATGTCACTATTCATGGTTAAATGGCGGTGTGGAACTTGGTAGCCCTTCGCTGCTGTGAAGACCCGAGCTGGGAAGCCACTTCACGTGCAGGTGCATTGCAGCTCCCCCACTGGAACAGCTCTCAGAGGCAAAGACAGGCAGTAGGAGCCCTCATGCGAGTGGCAGCCTGACTTGAGTGTCTGATGCACTACGCTGCGCAAAGCCTTTGTGAGTGGGAGTTCAGTGTTAGGGCTGTTGGGGCCCAAAGGATCCATCTGTGGGGTACAGATTGCTCCGGGAAATGAAAGCCAACCTGACACAGTGAATGGTGTTGGCACTGAGCGAGCATTTTTCTTAATTATGTTAATTAAATCTTAAAAGGGAATTTTTCTAGGAATAATTTGTTTAAGGATGAGAAAAACTACTTGGCCCCAGATGCGATTCCTTAAAGGGTGCACCATGTTGGATGCTGCTTAGAGTGCTGTACCTCACACTCCCATTTCACCGTTCCGGCTCTTCCTCTCCTATAGTTTATGTAGCGCAGTTCCTACGGGAATGAGAATATCCTGATGGAGAAAGGATGGAGAGAAGTGGGTGGTGTGGGAATATGTCAGTGGGAAATCCACTGTATTTCCTCCTATAAGTTAAATGCAGAGTCCCATGAGGACAGCTTCCTTCTGGACCTCACTGTGACAGTACAACATTTCCAGTCTCCATGGACAGGGATGCAGCTCACTGGCTTTCCTGTCCTCAGCTGGAAGGAGGAGGAGGACCCCATCCCCAAGGTGTCCCTCAAGGAGTCCTCAGCATTCATCAACCAGATCCTTCTCCAGGGACCCCACTGACACCTACAGCACCTTTGTTCCAGAAAAAGTCCATTCTGGGCTGTAGTCCTGAGTGCTATCTCTGCACAGATGGCAGAGCTCTCACATCTTTTCTTCCTTCGTTAGTAAGACAAACCAACAACACACCTGCAATCCTCAGGGCAAATGATCAGACTCAGTGAACTCTCCATTTTCACAGCTCCACAGTAATAAAAACATGAAAGAACTCTTCACAATTCTATACTACAGGACTGGTTTGCAGTTGAGTACGCCTTCCTCTTTCACAATGTGGGCAGAGCTAATAGGAGCAGCTTCATTACACACTGAGAAGTCCTCCTCCTTTCTCAGCTCATAATCCCAGACTCACCAGGACAGCTGCTCTCTGGGGACCTATGTGTAGCTCTCAGTACCATACAGGGGCATATGCCAGGGCCCCGTCTGGCTTGTGTTCCAACCTTTCAGCACTGGTGAGTTTCCAGTCCTCCCCACCATCTGCCCTGGTCTCTGGCCAGTCCTCTGCCAAACACACACACTCATGGGTGCTTTGCTCCAAGCAGATCTTGGTTCCCAAGGTAGCATAATTGTGTCTGTGTTCCCTTACTATACTAAGCTTTCCTTTCTTTCTGTTCTATGTACAAAGCTTCCTTTGAAGTAAGGGATCTTTTGTAGCAGAGATAGAGCTCTCTCTCTCTGATTTGAGCATTATCACAATGTTCTGATGCAGGATATTAAAGTTAATAGTTTTATTTTTATGCATTCCAAACACAGAGAGACTGTAATCTCTCCCATTAAAATAGACATAAAACTCTGTGGCCTCATTCCTTGGTTTGGGGACAGAAGATTGGTTATAAAACTGTTCTAAAGTCGATGTTGATAAATTCATTTCCTCCCCATGACTTGTTATTAAAATGTAAATGTTGAGCTTAAACTCCAGTGTAACATAATTGTTCTTCCTGCAGCACCTGAGATTCTTAGAGGCTGCGCCTATGGACCTGAGGTGGACATGTGGTCCGTGGGAATAATCACCTACATCCTGTAAGTGACGGAACGCAATCTTTATGCAGACTGTTCGGCTTTGCTGTGATATTTTCTCCTAATCATAAGTAATCATAGTAGTCCTCATACAAGGCAAGAGTACTTTTTGACTTTTCATGATTTTCTGTGACATACTAAATGTGACCAATGATAGAATTTTCTGAAAATGAGCATTGCCTTCCATTCTGTAATTTTTGGGGGGCCAGAACTTCTGTCCAGGGCATTTCCGTGTCTCACTCTGCTATGCAATGCACAGCCGATTTGGGGAACAATTCATATTTGATGATAATAATAAATCTAAAACTCATGTTCACCTATTAAAAATGCTCTTATTTTAATTATTTGCATCTCTTAAAAATAATTAGGGTATTAGTCCTTTTTAAAGGGCAAATAGCTGTTGAATGATTTAAGCAGTCCCAAACTGGTACATTTCTTATCAGGAATACTTTAAATGCATTTGGCTATCAATTTTGTTTCCTATCTCAAGTACCTCAAGTTTAATACCCTAAACTCAGAGAAACATTTTCGTGGTTGAAAAAAATATGAGCTAAATCTCTCACCTTCTGATGTCCTCAGTTCCATTCCTGAACTCCTGACTACTAAAAACCAAGGAGTTGCTGGGAACTCGCCAGAGAGAGGATGGAATTGTAGATGAGCACGAAGAAATAAGCAAGAATGATGGGAGAGTGTCTGGGGAGGAAGATGGCTGGAACAGCTGAGAAAGCAACCTATCAATGAGTTCCAGAATTTAAACAAGGAGATTTGGTTGCCATTTAGAGGTAGCTGCTAGGCTAATTGTCGGAACCTGTAATATTCAAATCTGTAAAGAGATTTCAGAGGGTGTAAAAGGATGTGTTGTCAGTCAGCTCAGGCTGCCAGAACAAAATGCCACAGACTGGGTGGCTTAAAGACAGAAATTTATTTCTCACGGTTCAGGAGGCTGGAAGTCCTAGGCGAGGGTGCCAGTAGGTTGAGTTCTGGTGAGAGTTTTCTTCCTGACTTGTAGAGATCCACCTTCTCACTGTGTTCACACCTGGCACGGAGAGGAAGCTAACTCCGTGGTGTCTCTTTTTAACAGGCTACTAATCCCATCATGAGACTCCACCCTCGTGATCTCCTCTTACCCTCATTCCCTACCAAAGCCTCTTCTCCAAGAGCCATCACACTGGGGGTTAAAGCTTTAACATATGAATTGGGAGGGGAAACAGTTCAGTCTGTGGAAGAAAGCAGGCTTTGTTTTTGAAATTTAATAGTAATCTTAGAAATTGCAGTGCTTAGGTAATATGGCTAGGCATAGGGTAACTAGGGTAGGACCCCCACCTAGTTAGTAAACTCTGAATATATACTTTGGTCAGTAGCCAAGACAGATGGTTCAACAAGCAAACCATAAAATAGCCATCTGCTATTATGTAATGTCAAAACATATTTTCAGTGATCAATTCCTTGTGTTTCCTGAATGTATTAAAGCTTCAGAAGATTTGGAGAGGAGAGGTAGAGAGCCTTTCTTTTTTTCCTTATGAATGTACAAACGGTTAGGTAATTTTTGTTTGCCACACTAAGTGTTTTATTCATTAAAGTGGATTCCCAAGGCCACATCATAGAATTCCTTCAGTTTATATTTGAAATCACTTTCATACTGGGAAAAGTATGTGGGTGACATATCATACTCAGTGATGTGAAGTGAAAAACTGAACTACACAAATAATGATTCAGATTTGCCCCTAAAATATGAATATGCCCACTAATTACAATTTCACATTGAAAAGTTATGGGAGGGGTTAGAGCATTAAAGAGGTGTAGGAACTCAGAGAGATAGAGGTAGGACATTACCTTACATTCCCCCTGTAAAAGTGAAATATGGAATGAGTAAAACTCCATGATATGGTCTCTGACATGGGAAAATGAATAGAAAAATATGTGATCATTTGAGACACATCTTATTATAGCCCTGAAAATAATTTTAAAAGTCTATCAAGGTCTTTCCCCACAGTTTACTTAAGATCATTAATTAATAGGTGGGGGTTGAAAGTAAGCAGCAGGAACCCCCAGAATGAAAATAAGAATGCTGGTCTGGCCCAACCTCTGTCAGCCTGGGGAACTTTTTTTTAATGTGCCCCAGGCATGAAACAGCTCTGGCCACCCACGTAGGCATCGAGCTGGGATGAGTCCAGAACTGCTTGTCTGCCTTGCCCCAATCAGGTGTCTTCTTGCCCATTGCCGGGGGCGAGGGGGTGGCTTGGGACTTTTTATCCAATCTGTAGTTCATTAATAATTGATGAAGTCTACCAGGCAAGGTTCACCGGAACATTTTCTTCAGTGGAATGTGCCCTTGGACATATGCATCTCCTGTATTATTGAATGTTATTGGAAGTGCCACCAGGCCATTCACTTTGTGTTATCATCTTGCTATTTCTGAGGACAATAGTCGACTGGAAATGAAGGCCATTTTGCTGTTTCTCATAGGAATTCTGGTCCCTCTACCTTTGCCCCATAACCCCTCTGTCCCCACAGACAAAAGCAACTGCTTCAGTGCTCAGATCAGAGTCAGTCAGGTAACGTCGGAGATTCGCAGTCTCTCCTTCAGCTTTCAGCACCGCAGTTCGCCCGGTGGCCCGGAGCCACGTTGCATTACACATTCGCACTTCGGGCCTGTGTAATCCTAATACCCGCCTAAACTGTCCTTGTTGGCATTCAAATATTTCCATTGCCGAAGGGTTTCTGTTCTGTGTGTGTGAATGTGTGTGTGTACACAGTCTGCTGTGTGTCACATCTCTTCCATTTTTGGCATTCCAGGCTGACATGACAAACTCATTACCTCTATCACCAATGCACACATGTGCCAAAATGATTGAGATGAAAGAAAGGCATTTGAGTACTGTACCTTCTGAACTGTCACTTTTCTGTCTCAATTTCCAGAAGGGAAAACACACAAGTTCCCTAAACTAAAGCTGGAAAGTCGGCTAATCTCTTTGTGCCTAACCAACAGCAGGCCTAACCATTTCTCTAGTGTTGTGGAGGGCACAGGAGGGCCCGGTGAGGCTCAGCTGCCTGCTTGTCCAGGTGTGGACATGCGCTCCCTTCTCTCCTGATGCGGGAGCAAGACCCTCTAGGCCGACAGCACAGTGGCACAGAGAGGATGTGCTGGCCTGCGCCTCTGCACATCTGACCTTGCCTTTTCCTGGCTCTCTCCAGGATATTTGAAAATGACAAAGCGTCTCCCCAAGTGGCATTTCCTAAGCAAAAGGACATGAGAAATGGCTTCTTCCTAGAAACCCACTACATTAGGATGCCCTTAAACATTTCCTGATCTGCGCCAACATGGCCAGCTTGTAGAAGGAATTTGGGAAAATGTTTTTAACTTAATCAGTCTCCACCACCACCACACCCCCGCATTCCTTGTCAAGTGCAACACGTGCCCTGGCAGAGACTTTTTAAAAAAACAGTTTCCTTTTGGAGCCCTGGCTGGCATAGCTCAGTGGATTGAGTGCAGGCTGCAAACCAAAGCATCGCAGGTTCGATTCCCAGTCAGGGCACATGCCTGGGTTGCGGGCCAGGTCCCCAGTGGGGACCACATGAGAGGCAACCACACATTGATGTTTCTCTCTCTCTCCTTCTCCCTCCCTTCCCCTCTCTAAAATAAATAAATAAATAAAATTTTAAAAAATTAAAATTTGATAACAAAATAAAGAAAATAAAATATTTAAAAAAATAGTTTCCTTTTGGTTCCTAGTGATTTCAGAACCTCCACCCATCTAGAAACAGTGAAGGCATGATGGTCCTATACCAGGAACTCACTTTTCCTCTCTCTCTTTAGGATGCCACAGGTGGTCCTCCGTCACTTTTTCCCACTTTTCCCATTTATTTTTATGCTGACCCTGTTGTGGAACACGAAGGAGGACACAGTGAAATATCTGTGCGATATACAAAAATGAGGGTCACATAGAAGGTGGAGGAATCTCTAGGCTTCTCATCTCTGTTGGTTGCATCTATCAGTTCACTGTATGAAGTTTTAAAGGCCATTCTCCGACAGTCATTTTAGCTCCTATTTTTGTTCACTCTGAAATCCAAACTGGAATAGGATAAAAATCTAATACTTTACACATTTATAAGTAAGAATTCAGTGAATAGGGCTGAATAAAAATGACTGAAAAATCTCTTCTTTCCACCTTTTAATCTCTTTATTCTTTAAACCCTAATTCTTCTACTTTGTGATAAATTAGAACGCTAATCAATCTGTCTTCTCAATTCCTAGTGAAAAAATTCATGGAAGTCATTACCATATGCCTACAATAACGTTGGCTATTATTATTGTTTTTTGTGATATAATTACTAATGTTATTATAACAGTTTTTAGAAATCCTAAATTGGTCTTGTGTCTGTTCCTACTTCCTGAAGACATGACTGTGTGTTTACACACTCAAAACTGAGCGGGAATGAGGTGATTTCACACCGGAGCTGAACAGAGTTGCACCCATCACAGGAAGCTGTGAGAAAGGACAGCCTTGGATTTCTGCAGAAAAATTGGTGAAATATACTTAGGCTCTTAAATACATTTTATTCCTTATCTTTTGTCCCTCTAGACTTTGTGGATTTGAACCATTCTATGATGAAAGAGGCGATCAGTTCATGTTCAGGAGAATTCTGAATTGTGAATATTACTTTATCTCCCCCTGGTGGGATGAAGTGTCCCTAAATGCCAAGGACTTGGTAAGTATGACAAACACAAAATGAAATAAAATCCCTCACATTCGTTTTTAGTTAATTAATGGGCGGTGCCATTTTTAAATTTTGTCCCCCTTAATATATCTTTATAATTATATTTTAATAAAACAATGGAAACTAATACATTAGCTGACTTACCACAAATTAAAAATCACTGCAGTAGTAATTAATGATTTTTCCCACCTAGTCGATGTAGAGCCTTGCTAATGAAGACAGATTGTGCTGGGAGAATCCAAACATAATTTACATAGAAGAATTCTATTTTAACATGCTTGTTATTACCTAGATTTGGTTGTAGTTCAAATAAAACAACATTTTTCTTGAAATGTTCACTTATTAAAATATCTTGATACTAAAACAAGTCCCGCCATGTGTCATTGGCGTTATAAACAAGTTACACTGTATTAACAGTGCATTTTGGGTTTCTTTGTTCTTGTTGTCATTGGTTTGTTTTACTTGGCTTGTCACTCAGGCCAACACTGAAGTTTGTTTGCATTCAGGAAATGAAAGGGCAAACAGCCCACCTGTTCTAAAATAAAGAGCATACTAGCATGGAATTCAAATATTCACCATTAATATGCAGAGATTACTAAAAGCTAACTTTTGAAGCACAGAGATTAGATCTTCAGGGGATCTTAGAAGTCATCTCGGATGACTTCCCCTCGTTTTAAAAATGAGTGTGCTAAAGCCCAGAATAGGGAAATGACCACCAAGGTCACATTGTTTCCCAGCAGAAAGTCATTGTTGGGAACCAGTGATCCAGGTTTCCAGATCCTTTATCCAAAGCTTTTTTCCCTCCAAACATTTCCTTGTTTCCATCCACGCCCTTGCATGAGACAGATCCCCTGTAGGCCATGACTGCTGCACTGTGGCTGGGAAGCAAAGGAGTACGTGTGACATGTAGGTGTGTCATCGCAGCTGTGCCCTCTTCAGGCCGCACCCAGGAACAGCCCTGGACTCCTCCACTTCTCGCCACCTCCACCAGCACTGTCCAGTCCAAGCTCCAACCTCTACCACTGGACCACTGCCACAACCTCCCGACGGTCGTGCTGCCTCTTCCCATGCCCTTCTCTACACAGGATCCAGAGCAATGGTCTCACAAACAAATCACATCATGTCACTCTCCTGCTTTAGGGCTCTTAGGATAAAGTCCAAGGTCTTGACAAGATCTGCACAACACTGCCTGGTCTGAGCCTGGGACCCTCTCCCAGCCCACTCATTTCGCATCACTCTTTCTTGGTCTCTCTGCCCTCCGGTGCACCAGACTTCCAGGCCCTCATCAGTGTAGCTCTGATATGGGCCACTGTTCTTTCTTCTGCTTTGTAATGTTCTTTCCTCCATTCTTCCTCCCTCTCCCTCCCTACCATCACACACACACACGCACACACATGCACGCACATGCACACGCACACACATGCCTCCTGCATGGATAACTCATCTTTAAGCCTTAGTTGCCACTTGACATCCCCTGGGAGACATAGTCTGCCCTCCTTTGGCAACCCCTCCTCCCACAATTGCTTCATTCCTCGGCTCCTAGACTTCCTCTTTCATGACAGTCACCACTTACATTTACTTGTTCAAAAGCCTCCCTTAACTATATTGTAACCTCTGGACAAGAACAACGCACATGTGCCCAGATCTTCGTACCACACGGGCAAATAATACAGACTCACTGTTTACTGAATGAAACAATGAATCAGGAAATAGACCATCCATGGATTTTTAAAATCTGACACACCTGGATTCAAGTGCCCCCTTTCTCATGACCTGAAGGTGAAACCTTGGGCTTCGTATCTAACCTCACCGTGTTTTAGTGTTCTTACCTGGGCTCACACTGGCTTGTTGGGAGACTTAGGGATAAAATACATGTTAACTAAGGACCACTGACTTAAAAGGTTCCTTATTTGACCCTCCTTCCATTTCTTTCCTCCTTAAAACAAATTAAACGGATAAGAGGTTAACAGTGATGTCTCTTCACTCAGCTAAACACTGTTGGTTGATACACTTATAAAACTTCAGAACTAAAGGAATCCTTGAGCCATAGATGCATACTTACTAATGCAGCCACATCTGTTACCAGCAAGGCGACAGTGCCAGTGAGTAGGGCAGCCAGGTTGTAGCGGGGCAGGAGGATACCCGTGAGGCTTTGGGTTCAAATCCTAAAGAAGTCACTGGATCTCTCTGAGCTTAAGCAAGTTTCTTAACAACTCAGTGCTTCAGCATCTTCAAATGTACAGATTTATGCTGGCATATGTAAATGTTCAATGTCCACTGGCTTTCAATAAATTTTGTCTATTTTCGTGAAGAGTAGAATGGTAATGATGAAGAAAAGTGAAAGAATGATTGGAAAATGGGAGTGAAATATCTAATTGTAAAGGATGTCGTTAAAGATTATATTAGTTCACGTGTTCAACAGATGATGGCTGTGACTCCTGTCAGATTGTTATTTACTGCTGTGTTTTCATTCTCTGAGTCATCTGTATCTCCCTCCACCTCCTCTCAGCTTTTATGCCTAAGCAGTCTCATGTCTCTGCCCTTAAACATTCAGTGTCTCTACCTTGGACACAGATTTCTTTGCATATTTTGCAGAAAAGAAGTAAAAGGAGAACCAGATATGTATTCTTCATTTGACATGCTGCCTGATTTTGTTAGCCTGTGTTTAGTTCTCCTTAAGTTATTAGAGTTAGAGAAGACTTTAGGCCTTGAATCATTCAAAGTTCCTCATTTTACACATGGGCAGATGAAGGCCAGAGAAATCGGCTGCCAGAGCGTCACTATGGTGCAGTGACCACAGAGCTCCGAGGTAGGACAGACCTGAGTTTGAATACAGCCTCCACCAATTACAAGTGGTCTGACCTTGGACAAGTTACTGAATGTTTCTGAGCTTCCTTCCATCACTCCTGTGTGAACTGATAAGATTATGGAAAGGATTATATGCATGTAAACTTTTTTTACATGTATATAAGAGTTGATAAACAAAGGAAATAAGATCATTTAACGAAAGGGCCCAGGGAGTGTCCACAGACACTCAGTTTGTAGGTGGGTCTGTGCCTAGGTCACAGAAGTGGTTAGAGACATTAAGTAGGGCTTCAACATGCCTCCTGACTTCAAATAGCCTCTGACTCACTCCTGATCACCCTTCTGAGCCCAGGGCCAGGAATTATTTGGGTCGTTGATCTTCCTGGCAATTTATCGTCTGCTCATCCTCACAAGCAGGGTAAACCTCCGGGAATGGGGGCCCTTGGTCAAAGTCGGTCCTTGAAACAAGTCATGCCCCAAGCCACTGACACCTTTACTTTGATTCTAAATAGGCTTTTTTAACCCAATTATAAAGGTTATGATCCTATCCTTTCCTTTTTTTTTTTCCTTTCTTTTTTTTTTTTGACCATTTAATCCCTATGGAAAAGAATGGTGGATGAGCAAATGATTCCATCTCCACAGAACTGCATTTGAAGGTTTGAATTCTAAGTGATGTGAAGTGCAGCCTAGAATTGTTGAGATGCGGGTTCTCCTGCAAAGCGCTTTCAGTCCACAGGCTAGCCAGCACCTGCTTCTTTGACCTGTGCCAGAAAGTTGTCCGACAGTTTGGGCTCCCAGGTGGCACTCGCCACTGCCTTCCGTGACTCCCTCAGCTACTGCCCCCTGAAGCCATTCTTAACCACAGTGACCTCTGAGCACTTAAAAAAATTAAAAATTTTATCCAGTGGTACTGCTAGGGAAACAGAATAACACCTAGAAGTTCACAAGCTGAGAGGCAAGCCTGACTCACCATAAAAATCTCCCTATGGCTCTTTTCACCTCAGGTCAGGAAGTTAATTGTTTTGGACCCAAAGAAACGGCTGACTACCTTCCAAGCCCTGCAGCACCCATGGGTCACAGGTAAAGCAGCCAATTTTGTGCACATGGACACGGCTCAGAAGAAGCTCCAGGAATTCAACGCTCGACGCAAACTTAAGGTAAGATGCCATTCGTTTCATTTTGTTGTTTTAAAAAGATGTCTCTCTTATCTTGAACTATCAAAGATAATTCCACTGCTCTTCATCTAAGACTATTGTTCATCTCCTGTAGTGACAGGCAAAATCCTGCTTTGAAATCCTAACCATGCTGGTGGTATAAAGCCACTTCTAGTCTCAGAAGAACTCATTGTTAATAAAAGGAGCAATGTGTTACATGTTGACATTTACTCAGCAAATACATGATACTTCTTCTCATTTACTTAAGGCTGAGCTGCCTAAATAGCAGTGTTGTAGAAACTATTTAGAAAGTTTTGTTCTTTCTAAATATATGAACATTGGGAAACAATCTTTAAAAACTATATTTTGTAATATAAATAATTAGCACACTTAGTAAAAATTAAAGTAATTCAAATGATTTAGAAAATAATCCATAAAAATATCTCTTGATAAAATATATATGGAATAGAAATTAGGTGCCTTTCTCTTACACAGTGGTGTTTCGGTTTAGCTCTACATACACTGGTCTCAGAGAACAGCCGGGGGTCAGAAAGTGTTCCACTCTGCCATCACTTACAAGCTGACACCAAATAAGCCTGAAGGGCCTCGTGGTTAAACTGATTTGAAATACCCTGTATTAAATAACCTTGACTTAGCCCAGGATTTCTCAAATAACCCTGAGCATGGAACTCTTACCTCTATAATACTTATTAAACATCTGTGGAACTAGTGTTCCCTGAAGCAAACACTTTGGGAAACACAGCCTAAAATTTTTGAAAACCAGTAATCCATGGGCAGACGCATTTACTCAGGCTTTCAATTGTCCAGATGATTAAATACACAGACAGGCTTGAGATTAAAGAGATTTTTCTGTATATTCTCCAGAGTTTTCATATGACAATCTTGGTACAATAATACTTCGAAAGATCAAACACTAGCATGTAAAGCATACTCCCTGAATGCAAAGTTGAGCCCGAGCTCAGAGCTGGAATTTTAGTGAAGGTGACACCTGACACTTTTCTGTTTGTGATCAGGCAGCAGTGAAGGCCGTGGTGGCCTCCTCTCGGTTGGGAAGTGCCAGCAGTAGCCACGGCAGCATCCAGGAGAGCCAGAAGGCCAGCCGAGAGCCATCTCCAATCCATGATGGCAACGAAGATGTCAAAGCTGTTCCAGAAGAAGAGGAAGTTCAGGAAGATGGGGCCCAAGTGCCAGGTGAGAAGGCAGAGGCTGAGTCGATGAAGATGCAGGCCATGGAGGCAGTTGAAGATGCTGTTGTAAATGCTCCTGAGGCCACCAACATGGTGCCTGAGGCACTAGAGGCTGGGATCAAGCTGGCTGACCCACAAGTGGAGGAGGACCCAGCAGAGGAGAAGCTGAAGACTGTGGAGGAAGCTGCAGCCCCCAAAGAAGAGCAAGAAAACCCAGCTCTGGGATTTGGAGCTCAGCAGAATGAAGTGATCCTGCCAGAGTACTAGGTTGGCTTTCTCCCAATCTGGAAGCCAAATCCTGGTACTTGATGCATTTTTGTCCTTCAGCAAGGAAGGTGTGGAAGCATGATATGCACTATAGTAATTCTGTTTTTGAGGTGCAAAAAAATACATATATATCAGTTGGTAATCCTAACTTCAATGCATGTGACTGCTTTATGAAAAAATAGTGTCTTCTATGGTAAGTAATGGATACCTAATACTGATGAGTTAAATTTGGAATTGCAAGTAAACACAACATAACATTTTAAAACATGCATTTTCAGGGACCAATAGCACACATTTGAAGTAAATATTAACAAAGGTTTTTTTGCTTTGAAAACCTAACCGTCCTCTGCCCTTTGGATTTCCTCACGAGGCAGTCAGCCATCCCTTCCGACAGTCCCTCAGCAAGTACGAGGTAGCACCCTGACGCGGGCCCCTGCGCCGTTCACATTCCACTTGTCATGGGTTCCAGTTGTTTACAAGGAGGGGGTTACACATTACATATGTAAACACATTTGGTATGTGCAAAAAAAAGAATTTGAAGCATACTTTACGGGCCATGAAACCATATGCTCCAAAGCTTGTGTGAAGAATGCTTTTTTATTTTGTCCTTATTTATATAAACTATATTACTAATAAGATGTCCTTCTGATGGACAACACTTCAGGAAGAATAAAGAATTTGGGGGAAGAAAAAGAGATAAAACCAGAACAAGGCCAGGACTTGGAATAACAAAGATTGACTCGTCATTTTTCAAATAAAATTGATTTATTAATAAGTTTGTACAACTTTAAGGATAGGAGCATTTTTATAGATAAAGTCTATAATTACTGAGTTTCAAATATTTAGAAAAATCTGTCCCATAGGCTGGTGCCAAACTGTCTGAATAGAGTGGAAAGAGTATTATTCCATTACAAGATCTTTCATTATTGACTTTACTAGAATAAAGAAACATTTTTCTTTATAAAGTATTTTTCCACTTCAATTGATAGTTATTTGGACATACTGCTTATAAACTAAAGATATTTCTGAAAAGCTAGTATATCTTCTCACACATGGAATCGAAGTGCCCACATTTCGCAACATGGTTTAGAATGTCTTCATGTCAGTTTAGGACAGTAAAACTTTTTATTTACCTTAAAAAACAAAAACAGAAGAAACAAAGAATAAAACCAATTTCAAGTCAGACTGGAGAAGCTGTAACATTAGACTTGATACTTTACTAAGATTTTTTCCAAAATATATTTCTTTGATTTTCATATGAACACTTTTCCCTTATAGAAATCACATTAAAATTCCAAGTACCTCAGACTTATTTCTAGTTTGAAATGAAATAAACATTTTTATAAAATCATTATGCATCACAATTTAGTACCTTTCCTTAATTTCAAAAAAAGAATTATATTCAAAGGACAAGATGATAGACAAGAAAAATGGCTATTACATAAAAATCCTCATCCAAAAAAGAGATCTTGAATTCTTCTGGCTCTTCCTCAAAACTATTAAATTGGAAAATGAAACGAAATCTCTGGTTTCTGGGGGCAATTGGACCTGAGTAGGCTTTCTGCTTTCCAAGCACAAATCTTCATTTACTGCTATCCCCCTGAGAAGAAAGCAAGGTAGGATTTCTCATCTTTCCTAGTTCAGAGGCCTGATAGATCACTGACATGGAGAATATAGCCCTTAATTAATTCACATCATCTGGGCTCAGAGCAAGATTATTTTTTTGTTTATTGTATTAACTAGTAGAGACTACATATTTTCTTCTTCTGTGTTTCTGTCCTTTCTTTCAAAATTTCCATTTTAACTATTATGAAGGGCTCACTATTTTTAACTGTTAAGAATGACTTTTTTACTAAGCATTAAGATTTTCATTTAAAAAGATCACTTGGTATACTTTTCCCAATGAGACTTAACAGATATATATAGTAAATGCCCCATCCATTACAAACAGGAGGAAGAGAGGGAAAGAGCTCACGTTAGAGAGTGGTAGTTCGTCGGAAAGATCAGAACCTGTCGCCCCTCCCAGCGCGTGCCCACGTTGTTCCAGGGGGAGTTCCGTCGTCCCGACGCTCGGGGCTGACTGCGCGGCTGGCCCTGTGGACTGTGGGAACAGCACAGGGAACAGCACAGGGAACAGCACAGGAAATGCCAGGGCCGACACGTGTGTAAGGATTTTACCCATTTAAGTGAGTACACATGCCTATTCCTTGGTGAATACTTGACGGTGTGCGGGTAATTTCCTTTGTTTTGTTTTGTTTTGTTTTTTAATCTGTAAATTGTACTCTTTAAAAAATCAACGAGAGATTTAAAGTTTGACTTGGGTGTTAAAGATAAAGTCCTGACAATGCCTAAATAGTGGCTAATTTAGTCATTTCAGTGGAAAACAAGTCAAACTTTCATAAAAATAGGTCATTTCAGCCAAGAGACTCAAAGATTTCAAAGAAATACAACCTAAGGATAATTGGGTTAATGTTTTGAAAGCACAGCAAGCATTTATATATTATTTGTTGAGATGGGATGTGTTATCTTACTCAAAGATTACTTAGCTAAATAATGGCAGATAAACTATAATTTGACATACTACTTCATAATGTTACTCCTAATTGACAATAGTCAAATTATATTTAAAGCAAAAGAATTAAGGGAATTTCAGCAAAGAACAATAAATTATGTTTTGCATTTCAGAGCTGACAGTTATCATATTACATCATTAATTTTTGTTTTCAGAAATGTTCAGAGGCACAGCATAACCTAGACTGTTTTACCATGGAGAAGGGCAGTCTTCATCTCTCCCCTTTAAGAAGACTAATTGGAATCCCAGTGATTTTTCTCAAACTTATAAGAGCTCATTCATTCCATGAACACATAAATAAGGTAGAAGTTAGAATAATGTGGTTGTAAAGTTATCATCTAGAACAAGCACTCTCTAACATAAATATGATGCAAGCCACATACGTAGTTTTAAGTTTTCTGTTAGCCACATTAAAAAATTAGATAAAATTTAACTGCATTTTAATCTGATATATCCCAACTGTTATTCCAACATATCATCAACATGAAAAATTAATACTTTAAATTTTTATTTTTATACCGTTTTCAAAATCAGGAGTACATGTCACACCTTTAGTAAGTCAAGTGCTCCATGGCCACGTATAGCTAGTGGCTACCTACCGCATTGCAACAGCACTGTTCTAGAGTATTTTTTAAGCAAAATGATGCCTGAATGTCTATGCTTAGATTACAGCTGCCTCGGTTTTCCACGCAGATGAGCTGATAGGAGGCAAAAAGGAGAATGTTTCAGACATGTCACAGACTGAACCACGTCAAAACACCACTGGCCACTTCTGCTTATTCGTGTGCTTCAGAGGAGCATTTCCCAACGTGACTTTTAGAGAGCAGTACTTCCCTGGGCACTGCTAAATTGTCTGTTGGCCACAGTCCCTCTAACCCCTTTGGGTCCTGGAATCTTGACTACAGGCCAGTCTCTCCTTAGTACCGCCATGCAGCCAGCAGTAATCTCGTGGGCCCACATTTACTGGGGGTGAGCCATGGGCCCCCATGTAGGAAGGACTGCGAGCAGAATCTTAATAGGACTTTGTAGGCCTGGCCTGGTTGGCAGCTTTTTATTGTTGCAGGCAACAGTTCTTTTTAGAAATCTACTAAAGCCTACCAAATTTGCATGATGAAGATCACACGATGGGGATAAGCTCCCCCAAATGTGAATATGACCATTAGTGGGCATCTTTCAGGTTTTCTTAGAAGGACTTAATCAACACTGCCATCACACATGGATTCAAAAGACTTTGGATATTTCTTACATACTGCTGTTTTACAATAATCCTCAAAGTTCTAGAGCCATTTTTCGTGGCAGACTTAAAAAGAAAGAACAATTTGCCTTTTACTATGACCTCAATTACAAAGCATTTTAAACATACTTTGTAATTTAGCATGTTTAGCAATTCCTATTCCCAGTTTCACATGCAAGGTAACTGTGTGGGTTACCTACACACCAAAGATTTAGTGTCATTTTGTTTCATAATTTCATAATTATGTTTTTTTTTCACAGAAGCATCTGGTTGCATTTCAAACTGGAAAAACATACAAATTCCAGAAAAGGCAAAGAACAAAATTAGTAAACTATTCTGTTTCAAGATAGTTTACTAATCTATCTTAAAGAACATATTCTGGTCTTGCAAAAATATGCAAAAAAAGTCAACAAAGTGAATCAGCACTAGGTTTTTCTTGATGAAAGTCAACTCCACATGTAATTGACATAAATATACTAAGCAGAGTCAATTACATAATTACAATGCCATTATGTAATTTACTTGTCATTACAGAGTATTCAGTATGCTACTTTAGAAGGTGAAAAGTTTACAGACATTTATGTACATAATAGGATTTGTAAATCCTTGTAATTACTGCCTATTAGGTCATATTCCAATTTTGTCAATGCTCATCACTGATATGTTTCCGATCAGGGTTATGGCAGACATCTGCCCACTTGCTGGTTCAATGCTGCTTAATGGTTAGACTCTGTGTTTTTAAAAACATTTATGCACATATAATCTCAATATTGGTACAGTATGCATAACCACACAATAAGCAGAAATGTACCCAGTAATTTTCTATAATATTTCTTCACAGTCTTTTTCTTCCCCTGAAACAACTCAGAGGACTTTTCTGATTCCTTGACAAATAGAGGGAGAAAGAAAAAAGGCCCCAGGAGAGATATTCGCTATCCACCCATGGCAAACAAGTTCAGCATTTTCTCTTTCTATATCCTGATACAGTAAGGACCAGTTTTTGTCATACCTTTCAGATATCACCTGACATCATATCATCTCAGCTCACAAATCCAACCATTTATATCCTTATCTTAGAGAGCAATTACAAATTTGACTAATTTATTCTTCCTTGTTTAAAATTCCAATTCCTAAATGCTTGTGATATACTTGACAGGATTGGATCTCTTGATTTGAACTTCCCTCACTCTCAGCTTTTTCTCTGTCACCCGCCCCAGAGGTCCACCTAGGGCAGGATGCAAGTCCATCCATGACAGCGGACCAGCTGGCTCCTTCACGGGAACCAGACATCGCTCTAGTGAAGATTCCAGGCATCTGACCTGGTTGAGCTCAAGTGAGCCAAATGGGAGAAAACCTCTTCCCGTGCTCTGACTGAAAGCGATGCTGTGGAATACTGGTATATTGTCATTACTCGGTAAGGGGATTCCACTGATCATTCGCTCTTCCCAGTATCTTGGTTTGCTACCCCTTGTCCCAGATCTTTGCTCTGCTCCATCTCTCTGGCCATTGGCCTGCCCTCGAGAACTGAGAGATCCTCTCTAAAACCCTGAAAGGAGCACCCTGCACTGGCTGCAGAAATGTGGGGCACTTGGTAGCCCGGAATTTAGTTTGAAACTAAACAGCAGTGATGACTATAAAATCACACCATTCTTTTTAGAAGGCCTTTCAGCACATTTTGAAGAAATTTTGATGTGAACATCTTGACCTGGAAAAATCCATGGATATGGAATGTTTATATCCATGGAATCTTCGCTGTGGCTCATTGTACTAAAGATGATAGGTATTTCATTTCAATCAGATTAAGTAATAATCTTTATTGTCCATTTAAAAGATAATTTCAAGCTATTCAACTGCAACAAGGTCACGTCAGAATTTTGAGAGCTGTGTTCCCCCCGAGCACTCTCACCCTGACAATCAGGTGCAGATGACAAAAAATTTACTAGGTTTCCTGTTTCTCTGTCTTTTCCTTGATACACAGGTAGTAGTTAATCTGGTCTGTCAATGATACAAGTAAGTATGACAATAAATTGAAAACTGTCGTCTCGTAACTGCCTCCTTTAACCTGGCCTATTTTAGAGCCTATCACGCAGCTAATATGCAGTAGCACAGGGCACAGAGAGCGTACTCATGAGCTAAGGTTCCATCTACATTTACACCGTCAAGGCTATTATTTATGTCAAAAGTTCCTAAGCTGTTTCCGTTCATGAAATGGCTCAGTAATATTTCCATGTCCCTCTAAAACCACCAGAATTACCTAACGCCTATTTATTAAGTAGTCAGGTCCAAACAACATTATAATAGAACTGCACTCCACGTCTGACAGAGGTTGCTGTGTTCCCCTTGAAATTTTAAGATCTCCTGTGAGTTCACTGAGTGGGAACAGCAGACAGGGATTTAAGTGATGCCTTATGCCCGATGAACACACAGTATCAGGGAAAAGGGATTATTAGTAAAGGGGTCAGGGGCTTTTGTTTGTACTCTTTCTCATTTGAATGTCAATCATCCTTTTATCTATGGCCTTTCTGGTATACATATAAAATGTGCATTTTTTAAAAAGTAATTTTCACATAATTACCCAAGGAAATAAATTGCAATCTCCAAAGATCAATTTTCAGGAGTCAGGCAAACTATGGTTCACAGACTAAATCTACCAGAGACCTGTTTTTTTTTAATAAAATTTTACTAAACCATGACCATTCTCATTCATTTCTATATTGTCTGTGGTTGCTTTCATGCATCAAGTACAGAGTAGTTTCAACAGAGGCCATATGGCCCAGAAAAGCCTAAAATGTTTATCTGACCTTTTACATTAAAAAATTAATGAAAAAAAAAGCCTGATTTCTCATGGCCCCCATGCCTTTTGGTGGCGTCCAGGAATACAGAATTCCATGCTCCAGATTTCTCCTCCCCAGCTGAAGGCTGTTACCGCCATTTGTTTCTTAGGAAGGTAGGAGAGCTTGTTTCTGTTGCAGGTGGTCCCACCACAGTGATCGTGCTGGAAGGAAAACTCAGCAAAGTTTCCCTACAGAACTAAAAATGGCATCATTCCTGAAAAAAAAATTTAGACTATAAATTCACTTGGGTGAGAGAGGAATTGAAAAGATTTCTACACTTTGGGAATGTTTTAGAAATTTCATCCTTATATTTAAAACGATGTAAATATCTCACACTGGTGTTTTTGTTCGCATTTAAGTCAGTCTGGAGCTGTTGCTTCGTAAGCTAAGAAATAAGAGAGCCCTTTGGTTCCGAATCCTTCAGAATATTTTCAAGTATTTTCTATCAATTGGATTTTCATTTAATCATTTTTAGAAAATAATGTGCCATTGTCACCTTCTGTGACAATGACTTGCTAACAGCCAGGTCTTTTATATAAGAATGGTACTTTTTAATCCTCATGTTTTTCTGAGTGTTATATATTTCAATTATTGAAAAGAGGGGGCCTTGAATGAACATTTTCCTTTACTGTTCTTACATATTTAGAAATCCAAGAAGAACCCTTCTCTTAGTCTCTTTTTGTCACAGATAAATTATTTGTTCCATAGTGCCCGCCTTAAGGGAAGCCAGTGACCCAGATATTGAGAGATGTAGGCATGCGTGACCTTTGTGTTTGACTTTGAACATCTGCAGCCAAAGGTTCCAAATGAGATATAGAGTAGAAAAACCTACTATCAGCTTATTGTTAGGAATGCCTAAAATTATATCATGACTCTCATGAGACAACATACTGTCTTCTCTAAACTGTTGCAGCAATCAATAATATGATGTAATTCCTACAGGGAGAGACCTGGTTCTTCTTGCCGATGTCATGAAGAAGCACAGATCAGCAAATCTATTAGTATGCAAGCAGGGTTTATTGGTGATATGTTCGCATGGAAGAGAGCAGCCCTTGTAGAGGTTGGGGATGGGAGAGGCATAGGTTCAGGGCAAAGCAGGGTAAGGGCAGCCAAAGGCCAGCGTGGCAAGCATGCCAGGTCCTTTGTTCTGAGGACTTACATAGTTGGCGGGATGGCAGTGAAGAAGTTATATATTGATTGACAGGTAAAGATGCTGCCAGCTTTGGGGAGGGAAAGGCATGAATACCCAAAGTTGTTAATGGGCTTCTCCCTTTGGTAACCTTGACCACTTCCTGGCCTTTCAGGCCTTGGGATGAAAGCACACAGTTCCAAATGCTTTCTTTCCCAGAGAGTGCAAAAGATATATAGAATTTCAAGGGCTTCTCTCCTTCCCGCCTTGGTTTTCTTTCTGGCCGCTCATTTTCCCATAACATAACCACTGGGACACACTGTACAACTCAGGGAAAGAAGAGATGAATCATGTGCCAGCTTCTTTTAGTTGATATGTGTAGGAGGGAGACAATTAGAATGCAAGAGGGAAAGGATAAAATGTAGATTAGGATTCCACATTCCTACTGCTCACTCTTCTTAATTGCTCAGTTTGAAGGCAGTTGTCAATGTATTGAAATTAACATTTCTACCTTTCTCTCAATATCAGGGGCGCCTATTTCCCTTAGAAATGAATAGACCAAAGTCAATAGCTAGTTTTCCTCTCAGAACCATTTTAAACAATGGAGTTTAGGGGATATTAGGTCTATACCACAAGCACACTGTAAGGAAACGATTTGCTAATTTTGAAGCTTCCAGGAGTAGCCCATCCCAGGAACCCATCTTTCTCAGAGAAAGAGTTCTGTACAGTGAGGGAAGCAGAGTTGAATTCAGCTGCACAAGAAGTGAGCTCTGTAGATGGAGACAAGTAAACCATGGAGCCCGCGCTACATTTAGGCAGGCAGTAAGCCCTCTAGGGATGGAAAGACCAAGGGCCCCCTTCTGCCTGGAATGATTAAGGAAAGCTTCATGGGAACACAGGTCGGATTTGAAGGGTGGGTAGGGTCTTTGCAGGTAGGGAAGAGGAAGGGATCAAGTTTGGCTGAGAAATCTAGAGTGAAGAAATGCAAGGCAAAGTGGTGAAGGAACATCTTGGGTTTGAAAGGTTGAAATCTAAGGGAAGTGCTGCTAAGTCTGAACGAGTCTCAGGTCTTGTGCAAAGTTGAATTAGACAGACCTTGCTCCTTATTCTGGATAGATACTCTGTGCATTTCCTCAGAGTACCTAGCTCTCTGGGATCTCCTACATACTTTACTATGGGATAATTTGGCACATCCCTAAACAGGATAATAATCACTCAAGACAGCAAAGAAATGTTTGCAAGTCGCCAATTAAAGCAAAAAGACTGCATTGGCTTAGCTAAGTCTCCACTGACAAAGCAGAGTAATGACACTGATTATCTGAGTAAGCTTTGCAAAACTCCAGTATCTGAATAGCTCTGTGACTAGAAATCACCAAATGACTTGCTAAAGCTTTGCTAGTGGAGGCCCACATCAAGGTTACTTCTGCCTTATTTTAACCCTTCAAAAATTATCTGACCCAAAAATGAAATCCCTGCAGGAATTGAGACAGAACTATTACCTGCACGTTTAGACTTCAAAAGACAACCTACACAAAAAAAGCTGTCTCAGACGATGATATTTAAAATGTTCACAGCCACTTCCCTCAAATATCAAGCTGATCCTGTGAAGTCCTTTCTTCATCCCTGTCTTGCCCCTTTACACCCGCTTCTATAAATCCTTTCTTATATCATTCATTGCAGGCAGTATTTCACAGCCATCTTCAAAAAAAGTTACTTTTTAAAATATTTACCAGTGAGGATCAGATTACAGCAGGTATACTTTTAGTTGTCGGGCCACCTTGCTTGTTTTGGATCCTGTCTGTGGTTGTGATCAGCTGCACTACTCCTCCGGGCAAACTGGAGAAGGAACAAAGTGCAACTGTCATCTGAGAGACAGGAGAAGCTAAGACATAGAGACTGGGAGGTTCAGAACATACAACTTAGCAGGCACTGAGAAAGAAGGACTTTCTACTTTCTACCAGGGTTTCTCAGGCTCATGTGGCATTATCTGATATGTCTTTCATATAGGAGAAATCTGTATTCCTGGGCTGTCAAAAGTTTACTGGCCAAACCAGACATAAGCATCTCAGTAGCAGCGTGGGGGATTAGATGAATGGAACCCATTCTATACAGGACACCTATGTCTCCAGTAGCTTAGATTGCAAGTCATTAGCCAAAAACAAGCACATGTAGGGTTTGGAGGACAAAAAAAAAAGTATGACTATATTTACACAGGCAATATTGTAGGTTACCTCCCCAACTTCTGGTTGAAAAGTACTGAAAAAAGCGCTGTGAACATTTCATTTTTAAAACTTGTCAAAATGGTGCTATCGACTCCTTAATACAAAGATATATTGACATTTTTTTAGGTAAACATGTAAGTCTGACCTGGCCATAAATGTAAATACAGAAAATGTTTGTAGAGAACTCATCAAAATCACGCCCATTCACTTTTGACTGAGCTACCATGTTCTCCAATGCTGGGGACTGGCAGAGTCCCAGCTGCCGACAGAGGGGACACAACAGACTCATTGGCACTCTCAGCGGCCCAAAGCCGGGGGCAGACATCACAGCCACAGACAACGGTGGCTTCTTCTTGGTCTCAGGTTGAAAAACCCGATCGAATGACTAAACAAGCTCATTTTTTAGTGTTTCCCTGGAACATAAAGGAAGAATATGCAACGTGAGACAAAATGGATGTTGGTAAATTGTTGTAACTGACCTTAGCGAGGGCCAGTGTTACTTTGTGCAAGTCACCCAGATGTGTCAAAAGACCGTGCCAAAAGCAGCATCTATCTAGCTGCTGGGAAGTCTGTAAAGCAACTTGCATGTTCAGTATGGTAATAAATCATCTAAGACCTCACCGAAACTTTGCATTCTGTGCTTTGAATGTTACCACAACTCAATAGTGACACAATGGACATTTGCCTTACATCCGAAATATGGGGTGGGACCGCTCCTTCATTGACTTCCCATTCTCTTGGAGAAAATTATACTTTTAAGTTTCATAGCATTTTAAAATGCTATACAGTGATGTCATAAAAGTCATAACACCATTAAAGTTAAAGGGGGAACTTGGTGGTAGTCATTTAATCCAACACAGTCATTTTGTTGGACACGTGACACCCGAAAAGGCCACAGTTGGTGGCTAAGAGAACAGGTCTGGGGCGGCTGTCTCCCAGCCCAGCACACTCACCCCTGGGAATTCAGTACACCACGGCACAGTGGACCACGGCACAAGGTAAATGCCACAATTCACACAAAAACTGATTTCATTGTAACACTTTGAAACCACAGAAAATTAGCACAATAACGTCTTCCAAAGAGAAGCATTGTCTTTTTCTTCCAGACTTGCAATTATATTGTAACATTATTGTATCAACTTAGCACTAAAGCACAAGCATTTTTGCGTAAATTCTCATTTATGACAGCTGCATAATAATGCAGTCTCAATTGTTTTCCCTCAGTAACACTACATAAAGTCCTTTATGTGTTTGGGGAAATCAATCCTCAGGAAACAATACTAATGTGGAATTAGTGTTATTTGGACCCAATGATATTCAGTGGCCACTTCATGATGATTTCAAATGGACATGACCTGAGCATGAGAAAGACTAAGCCACACGTTCACGCTGAAGAAGCTGACTGTTAGCCACATGAGTTGTAAGGATCAGAAAGTCTTTCTTAAACTTGGCCACTCCATTAGCAAACATTTGTGTAAAATATTTGAGAAGGGGATAACAGCAGAGCTTACCCTCAGAACTGCAGCTTGCTACTACCATGAGATTTCAAATCCTCACTTTGTTGAGTAATAAATGACTTCTCAATTGAGAGAAGTGCTTGAGAAAAACAAGCCCATTTTGACTATATAAAACATTTTTATTTCAACCTAGTTTTGCACAGTCTCTGGACTTTTTCTTTTAATAAAAAATATCAGCTCTCACTTAAGGGATGTCCTTAAGTCTCCTGAAAAAAAAAAAAAAGAATACCATTCAAACAATGAGCAAAAAGCCTATTTTGAAACTTGTATATTATGCTTCCTCCATTATTTTTATGAGAATACCCCACTCCACTAAATCACCTGTACAGTTAATAACACAAGGAGTGTGGATCTACCTTCTTTCTCCTGGGGTATGTTTGTAGCTCACATTTTCTGTCATCTCCGGCTATAGGAGCTTTGCTCCAGAGGAATAAAAACACCATGTAATAGAAACACAGGTCATTCATGTTGGATGCCATGTGACAGCTCCCATTAACGAACCTACAGAAGTTCCATCACCTCATGACCTCAATGAAGGATACCCTTTGGTTCCCAGCCCACACTCAATCCACTGAGCTACACCAGCCAGGGCACTACTCTGTTGTTTTTATTTCAATTTTGGGAGTCTATCACTCTCCTGTTGACATCTGAAGGAATCTTACACACACTTCCCAGACCTGATCCATCGAGAGATGTTATGGTTGGCTATCCAGAGTCATTACCAACCCTCTCTCCAAAAAGCTGGAAATTCTTATGCTTCCCTTTCCAGCTAGCATTCTAGCTAGGAGTAGTCATGGGACCCAGACTATGGGGAAGAAAAGCTGCTGGAGGCTTCTGGGAAAGTTTCTGCTTTCCTGATCAAAGAAACAGATGAGTAGTGTCATGCCTTCCCCTACTTCTTGAGTGCAAATATAATTTCCACGGCTACAGTCACCTCACCAGTATGAGGCAAAGATGAGAACTGTACAATCACTGGCCCTGAATTCTTGAGCTATTAAATACTAACAATTACCTGCCCTGGCTGGTGTGGCTCAGTGGACTGAGTGCTGGCCTGGAAACAAAAGGGTCACCGGTTCAACTCCCAGTCCGGGCACATGCCTGGGTTGCAGGCCAGGTCCCCAGTAGTGGGCACTTGAGAGGCAACCACACGTTGGTGTCTCTCTCCCTCTCTTTTCAGTGCTTTCCCTCTCTCTAAAAATAAATAAATAAAATCTTTTAAGAAAATACTAACAATTACCTATACACAGTTTTTTTTGAGGAAAATACCTATTTGTTTAAACCTTTTAATAGTCAAATTTTCCATTGCATACTCCCCACAGTATCTATTGCTTTCTTATAACAGGACAAGTATTTCTTTGTAATCACTTTCAGCTTTTTGCAACTCCAAACAAAATTATCAACATAATTCCTAATCGAGTTAACATGATTCTTTAAAAATGTGTAATAAATATTACAGTACATGTGTCCACCATAGGTTACTGTAATAAAGGCTGAATACATTCATCACCATTCTGGCTATATAACAGCAAATCAAGATTCAGAGGTATTATAGCTAATATGATATGAGACATTGGCAGGAGGTTGGCATGTGCATTATTAATCTTTATTTTCCAGTTTATATGCATAGTTTTGGAAGAGTTCAGAAAGCTAAATTGTATACTTTAAGTTCAGATATATGAAATTACTTGTCAATAAGGTTAAAGCAACTTATATAGACAGTATCAAGGATAAATTACAAGAGTCCAGAAATTTTATTCTGATACATTTCATAGCAATTAAAAAATATATACACCTTTTATTTATATTAACACATGCTCTTAGTTTAATAAGGTTCTAGTTTTACAGACCAGCTCATAAAGGAACTACAAAATCTTAAAAATAAAATCTATATTAGCTTTTATTGAATTGCAAGAGATGGATTTTATTTAATTATACACATAAAAACCTTTGGAAACAACAAAATAATGAAGAAATGATAACGTCAATTTCCTGTACTCTGGGATTAATCTAGCATTTCTCCCATGCTCAGACCCCGCCATCCTCTGGCTCTGGAAGTTGAGTAAGAAAGGCATGAGAAATACACCAGACACGGAACTACACAGCACAGGGTCTAACAGAAATCTGGCCAGTTCTCTAAATTCTCTAGGTTCTGTTAATTTATCCATAGGGCTGGTCTAGCTACAGTACTCACTAAATTAAAAGACACTGAATTTTAACAACATATTTTAAGAATGCTAGTGTGTTCTTGAGTAGACAGGTAAAAAAACTTTTACCTATATCAAAGGGAATTACTCATATCTAAAAGGTTTTTTTACTGGGAGGTAATTTTAGACATAGAAATCTATAATTTCAAATATATCCAACCACAATGAACAGTGAAATGCGGAGATTTTTAACATTCATAATCTCTTTAACACTGTGAAGTTTCTATCACACTTAACTGCAGAACACTAAATTCTCACAATTATTTTTCCTCATTATTGTGTCAAACTTGAACAGTTAATCAAGAGCTATCAATATAACTAATATCTCATGCAAAAGTATCACTTAGGATTATTTTTCTTGTATGAAATTAATTTCCTTAAAAAAATAGGTACTATGTACTAAAAGCAGTATGCCAAGAATTCCGGCATACATGTTTCTAACACAAACTAGCTATCAGCTAGAGAAAAATAATCAACCACATTACACGGCAGATTATATTCTTTCATTAACTGCCCTATGAAAAGTTATCTTTAAAGAAAGTTTTGGGGGGCTGTGATTTTTATTTTATTGACAACAACTAACTGATTTATTTCTAATGTTCAGAAGTCCCCATTTAGCAAGTCTTGAAGGTTCAGAATTCAGAAAAGATTTTGTATTTAGGAGTAATTTCATGAAATTCTCTACTTCATACTATAGAATAACAAATTTTTATACAAGTATATAGGTATATACACACACACATTAGAGCTGTGCTGTTCCATACAGGACACTGGCCTCATGTGGACAATGAGCACTTCAAACACGGATAGTCCAAATTAGTAAAGTCACACCAGATTTCAAATAACTCATATAAAAGAAGAATGTAAGGTATTTTAATGATTTTAAATATTGGCCAATGTTGAATGATAATATTTTAGATCTACTGAGTTAAATGAACTATATTATTAAAATTAATTCCAGCTATTTTTTATTTTTCTAATGTTGCTTCTAGAAAAATTAAAATGACATACTGCTTCACATTAGTTTTCTATTCAACAGCACTGCCATAGAAACAGCAGACTCATTACTCCCAACCCACAATGTTAAATTTTTGTATCATTATGGCACTTGAGATAACATACTTTAATATATTAACACAAGGTTCCTGAGCTTAGATTCAAGTATACCTCTACCCTTAAAAACAAACCCCGACAGAACCTTCTCCAGTGTTTGTCATCATCCTTTGTGTACTGGGAACTGTGCTAGCCTTTAGTTAGGTATGAGTCTGCCAACAGGCAGCGGGATCTTTTGGGAGATGAAAATGTTCTAAAACTGGATTGTGGTGATGGCTGCACAACCACAGAGGTATGCAAAAATCACTGGATTGTATACCGAAAACTGGTAAGTTGTACAGCATGTAAATTACACCTCAATAAAGCTGTTCATTTTTAAGTACACAGCTAGGGCCCAGCAGATCCATGTGGAAGCTGCATATAAACTTCAGGTAATTCAAATATAATTTCTCAATCCATATGACTCCATATTGCAGTGAAAAATTTTCCCATATCCTTTCACCTGTAATAGGTCCACAGTAAACAGAGGATTATGCAATAATCACTAATTAGAATAATAAATTGAAAAGCACAAAAGGAACATTCGGATGACTGAAGGGGACAGTTCATTTGTGTTCAGGGTCACCCAAGCCAAGCAATAATAGCCCTTATGCACAACACTGCTGCAAACCCTTTACCCAATCTGGGCACCTTAAAACCGAGCATCTGTTGGTACTTTACCGTCTTAGACAGATACTGGAATACAAGAAACTTCCTACTCTACACTAGTGAAACAAAATGAAAAAGATACATAAAGTCAAAATTAACGTTCAACAATTTCCATGGGAAACTGAAAACTAAACTGCTGAGTGTTCTTTTCCTATTACAAGAAGAAAAAAGTGGGAGAGAAATCTAGCAACTCAAAATTGCAGTCAACTTAGAAACAATTACTTATTAATAAATTTCAAGATAAGAAAATAGGATCATTTATGCATTGTTTCTGTCAGATCTTGAAACAGATTATTTTCAATCTAAAAGCTTAGGCTGGCCAGCTAGCTCAGTTGGTCAGAGCGTGGTGCTGACAAAAACTGTGGGGTTATTCACTGTGGATATTGTAGTGCTGCAACCTTTTGTTGCTGTTGTTTTTTTAACATCATTGCTAATAGCAAAAAATAAAAATAAAGACGAAACCCAGCTCTACTTTTTCCATTTTATCAAAATGGGTCTGAGGAACAATGACTTATGCTCTCTTCACACTCAGGAAAACATGATGTAAAACACAGATCAGACCTTCATGCGCTTGAACCACTATTATGTGCTCGTGCGCTTCTTTTGGCTCATCTGGCTCATATTTCCAGATTTCATTTTACCACATACTAACCAAAAAGAGAAAATAAAAAGGAAATGAAACAGTAATAATAACACAGAAAGAACTCACACCAAACAATGAAATAGATTTCAGGATGTTACCTGTACAAAACATAAACACACACAAAAATGTGCCTAGACACTTTGAGATGCCTCGAATTCTCATTTTAGAAGTAAACTAGTGGATAGTTCAAAAGCCAGAGTCATTTAAAATGCTAAAATCATTTAGGAATGTTCAGTTAAGGCAACCATAGAATCAAGGGACCTGTTACAGTCCATTCTCATTATAAAATGACTCATCTAGGTATTTGGATAAATCTCTGAATCCATTTGTTATAGTTCCAGACAAAAGTTATATCACAATTGTGAATGTTTATGAAGGAGTTAGTAATACTCTATGGGCTGAGTAATACTTTTAAAAGTGAAACACATACAAAACATTCATTGAATTTGCCCTTCTACAGCAGGCGTCCCCAGGAACTCAGCTGCAAACGAAGCTCTGCCTCCTGTCTCCACACCACCCCATCTACAGCTGCTAGTGAGGGAGCAACGCTCACCTGAGCTCCATGCCCCCACCTGCGCTCCCCCCACCCTATCTTCCACAAAAGCAGTCTCCGGTGCCAAAATGGTTGGGGACCACTGTTTTTAGAGAGATGATTCCCTGTTTCTAAATACAGGATAACACCAGCCACTTTACACAACCCACACTATTGCCCGGTCAATACGGTGTCCCCAGCATGTATTTGGCAGTTTTTTGTACTGTTTTATTCATGCATAAATGTTTTAAGACTCCCAAAATAAATGCACATAAAAATACAACTATATTTTTAAAGATATCCACAAAATAATGCTACCTAGGTATCAAAATTGAATTGCATTTGATTTGAACCTATAGTTACTATAATATCTATCCTTTTCATAGTTATCTTTTCAATACTTAAAGTAGTGCAAGTCAACTGACAATGAAGTTCATTTTTATAAAATATAGAGATTTTTTCTTCAGTACAAGATATTGGCAAACTCATAGAGCATACCAAAAGTAAAGCACTAATATTTAACTACTGAAAAAATTAAAACTTTTACAAAATGTTCATAAAGCTCTAAAATAGATTATTTTAAACCTAACAGCATGAAGCTTGTGCTTTCTCTCATTTCCAAGCAGCCAAAAAAATTCATACTGAGGCACTATGTAACTTCTTCAGAGTTTGGGTCAAAGAACTCTTATCTACTTCTTGGTGGATTTCTAAGTACTCTCCACTCCTAGACACTGACACCAAACAATGTGCAAAGAACTATGAGAAAACTAAAATGCCCTCTCTTTGATAGTTATTTACTTTAAGAACAAAATAACCCAAAACATCTCAAATTTTTCTACAGGCTGTAAAGAAGAGAGGAAAGGGTGATGTTTTATACAGGCCATGGAGCTGAGAGAAACAGCTGGTTCGGGGAACCATGGTGCTAAAAGATCGCACGTATCATGCCTTTCGTAAGGCTTTTCGCAAATCACCATAGAAGTTGATTAACGTGCTCGCCATGGCTGTGTCTACTGCAGACTGAGGAATCATCCCACGCAGATCCGTCTGAATATAGCCTGTCAAAAGGCTCTGGTGTGCACTGTCTTTCAGTGGAACACAAAACCAACCACAGGGATGGTTATATCCGCGGACAAATTCTGGTCTCTTTTCACTCCATTCAAGACTTCTCCCTACGAGGCAATTTTAAGGTAACATTATTAATAGTAATGACTGACATAAGTCTAAAACTCTCATAAAAATGTTATTAGATTTTAAGTAATTTTTGTTATCCATGTACATGAAAACTCAGCCCCAAGAGCAACCATGGAAGAATGAATACAAAAAATAATTAGCAGGTAGAATTCTGACAGGGGGCTAGATAAGTAATGGGTAAAGTCCTAATCCCTTCGGAATGAAAGACATCATGTCATCTTGGTAACCACGAATCTTGAATGCAGCATCCAGGTCTCCAAGTGCCAATACTCAAACCTCTGGTGTCACCACTACTCCCCACGGGCAGGACCATATCCAACTTTGGTACTAGCTGGTTAAGGATAAACAAGCAGATGTTTCACTACAACTGCCTTAGAAAGCAGGAGGCTTCTAATAGCAATATTTTTAATTTTGAAAAGAAGAATATCACACAACTCAAGGAAGGAAAAATATTCTAACACACCAAGCCTATTTTTTCTACCTATATGACTAAGAAGCTGTTTTTCATCTCCTGGATTCTTTCTGAGAGGCAGTCATGTGACCCACATTTGTTAGCTGTGGCCTGGAGGATACCACATAACTGGAAGTAAAAACTTAGATCTCAGAACCCTTCTTGAAATTATTATTTTAATTCTTAGGGTTCAGTACTTACAAACAAAGCCTAGTGATCATCAATAATTGCAAAAATATATCTTATATCGAAAGAAACGTCCAGCCTAGAAAACTCAAATAAATTGAGTTTTAAGACAAATTGAAAGAAAGTATAAGGTTTTGAGATCATTACCACAGGATAAAAGCCCTCCTTGATAGTCCACAGTGTAGGAGAAATCAACAAACTCTCGTGGGGAAATGATATTCCAAAGCTGACCAGCAGTAGTGTAACGCATCACACAGCAATTCTGGAAGAGGAAAGGTAACAGGTGTTACCCCTATAGGGACACATACATAGACTCACGTATCGTAAGTTCATCTTCAGTAAAAAAATGACTGCTCACTTAAAATGTATTATAATTAGTAGTAATGATTCTTACAATGCTTCTGACAAGTTTAGATCTCTATTCTAAATCTCACTGCTGTATGCACATGAAGAGGATAAATATTCAAAATACAGAGACCCAGGTTACCCCATATCCAAATCTTTAATTCAATCAAGTCTCCTTGTATTCAGTATGATATTCAACATAGAAGTGTGTGTTGTAGACTTTAAATGTTTAATATAAAATCCACAAATACTTTAACTAAAACACCACATGGTTCAATAAAGAAATTCAAACATGATGTCCTGATCTGTGTGGCTCAGCTGGTTGGGCATCATCCCGCAGAGCGAAAGGTCGCCAGCTTTATTTCCGGAGAGCACTAGCCTGGGTTTTGGGTTTGGTCGAAGGTAGGGGTTCATAGGAGAGGCAACTGATCAATGTTTCTCCCCCTCTCATTCCCCCTCCCTTCCCCTCTCTCTAAAATAAATAAATAAAGAGTTTTAAAAAAGAGAAATTCAAACATGGCAAGAACTCAATGAATAAAAGTAGAAAAAGAGAACAAGCCACTTCAGTTTACAAAACTCTCTAATGCCTATGGTGGTATTTTTATATTTGGTCTTTGATTTTGGATTAACATAGATAGAAAACTTACAAACAATTTACCTGGAAACCTACACATAGCAGTGGTGTTTTCATAATTTTAGATTTCAGAACTTGAAGTAAAGTTTTATAGATAAAGATGCTGATGATTGTCTTAAGGAGCCAGGGTAGAGCTACTGCAGAAAACAAACTCAGTTCTGACTAACACTCATTAGGTGATATGAGAAAGCTCAAGCTTTTTAAAAGACAGCAAGGATTCCCCTGTGAGATCTCTGCCATGACTACTCAAAGCCATGAGTGTAAATGTGCACACATGCTCACATCCGCACCCTCTCCCTTTCTCACACACACACGCACACAATCTGAAGTAACATTTCTACACAAATACCTCTTCAAAGTGCTCCAAAATGTCCAATGAAGTCATTAAGCTGTCCCAATCCAAGCGACAGGGACCTGGGCATATGTGGTCCATTACACCATTGACAACATCATCTATAACACCTTGGGCTTTGAAACTAAAGGAAAAAAACATTAAGGTCAAATACTATTAAAATAAAAATTTCAGGATGTCCTTGCAGTTCAAAACTAACTTCAAAAAGAGTAAAAGTTAATGAAGATTTATTAAAGGGAGTAAATCCCAACAGTATTAATTTCTGATAAATTAAGTTCTGTAAATTATTTTATCAGAATGCACTCTTTGTCCTCAAATCTACTAAGAGATCTGAAGGCTATATCATGTGTTATTACCAAGGACATAGTAAGTACTGTCACATCATGACATGGCCAAAAGTCTGCAGACACCATGATACTTCCATTTACTGAGTGTGCTATTCACTTCAGTTGTGCTCTAATGTGTTATTAGAATACACATATTTTTACCATGACTTTTAAAAACTTATTATTAGGAACAAAAAACAGGTCACCTAGAAATAGAACACCTAGGACTGCCTCATGAATAGTATTGAAACTTGAAAAGTGGTATTATATGCATATATCTGCGGGGAAAGGATGTATTATTCCATAAACAGTGCTTGGGATTCAGTAATTACCTTAATGAAGAAACTAAAAACTAAATCCTTACTTCACACCATTCAAAACAATTCCAGAGAGAGTAAAGACCACTGTGTAAAATGCAAAACTTTTAAACTTTGAGAAAAATGTATAAATGACCATCTTTGTGACCTCTGGATACAGGGGGATTTTTTCTGAAAACATCAAGGTGTGGTTGCTTCTTGTATGCCCCACAGTGGGGACCCAGCCCACTACCCAGCGATGTGCCCTGACTGGGAATTGAACCGGTGACCCTTTGGTTTACAGGATGGCACTCAATCCACTAAGCCACATCAGCCAGGGTCAGGGTTTTTTTTAAATACATAAAATACACAAGAACACAATTAATAAAGGTAGTTAACATCTAAAATTTGCATGCCACAAATGACAAATTAAGTAATTTCTTTAAAAACTAGTCATAGACTGGAAGAAGATATGGGCAACACATATACACAGACATAAGATTATTATACCGGGTAAATAACTAATCCCTATAAACCATTAAAAAAAAGACAAACAATCCAAAGAAAAGATGGGCAAAGGACATATTAAGACTGACCTGAAATGTCAATAAATTTAGAAAAGATGCTCAACTTCACTTAGAATCAACTAAATATAACAAGATACCATCTCATATCCCTCAGACTAGCAGAAATTATAAACTTCACAACAAGTATTGAATGGAAGGGAATGAAAACACTGCCACCACCACTTTAGAGAGCAATCTGGTGATGTCTGGTAAAGCTGAACGACGCGTGTCCCTCAGAGCCAGGTGCGTACCCAAAGAATCACACAGGTATAGGAGACATATAACAAAATGCTTGCTAGAGCACTGCACTTTATAGGGAGGGACTGACAACCACCTAAAAAGTTATCAGTGGGCAAACATGCAAACAGATGAATACATTGTGGTTTATTCATAGAGAAGTGACAGAATAGATCTAGATGGCTAAATCCTGAAAACATAACATTAAATGGAAAAAATTAGAAGCAGGTCACTAAAGGAAACACACACAAGTGGTCAAAGTATGAAAAAGAAACAAACGACTTCAAGATAGCAATTATCTCTGGAGAAGAAAGGAAAGAGAAGGAATGAGAGACAGACTGGCTTTAACTTTATCAGCAACATTCTTACTTGTTTGTTTACTTTAAAGCATCTGAAGTTGTTTTATCATTTTACAAATATTTCAGGTTCTAACTTATATTATCTCACCCATCCTAGATCTGCACTTCCCTCCCGTGTTCTCTAACTTGGCGTGGAGGATGGGCAGTGGGGGTGATACAAATTAATCCATTCACCCAGCTAGAAATCTGGGGTTCGACCTTGACCCTTTTTTCTCTTAACCTTACTCCAATAGTCGGAATTAAGAAGTTACCGTGCTTTAACAAGATGATTTCCTAAATATAACCTGTATCCGGTTAGAACAGTATCTGGTTCTCAATAAATGATGTCATCACTGTCGAAACCACCCACCACCACCATCGCTAAGTCTCTTTCATGTCCGAATGCCTTTTTCCACTCCCATGCTCTGTCTTTAGTTTGTGCTCTCTGTGTCCAACTCAGCACTGCATCCGTCTCTAGCTCTTTAAGAAGCTTTAAGAATCTGAAAAAAGTCACAAATGTCTTCCCAGGAATATACACACTGAGACAAAATTTTGTATACAGTCTTAGGGGAACTTCAAGAAGCTAGCCCCGACCCAGAGACTGCGCACCCGTGAACCCGAAAAAGGCCAGGCGCTCCCCGGGACCTGTGAGGCCCAGGCCCCGGAGGTAGGAGAAGTGGGCGCCCCTCGGGACCCAGAGACTGCGCACCTGTGAACCCGAAAAAGGCCAGGCGCTCCCCGGGAACAGTGACTCCCAGGCCCTGGAGACTTCTTTGTTTGGCTGATTAAATTAGTAGGAGGAAGCTGTGAACACCTGGATACCAGAAGGAGACTATACCACTGAATCTCACCAGTACTCTACAACAGAGGTTCACACCATAAACCCAAGGAGCCAGAACAGATCAATTTAAGAAGCTGAGGCTAGCAAGAGGAGTCTCACGAACAATGAGAAAACAAAGAAACAATCCCCAAATGAAGGGAAAGGAGGAAGCCCCAGAAAGAATGCTAAATGAAATAGAGGCAACTCAATTATCAGAT